>BSBK01005719.1:225000-645000 GCA_027943335.1 Chamaecyparis obtusa
CACTTATCCTATTTTAAGTGTTACTTAATTAAAGAAAAAAGAATTCCTATGCCAAATTGAACCATAAACATCAATCTAATTGTCTTATTTCAAATTATCCTATTCCAAAATGAACCTTAACCCTAAAAGTTAAAAAAATTCAACCCTAACCTAAAATGAAATTAAATTGTAAACACAACCCTAAACTAAGTTAAAGCATAATCCTAAACCTATTCTAACATAATACCAAATTAAACTCTAATGTTACCTAAACTAAATTGTACCTTAATACTAACATTATACCAAATTAAAATGTAAGTCTAAACCAAAATTAATCCTTACTCTAACACTAAACCTAACTGAACCCTAATTTCTTATACATAAATGAACCCTAAATGAAATTTGACCCTAAGATTTATAAAATTAGGTTACATATTTTCATCCAATAAAATTTACCCTAACCTTCTAGCAAAATAGGCATTAATCCTATACTTAATTGAACTTGCATCTAATTAGACTAAAATAACTAGTTTAGTTTAGTGATAATGACCTTAACCCTTACACTAATTAAAACATACATACATACATACATACATACATGTTCATAAAACAATAGCTAATTACCTATCAACCCTATTTTTTTTTAATATTTTTTATAATTAATAATTGAACCAATTTTTATACATTATATCTAACTCAAAAATAATTAATAATGATTAAGATTAGAATTAGAATTTAATGTAAAATTAAAGTTATAACTAATTTTTTAATATAATAACACTTTGAATATTTATAGCTATATTATAATTATTTTAATTTTAAAATAATAAATAATAAGTTAAAATTATATTTTATATGTTCTAACTAAAAAAATAATAATTATGAAGCTTAATCATAATAATTTTAGAATTAGAATAAGTAATATTAACAGAATAAAAAAGAAAAGAGGTAGAAAATCAGCTGTTGAATTGAGATCCTTAGATGGCAATGCAGGTAACCAGAAAAAGATCGTTGATATTCTGTACATAGGGAAGGGGAAGTGCCTTCCCAAAGAACAATGAAAGTCACTACTTGGAATGTTAGGGGACTAAATGCCCCTAACAAACAGAGATTAATAAAGAGATACCTAAAAACCTTTGAATCTAAAATTATTTTATTACAAGAAACCAAACTTAATAAAGAAGAAAGTGCCAAGGTAAGTAAGAAATTAGGAATCTAGAAATCAGAATTTGTATCGTCTATAGGTCATTTCGGAGGATTAGTGACATTGTGGGACCCTCGAAAAGTCTCAGCATTACCAACATCTAATAACAATAATTGGATGACTTTAGATATCAAAAGTCTAAAATCTAACTTGAAATTCATCTTAATCAATGTATATGGTCCTATTCTTAATGAAGAAAAAATGAGAGTTTGGCATGAGATACACCTCTTTTTAAATAATAATTCAGGATACCCCTTCTTTATTGGAGGAGATTTTAATGCCATCCTAGACTCGGAGGAAAAATTTGGAGGCTCACAATACTTATCACAAGCACATAAAGACTTTAGTAGCTGGGCTATGGATAACCACTTAATTATCATTAATACAAGCAATGATATTTACATGTAGAATAATAGAAGAGCTGGTTTCAGTCACATTGCGGAAAAGTTAGATAGGTTTTTCATTAGAACTAATTCTGCCAACTTTAATTAGCTTTATTCAGCAAAAAATCTTCCCGAGGTAGGATCAGACCATTTCCCAATACACCTCTCTATTATAGAGGATTCAAAACCATCCAGGAATCCATTTAAATTTGAGTTTATGTGGTTTCAAAACCCAAAATTCATTAACCTCTTAGAGGACTGGTGGAATCAAATATCAGTAAAAGGTTCCAAAATGTACTGCTTAATAGCAAACTTAAAAATTATTAAGAATAAAGCATTAGAATGGAACAAAAACAATTTCAATAATATCTTCAAAGAAAAAGTACAGCTGGAACAAGAAATAGCTAACCTTAACAATATAGTAATAACACAAGGAATGGATGAACAAATTTATCACAAAGAAAAGGAGTTAATGAATAAATACAATGAAATCCTCCTTAAAGAAGAGATCTTCTAGAAATAGAAGTCGAGGGAAACATGGCTTAAGGTAGGAGACAGTAATACCAAATTTTTCCACAACACCACAAATTTTAAAAGAAGCATCAATAGAATTGCTAAATTAAAGACTGATGAGGGCCAAATCACAGAAAATCCTGAACAAATATCAACGGTCCTTACACAATTTTACCAATCCCTTCTTAATAAAATAGAAGCTACTAATTTGAAAGCACAAAATGAAATGCTTAAAGCTATTCCCAAGTTGATCACGGATGCAGATAATAAGATGATTAACAATAAATTATCCCTGGAGGAAGTGAAATCAGCAGTGTTCCAACTCCATCTGAATAAAGCCCCGGGCCCAGATGGGTTCCAATCCAGCTTTTTCCAAAAATGCTGGCACTTTGTCGGTGAGGAGGTGTGGCAAGCAGTAGAAGCAACCAGAAATTCAGGATCTTTGTTAAATGAAATTAACAATACCTTTTTCACTTTAATCCCAAAGAAAAATGAAAGTATGGAGCCAGGGGATTTCAGACCCATATCCCTATGCAATACTATTTACAAGATTCTTTCTAAATGTTTGGCAAATAGACTTAAAACACTTCTTCCCAATATTATATCTGAAGAACAGATAGGGTTTGTAGCAGACAGATCGATCCTGGATGGAATTATCATAGCCCAGGAAGTAGTACATTCTGCACAAATTATTAAGGACCCTAGCATGCTTATTAAAGTAGACATACAAAAAGCATATGATAAAGTAGACTGGAGATTTCTTTGTAAATGTATGGAAGCCTTCGGTTTTTCTAAACAATGGATTAATCTCATTTTTAACTGTATCTCTACCCCTAAAATCTCAATACTAATCAATGGGACTCCAGAAGGCTTTTTTGGTATCTCTAGAGGAATTAGACAAGGTGACCTGCTATCCCCTTTCCTCTATGTCATCATGGCAGAAGCGTTAGGTAGAACCATTACTAAGAATCAAATGGAAGGAAAAATCTTAGGGTTAAAGGTAGCGAAAAACATTCCTAATATTACACACCAACAGTTTGCGGATGATACGATTTTGCCTGGCTATGCTAACAGGAAAGAAGTTAGAGCATTTAAAGACATTTTAAATGTATATATGAAAGCCTCTGGTCAACACGTCAACCCTACAAAATCAGAAATCTTCTTTATTAACACCTCCCCGAAAGTAGAAATGGAGATATGTAATATGATGGGATACAAAACTGGTAAATTCTTGTGCAAATATCTTAACATTGATCTGGACAAAGGAATCTTATCCTCCAAACTATGGCAACAAGTCATTACCAAAGTGCGAAACAAGAAGAGTTCTTGGAAAGGAAGATGGTTAACTAAAGCAGGTAGGGTGACTATGATAAAATTAGTTCTTTCAGCCATCCCCACGTATCATATGTCTATCCTTCCCCTCCCTACCAATGTTAAAAATAGTTTAGACAAAATGTTTAGAGACTTTTACTGGCAAGGCCCATCTGAAGACAAAAAACTTGCCCTCATTAAATGGGATACCTTATGTAAACCTATTTCCAAGGGGGGTCTGGGCATCAAAAATATTTTATGGCAAAATAAAGCTCTAGGAGCTAAACTTTTATGGAGAATGTATAAGGAATCTAGAAGTAAATGGGCAACAATATTATTAAACAAATATATTCCTGATGCGGACCCCATTAATATATTTAGAGTGCATTCACACGTTAAAGGATCGTGGATCTGGAATTTTATTAAAGACTGCAAAGGGATTATTAGTAATTATTTATCTTGGGATGTAGGTGTAGGGGATCAAGCTCTATTCTGGGATGACTCGTGGGCAGGACTTCCTCCCCTAAGCAAATAGGGCTTTTAAGTGGAGTTTATGGAAGAATGTAAAAGAGTTAAAGGTATTTATCTTAAGGACTACTTTTGTAAGAATAGAGTTTCCAAATGGAGTAAATTAGAGGAAATCGACCCTGTTTGGCATGAGAAACATAATTTATTGGCAATTTTGGAAGTTAGAGAGGTATCTCCTAAATCTAGATTGGATATTTGAATCTAGGCAGGATCCAATAATGGTAACTATTCGGTTAAAGAGGGCTACAATTCGATTATCAGGGAGAAGAAAATGGATAATATAGATATACCATTGAATCTTTGTTAGAATAAATCTCGCCTTCCTAAAGCAGGCATGTTTCTATGGGTAGCTATGCAGAATAGAATTCTTACAGCAGACAGACTTAATAAATTAGGTTTTGAAGGGCCATCTCGATGCCCCCTATGTGAGAATCACTCTGAGGATGTTAATCATATTCTCCTAAACTGCCCATTCGCGCAAAATTGCTGGAATTGGCTTCACCAATGCTTAGGCTAGAAGTCTGCTATTTAATCTGACCTATTAAACAATCTCAAAGCCTGGCTAGCTCTTTATAAAGACAATTTATATAAGGATATCTGGATTATCTCCCCATCAATCGTTGTTTGGGAAATATGGAAAGAAAGAAATAGAAGGATTTTCATGGATCAAAAACTACCATGGTATTCAATCGCAAACAAGATAGAAGCATCGATAGTAGAAATTATTAACAGAAAACTCAGAGATAAGCTAAGTTATGAAGAATCTTTCAAGAACTGGGATAATAAAATTAGATTCAAATGGCCAAAACTAGACATTCCTCCCCTATATGTAAAAGGGGGACCCAAAGTAAAGGCAGACAGAGCTTCATGTCAATGGATTCCTCCAAAAGAGGGATGGTATAAACTGAATTTTGATGGCACGTCTAGAGGCAACCCAGGGGTTGCAGGTATTGGGGGGATTATTCGTAATTGGAAGTCAGAAGTGGTAGCCAAATTTTCCCGACCTATCAACCCTACCACTAATAACATGGCAGAATGCTTAGCGACATTAGAGGGCCTTAAGTTATGTAAGAGTCTTAACATCTCCAAGGTTATAATTGAAGGAGATTCTCAAGTAATCGTCAACACCATCTGAACCAAAAAAACACCTAATTGGCTCCTAAACTCGAAGATAGAAGAGATTAATAAAATCATGGAAAGTATATTTAAATTTGAAATCAGACACACTTATAGAGAAATTAATACTGAGACAGACTTGCTAGCTAATTTAGGAGCTAATGGAGTTATTACAATGGAGCAGTATGCCCAAGTTAATACTTAAGGGGAAACATTAGGCAATTTTTAGTCTTTCTTCCCTTTCTGCTCTCTTTAGGTCATGGAGTCTCGTGCTCTAGTTCCCCTTTTCTAGCTGCCATATTCCCCATCCGCTAGGTTTGTCTTCCCTTCTCTTATTCTCATCTATCCTTGGTTTGTCCTATTATCTTGAGCCTTACTGCCTCGACTTCTTTAGGTATCAGGGCTTCATCGGTGCCTTCTTTGAGCTTTCTCTTAGCCTTCTATAGGTTTTGTTTTCCTTCTCACTTCATTTCCTTTATTTTCAGACCTCTGGTTCCTTTCCCCTTCTGTTTCCTTGTCTATGAGATGGAAACCAAGCTCTCCTCTTTCCATAGAGGTAGTACCAGGGCCATGGCCTCTTAGGGATGTATTACTCCTGAAAGGTGGAATGAGATGCAGCGGCCTATGTCTAATTCTACAAGAAGGGCACTGGAGAAGGCTTTGGGGGAGAAGGTGTTCAGTTATGAATTTACCTATAGGACTAATAGTAATGTGATAGGGATCTTTATTGTTGTATCATTCCTAGCAGGAAGAGAGAAGGAGGAAATAATCTAGGTAGCAAAGTTAATTCCCATCAAGAACTATCTATTGGGGTTAGAAAAAATGGTGTATTCTATTGACGAAGACATCACTACACCGCATCCCGAGATCATAATGTAAACTGCATTGTCCAAACCATATCAAATTCCTCCAAAATAGATGATGCCACTGTTAGTCTTCAAGGATGAAGAGCTATTTGAATCCAACAGGCCGATTATGGCAAGGAATATAGAGTTCTTGTACAATGATATTCTACAGGTCAAACAGGACACAGTAGAGCTTTTGGATTACTAGAGAAGTGAAGGTTTTGACATCCCAGTATTCTTAAATGACTTCATAGAAGACAGGATTCAGATCATACCACCTGAAGTCAAAAGATGTACTAGGCATGCTAAACCTGAGATAGAGGAAGGGGAAAGTATCATAGTAATGAGAAAAGACAACCACGAATGGCTCTGCACTAAGGTTACCTGTATCTCCAATATATAATTTTACTAGAGAGTAGTGGGAAGCTAAGTTTAGGGACTTGCTTGTACATAACACTTAGCCTCTATTTCTGATATAAGCGACTAGTTAAAAAATTGGCCCAGCAATGTATATATAGTATGGATTATGCATCAGTATTCATAAGGTTTTAAATTTTAGTAAATGTATATATAGAATCCCTATATGTACAGTTTACCTTTGAATAGTTTTGATGCTGAACAATGGATAAGAAGTATTGGCAAGAATATATGTAAACAACTGTTTCAAGATATGTACAGACCGCCTTTGTATTTATGATAAATATTATGTTTGGTAATCTGGTCAAAATCACCTAAGGTAAACAAATTTAATCCTTTTTCAATCCAGCAAGTTGAAAAGATATAACTACAGACATGTCAAGCTAAATACATTTGCATCTGTAAACATAGGCATGTTTGCTATAGAAAAGGCATAAAACTCAAATGATTTCTCCTGCATACTTTGCCTTGTGGTTCTTATTCATATTTGTTTCTCCTGTATACTTTGCCTTGTGGTTCTTATACATATTTGCTCTAATATATATATATATATATATATATATATATATATATATATATATATATATATATATATATATATATATATATATATATATATATATATATATATATATATATATATATATATATATATATATTGCCATTTGCAGCAAGATATGCTCAAACATTATTCAGCATAGGAAAATATCATTATGTTGAATAATGCTTGACAACATATCTTGTTACAGGTTATTTATCAGTTTTAGCCCTCTTAATATTATGCGCATAAGACTTAGATGCATTTCCTACAGATTACTATGTATGACCTCTATATTTGAAACATACAATATTACTGTGTATATTTTCATATATAAAGCCTCAAAAATTATCAAAAGGCTCAGAGTACATCCAATGGTATCAAGAGGTTTAGATTATATGTCAATTTGAACTCAGATAGTCTAAGAAGTATGTAGATAGTGTTTCCATATGGTGGATACCAAGCTGCAATGCACGGGCTGTGTGATATGTTTCCCTTCAGAAGGTTAATTTATGAACTAATTATGGCTGGGCCGTTACTTTGTTGGCAAAATCAAAGCCCGAGTATTCATATATATATATATATATATATTGGTAGTAATAAATAAATAAATATATATATATATATATTGGTAGTAATAAATATATATATATATATATTTATTACTACCAATATATATATATATATATATATATATATATATATATATATATATATATATATATATATAAGCATGGTTTTCTTGAAGATGATGGATCATAATCTGGATTATTAGAAGGATCTGCCTTAGTTTTGTTCATTTATATTATCTTTCTAAGCTACATACATACATACATACATACATACATACATACATATATATATATATACATAGATATATAAATATTCATATATATATATATAGTTATTTATATATTCATATATATATATATATATATATATAGACTATATATATATCTTCATATATATATATATATATATATATATAGATATATAGCTATATATATATATAGATATATAGCTATATATATATATAGATATATATCTATATATATATATATATCTATATATATATATATCTATATATATATCTATATATATATCTATATATATATATATATCTATATATATATATCTATATATATATATATATATACTGAAATCCATTCACAGTCTTATCCTCTCTTTAGCATCAAAGGTTGGTTTTAGAATTTCTATACAATTGAATTTACAAGGAAAATTTGCAGTTAATTCCCCTCTGCAAAGTTTTCTTTACTGCGAGTCAAAGTAAAAGATTTGACTATAGGTACTCTGTTCCTCCCCTGTATCTCTAGACTAAGCGTTAATACCGATGGGATCTAATTATGACTGTTAACAAATTAGAATAAGAGGTAAAAAAGTTATAAATTTATCTAAGGTTTTTTACTTTTCTTGTTATATTGGTAGAACTAGAGCTATTATTATGGTTTCTAATGTCAAAATTAATTCAGGCAGAGAGTACTTAAAATGTAAATTGTTTCATAATTACTAACATGGGATAAAGGAAGAATAGTTTTGTTTCCTTAGAACTATCTTCCATGTATAACAATTCCTCTCTTTGGAAAAAGGTAAGATGATTGGGCATATATTCCTTTTTATGTTTTATTTAGAATTTTAAACAACTTAGTACCGAACTAAGTGTGAGGTGATGGTTTATATTATAATGCTTTATGAGGGTTAACCATTAGAGGTAGAAGTTTCCTCTGTCTGATTTTTTAGGTACAAAGAATCACTTGGTAGGTGGACATCTCATCCATGTGAAGAACAAGGAGTAGTAGGAGCACACTATTGGTGGAAAATGCCAAGCAAGCAACTAATCTGCTCTATTATTGAAGAACCTAGATCGAAACTCCACAAAATGATAGCTCTATTTGTAAGAACATAAAGTTGTATCCTTATAAATAACTTTGTAGTATATATCTCTAATCCTCGATATTCTTGAGCAGTGGGTATGCTCACTGAAAGCTTGTTCTTTTAACGAAATCTCGATAGATATCGAGCCGTGGGAATGCCCACGGATACTATGTATTTTAATAAATCTCAATAATGTCAAGTTGTGGGCATGCCCACGTATATTGTGTATAAGGACAGGACCTATGGTCCTGGGCTAGGCTGGAGGTTTTCTCAACCCCGCTCTTTCCTACTAGCGCCTACAGCGAGTGGGGTCACATTGTCAAATAATTATTTATATTAATAAAATCTTATAAGGCTTCGACCTTTTACCGATAAAAATAAATAAAAAAAAATTAAAAGTGGAATTATTATTTAATTATTATCTATAAAATTTGATTTAATAGTAATTATATTAGTTATTTACTTAAAATAATTATAATTTATAAAAATATTTATTTTTATCGGTAATAATCATGGAAAAATTATTTTATTAATGTGAATAATGTACTACCCGGTTACATAGGGCATTGATAGGAAAGAACTAGGGAAAAAAAACCTTTGGTCTTGCCCAAAAAAATAAAAATAAAAGGATTCATATCTACATAGCTCTTCATGCATCTCGTTTTACAATGTTTGGCAATGTTGGGGATTGTGCATTTCATCATTAACAAATGCTATGATTTAATATAATATTTCTACATTTCCTACCAATTTTAGTGTCTTTGTAGTGACTAAGCATTCCTTCTAAACATCTATCTGAATCAATTTTGGCTTTTCATTACTAGCACAATACTCAAAGACATTATACATAATTCTTGTCATTTTTTAATAACTAGGGTATCAAAATCCATCCAATGCATTCTATTGAAAGAATGTCTCAAATTTCTTAGTATGGAAGTCACAATTAGGCTGTCACTTAGCATTAAAACTATTGATAGAACACAAAGAATATAATACCCACCCCTTTTCTACTTGTTTAGTTGATTTTGTCAAACTCTTATAGACAAATTTTCATGTGCATGTTAGATCTTTAGCTATACTTAATGATATTTTGATATTACTACAATACCTATTGATGATGCAAAATATTGATACTTGGATTATTTGATTATATCATGATAGTTAGATGTTGATGATTGCATAGGGGGAAAAGTTAGACTAGGATAAGAAGTGTAACACACCCCACTTTTTCATGGCCAACTATACCTTAGATTGGCCACAAAGGAATAGATCCTCTAATCCAAGCCCCCAAGGCTTTGGATCCAAGTAGATTATCACTACCAAAGTGATGTAGGAGTGCACCAATGCAAATAAAGATCCAAAGATCCAAGTGCTAGGAAAGAAGACACAGGTTCCTTTAAGCCTAGGGTTTGGAAACTAACTAGGAAAGAAGGAAAGATGCTAAATATAATTAAATATGACACATCTTAAAGGTAAATACATAAAGTAACTAATGTAAATTACAAACTCACCTTTAGAAGCCAAGTCTATTTCAGATTTGTATTTATGCACTCAGAAGTGCTCAGAACAATGAACAAGACTAGATTTGAACCTGAAACTGGAAGATGAACAAAGCCCATAAATATTTCTACTCCAGGACTAGGCTTATTTTTTAGGTCTATGCCGACTTGGGGTTGGCCTAGACCCAAGACTAGGCTTAAATTTAGCATAGACCTTCTCTGCTAAACTTTTCATCTTTGGATCTGCGATTGTGTCCTATTATGAAATTCTCGAAAAGTGGATCTAAAACTCTTGAAAACATGATCCTGCAAGCAAAATAGTTTTGTTTGGTTTTTCAAGGGATTTTCTTAGTCAATCCCCAGTTGAGGAATCAAAATTAAATAAGTACGAAAGTATGTGTTAAAAGTAAAGCAAATGTATGAATTCAACTTACTTTTATAGAAACCCTTGAGGAGGATTCAGATCTATATTCCACAGGATGAAGAAGTGCTAAAATGTAATTGAATCTTGTAGAAGAGTAGGATTTCTCAATCAAATGCAATAGATCCACCTCATGAAGTCAATAGATAAATAGATGTAGATGCTCTCATGTACTCAAATCGGGTATGTAGGAATGAAGAATGAAGAAGCCCTTCCTTGATTGCCAACTCCACTATCATCAAGGAAGGAATATAGATCTTGAAAGGTGGATGAAAGAACATGAAAGAAGGATGAAAAAACCTCCAATGAAATCCTTCAAATCTCCTTGAAAGCTCCTAGAATGCAAGAGTTCTCCTATGCTTGAAGTATTGAAGTGTTACAAAAGGATCTCCTTGAATGCTCCAGAAATGCTTATGAATGCTTGTAAAATTCTCTTGAATGTAATATAAAGGCTTGTATGCATGTGTGATTGAATGCAAGCAATTATGAAAGGGCCCGAGATCCCGAAGAGGGTGACCCATAAGGTCAGGGCCAAAATTGGCCTATACCTAAAGGTCAAGGCCAAAATTTTGCATATACCTAAAGGGAAAGGCCTTCAATAATTTCCTTGGTGTCTTGGAAAGTGGGAAAAAGAAGCGGGGAAAGGGCCATAATAGGGCTCAAACTGACAAAAAAGCATATGCACATCCATGCATCTATATGAGGAATTTGAATTGAGTCCAAATAATCCACTAAGGAGGGATAAACATGTCCTAACATGGGTGATTCTATTTTAAGACAATACATTTAGCCCCCACTTTAGTAAGAATATGGGCTCAACACAAACTCTTTGTAAAGTAAAGAAAAAGGCATAAGATGACCTCATCATGATTAAGGAGACAAAGAATACATCAAGCTCCTAGTGGAATCAAGTCCTTGTTAACTCCAAAATCATAACAAGAGAGATATCACTAACAAAAACATAAAAGAAAATAAGTGTGATTAACTTTCCCAGTAAGAAGTGTACATCCTACTGTAAACCACACAAAGAGATAGAGTTGCCACAAAAGATGAGGTTGAATGGTCTAACAAGTTTATGTGCATGCTAGTCAACCCATTGAGGATTCACCCTCAGGAAAATTCTATTCCAAAAGAGAAAAACTAAAAAAGAGGCGATCCAGACCTAAGGATGCGTACATCCTTAAGGGATCAAAGATAGAAACTTCCACAGGATCAAACTTCCAGATTGTTTTCAATACAAGAAAAGATCAAAAGAAAATCCAGTCTTTAGGATTATGTAGTAATCTATAAAGGGATTCAATAAAGAAAATATGTTTGTAAAAGTGAGTAGAGCGTATGCCCCTACATTAAAGCTATTGCAAGCACCTTAATGGGAGCAATGGATTTAACTAAGTGTACATGCATCCACTAGATATGTTTCCACTATGAAATACCCCCAAGTGAAGAAAAATCAAGGGAAATAGGCACATATCATTAAAAGAAGCACAAAAGAGATCTACTAACTCTAGGCTCAGTATGATCATAAGATTTTATATGAAATATTATGTCAAATGGAATGTCCTCATTCCCCAAAGAAAGTATAACTAGAACACAATGGAGGAAAAACATATAAGAATTACAAAGAAGAGTCTTTTTGGGTGAGCATCACAAAGACCAAAATGATTCGGTGCTACCATGTTGTAAATCCCAAGAAGACTACACAAAGACACATTTACAAAAAATAGCATATGTACAACACAACATATAGAAGAAGAAAGATACAAATAGAATAATGATAAAAAAATTGTGATTCCTTTATCACCTTGCACCAATAGAGCAAAAAGGGTCATTTAAAGAAATATAAACAAACATATAAAAAACACAACACAGGGGAAGTAAAACAAAACATGCAAGCACACAAAGACTACCATACTAGAGAGGCTAATCAAGCACATCACCTGCCCCCCCATCTTAGCATATATCATTTAGGAAAAGTGGAAAAAATACAAGAGGAGAGACATCCAACATAGTAAGAACAAGATCCAATTCCAAACAAGGACCATTTTGAAGGTCACTGTGTTCAAAACTAGGAGTAATTGAATTTTTTTTTGAAAGCATGTTAAGACAATCATGATCAATATCAATAGTTTCATATTCATCATTATCACAATTATGTAAAGCATTGTTAGTATCAATATGATCATCAAGTGTATCTTCCTCATCAAGATTAATCACAATAGAATCCAAATGTGAATATAATCATGATGTTTATCCATTTTAACATTATTAGGATCATTAAATTCCTCCACAAGCTCAAGAATGGGCTGGTCAAAGGAAGGTAAGATGGTTTGGGAGGCATATGCACGTGCCTTGGCTTTATCTTGACATTTCTTTTGACTATCACAAGAATGTTGGTTATGTTTGGTCTTACTATCTAGATAGGTTGCAGAGCGGGATCAATCAACATTGAGTCCTTTTATCCTTGTGAAGGGGGGACACAAGGGACCACACTAGGTTGAGAGATAGGAGTGGGAGGTTTCTCAATGGAATTCAAAGAGTTAGAAAAATGAGGTATAGGCAGTGTAGGAAAAATACCATGGGTAATATCAAGATTAAGCATACTTAGCTTAGTGATCTTTCTATGTTTATAGGCTTGATAAGATCAAAAAAGGTAATTAGGATGATTAAAATTTGTTGTAGATAAGGAAGGAAAAAATAAGTTAAGGGAAACACAATCTGTAGGCCTAAAAGAGTGATGGAGACTATGGTTAATTGTCTTAATCTCACCATCATGAGGAAATTTAATGCATTTGTGAATAGGAGAAGCAATGGATTTCATGGAAGACAACCAAGGGAGACTAAGATTCACTTGAAATTGATCAAAAGTAGGGATGAAAAAAAAAGTACTATCCACCACTTTACCACAAAGATCAATAGGCAAGGAGATGGAACCATGAGGTTTATAAAGGAAGCCATTACATGTTTGAATCCAATCATCTTTCATATCATAGAAATCACATTGAAATATTTATGAAAGAGATGCTCTTTAGTGATAACATTCACTAGACATAGGATCAACAAGAAAACCATAGGAAGGATTCCTAGAAACCCTAGCGACAATGTAAAATGGACCATCAGGAGCCTTAATGGTTTCAGAATGGTCAAAGGTAATAATAGGGTCTATACTATGTTTAGGTTGAGGTTGAGGTTTGGTTGGAGGTTGAGATTTAGGCAAAGGTTCATGCTCCACATGATTAACAACATGGCTATTTTCTTCTTTCAACATTTCATCATAGGCAATCTGCATAGAAGATGAAGAAGGTTGGGGAATAGTGTTGGTAGAATGTAAAGGTAAAGGATTGGTATCAATCTGAAGATTTTGGTTAGGAGGTGCTACAGATTTGTTTCCACTACTATCATTAGCATCGAAAGATAAAGCATTGGAATCAATCACGTCTTCTATAGTATTCTTATAGGAATAACACCTCTCAGTATCATGGCCAGACTGATGATGGTATTGAAAGAAGGATTTGGAATCAAAGGACTTGGAAGCCATCGTAGTGGGATTAACAAGTTTAATAGGAGGAATTTTAATGATATTAGCATTTAACAATTTTTCCATTATAGTTTTTCAAGACTCAGAAACAAGATTATACTTACAATTTAGGTAGAAAAAAGAGGAAGAAGTGACACCTTTGGATGCAATGACTACTTGTTCATCTACCATACTCAATGCCTTATTAATCTTGATATAGTTGTTTGTTTTGTGATATTTATTATTATTAGAGGTAGAATCACTCTTATCAATAGGTACAAGAGCCATTGGAGTGGTACTTTCAAATTGAATCACTTGTAATTGATAGTGGTGAAGCATTGCACAAAGTTAGGAAAAAGAGGTAAATTCAATAAGAAAAATCTTATCTCTAATGTATTTTTGTAAATTAGAAATGAATATGTGTTGTTTATCAATATTAGGCACATGATAAGAAATATGAGAATATAAATGCTTAAATCTACCATTGAAATCAATAACTTTTTCTTTCACTCCTTATTTACAATGCATCAAATTAGTCAAAGACACTTGTGGACCAATATTGTATTGAAATTATCATATGAAGGAATTAGAAATATTTTGGAAAGAATCAATAGAATAAGGAGGCAAGAAATAATACCATTGTAAAGCCTTTTCATGAAAGGTCATAGAAAACAACTTAGCCATAATCCTATGGTCATGGGCATAGTTGCTACACAAAATTTGAAAGGTCTTAACATGAGTCACAAGGTCACCCTTACCATTGTAATTCTCAAGGTGAGGCATATCAAATTATTGAGGGAAAACTATGTGGATAATGTCTAAGGACAAAGGAATTTCCATGTCACATGTAGGCACATTAAAATTAGATTGAGTCAAGGAAGAAAGTTTTTGCTGTAAGGAAGAAACTATTTGAGAAAGACTAATGATGGTGGAATCATTAGAGGAAATAGGAGGCATAGACACCCTTGATATACTAGGGAAAGTGATGAAGAAAAATGAATAGTAGAAGTAACTAGAGGAACACTTGGAACCATGGTAGGAAGATGATTGGAATAGGTATACAGAACACTATGATAAGAAGGCTATGAGGTAGGCAATGAAATAGGTGGAACACTCAAATGAAGAGATGGAAAAGAGGCATTAGGAAGAATCACATTGATAAGATGTGAAAATTTCATAGATGTGGTCACAATAGAAGGTGAATATGTAGGAATGATAGACATAGGAGCAAAGATAGGAAATAAAGGTTCAACACTAATAGTAGGTGGAACATATCATAACTTCTGAGCTTCTTCAGCTAAAGGCTTAGAATTAGAAGTAATGAGGTGAGAGATACTATGTAAAAGGTTAACACCATTATCATCATTACGAATAACTTTCTTGATAGATTCAATAGAAGAAATAGTATCTGAGTTATGATTCTCTTGAATAAGACAACTTTCCATCTTTTCAAGGTCACTAGTAAGATTTTGGACTTGAACGAGAGGAACTCTTAGGGCTTCATCTTTATCATAGGATGAGTGAGAAGATTTATTCTCCGTGGAAGGGTTAGGATCATGAGAGATTGAGTTATCATCAAGATTCCTAGGGAAGAATGAAGAATCTGGGTTAAAGGAACCCATGAATCTAACACTTCTTCTAATAAGAATGCTATAGGTTGGAATTAAGGTAATGAAGATTATACACAAAAAAAAACAAAGATAAAGGGAGATCACACAAAGGGTTCTCAAACACCAAGGGGAGATTGAACCACAACAAAGTATGAACTATTGATCTAAATCTAACTATATAATAAAATGAAAAGAAGACACAATGCATACACAAAGCACACAATGTAATCTATCTATGAAACAAAAGAAGGTAAGAAAAACAAAGGGAATCTAACACCCAATCAAAAGATAGAAAGCATGAAAGCGTCAGGTTCACCAAAATGTATAGGGGGAAAATGAGATGAGGATAAGAAGTGTAACACACCCAACTTTTCCTTGGCCAATTATACCTCAGAAGGGCTACAAAGGAATAGATCCTCTAAGCCAAGTCCCCAAGGTTAAGGATCCAAGTATATTAGCACTACCAAAGTGATGTAGGGGTACTAATGTAAACAAAGATCCAAAGATCCAAGAGCTAGGAAAGAAGATACAAGTTCCTTTAAGCCTGGGGTTTTGAAATTAACTAGGAAATAAGGAAAGATGCTAAATACAATTAAATATGATAGGTCTAAAAGGTAAATACACAAAGTAAATAATGTAAATTGAAAAATCACCTTTAGAAGCCAATTCCAATTCAGATCTATATTTCTGCACTCAGAACTACTTAGAACAATGAACATGACTGGATCTCGACCTGAAACTATGAAATGAACAAGACCAAAAACCCTTCTGGTCTAGGACTAGGCCTATTTTTAAGGTCTATGCTAACTTGTGGTTGGCCTAGATCCAAGACTAGGCTGAAATTCAGCCTAGACCTTCTCTGCTGAACTTTCTATCTCCGGATCAACAACTGTGTTCTATTCTAGAATTCTTGAAATGTGCATCTGAAAATCCTGAAAACCTAATCCTACAAGAAAAAATGGTTTTGTTTGGTTTTTGAGTGGCTTGTGTTGTGTTGACACTCAATTTTTCAAATTGAATATCTTAATGTCATATAAGCTTTTCTTATATTATGAGAATTTTTGCTATGGGTTTTGTTTCATTGTAACAAGTCCATCACAAGTATGTACACTGCAAAATCTCAAAATCCTTTTCTCCATCAGGCTACTCCATGTTTGAAGATTAGGAATGTGATTTCTGATTTTCCATCAAACCTTCAGAAATCACAGCGAAGGAGTGCGATTTCTAATTAACTGTCATAAATCGTAGAGAAGGACTGCGATTTCTGAACTTCCATTGAACTGTCAGAAATCACAGAGAGGGACTATGATTTCCAAACTTCTATTGAACTGTCAGAAATCATAGTAAAGGAATGTGATTTCTGAACTTCCTTTGAACTGTTAGAAATCACAGTGAAGGACTGGGATTTTTGAACTTCCTTCAAACTATCAGAAATCGCAGTGAAGGACTGTGATTTTTTAACTTCCTTTGAACTGTCAGAAATCATAGTGAAGGACTGAGATTTTTGAACTTCCTTTGAATTGTCAAAAATCGTAGTGAAGGACTGCGATTTTTGAACTTCCATATAACTGTCAAAAATCGTAGTAGTGGAGGTTGAATAAGAGATTTACAAAGAAAATTTTGTGTGATAAGTCAAAAGAAAAAAGGGAACTTAAGACAAAATCCCATTTTTTTGAAGTTTTCAGAAATCCCAGTGAAGAAGTGTGATTTCTAATTTTTTGCCTAACTTTCAGAAATCGTAGTAGAGAAGTGCGATTTCTAATTTTTTGCCTAATTTTCAGAAATTACAGTGAGGAAGTATTTTTCCAATTTTCTGCTTAACTATCATAAATCATAGTGAAGAAGTGCAATTTCTGATTCTTTTCTTAACTTTTAGAAATCACAGGGAAGAGGTGTGATTTTTGATCTTCAGCCTAAACTGTCAGAAATCGCAGCGAGAAGGTGCAATCTCTGATAGGCCATCTAAAATGAAAGCAAGATACTATGATTCCTGATCTTCCAAAGGAGATCTGGGGCCCACCTTTTGAAGTTATACACAGACTGATAGATTGGTGATTATAGTTATGGAACGAGGTCGCACGGTTAAAAATTATTAAATAGGAAGTATTTCTCACCCAAGGAGATTAATATAATTTTAAAATATTGCATATAATTATTCATTACTATAATTGCCAAAGTATTATTTAAAAGGTTTTACAAATGGGTAATGCTTTGATTAGTTTTTGCAAATATATTTTCAAAATGATAAAGTATTGCTCAAAGAGATTATTTTTGGAAATATATAAAGTTTTTTCTACTAAAAACCTAATGAAGATAGAGGTTTGATTTATTAAGATATCTAATTAACTCATTTTATGTGTTGAAATTTTATGTCCAAGGATATTATTACAAAAGGATTTTCTTATCAAATATTTGACGACAAGATATTTTGCAAGATGAAATGGAAGGGAACATTTCAGAAGGAGCATTTAATTATTACATATCTTAACTTTTATATGGTTAAGACTTTGCATTGTAATTATTCCATTTAGTTGTTGATTTAGGATTAGGTTTTTGTTATGAAGGGGGCACATTGGTCTGAAGCTTGTTTGCATCCGTTGAATTATATATTTATAGGGATTTCAAGACCATGTGGAAAATACTAATAACTCAAAAAATAGAATATAATTTGATTAACAACTGCAGACATGAACTTAGATGTACTATTTTTTCAAAATCAATAAAAGATAAATGTTTTTCTGTTTCACTTGTGAAAGAAAGTTCAACTCTTATTCAATTAGTCCCTTGAATAAATCTATTTCATTAGATTACTTCACTATGCAACTCTTATGTTATTGTGATTTCAAAATTAGTTGCAATTAGAGAATCAATTAGAAGGATTAGTTTTCAAATGTCTTTCTGTCTTATTTGTCTCTCAGAGTGAGAGATAAATTCAGTAAGACTAATTATGACAGTGTAGTTTTAAAATCACAATTCATACAGACGCCTTTGAGGTGATGGTCTTCTTTATAATAACAAGTTATTAAAAATGTCTCCAAGTTTGTACATATGATTGGATCTGGATTGAATCTATTGCCCAAGTTGAAATAGGCACTGGTCTTATCAATTGTTGGATTATAGTCATTTGATTCATTGTTTAAAGTTTATGACATTCCATTCATCATTGATTTATTTTAAACATATATTTTCAAATCATTCTTACAATTAACAAAAGTGTTACAATCTTGTAGTTTATGTTGTGTTGGTTACAATTTGATCATTCTCAAGAGTTTTAATTTCCATCTTGAGTGATCACCTAAGTTGTCACACATTATTCTATCTTCTTTAAAAAAAAATCCAACCAACAGATAAATGTTGAGTTATAGGCCTACTAGCCTTGGTTCTGCAGAGCCATATTTGTAGGGTTTCCATTCTTATGCTTGGTTGAAGCTATCATTTGGCCAAATTACTTGGGTTTCCCATCATCGGATTGGAAAGTCCATAGGAAATCCAATTTTTTGATTTGAGCACCAAAAGATTGGTGACTTTGTTGGGGAGTTTTTTTAAAAAAAAATTAGTTAGAATCCCTAGTGATAAGAAAGCCAGACTCTATTGGAAGAAAAGAACTCATAATTATCACATTTTTTCCTCTAAATTAAGGTGGTGACTATAATATAATACATGCAGTGTTTTGTTAAGAGAACAAGGAATAATCCCAGGCATGTATCTTTTAGATTCATGTGGGGTAGAAGGTCTTTACATGAATTATCAAATAACCATATTGAATTGGATACACAATCGAGGAGAGGCAAAAAATCCAATCTAGATATGAATTTTGTTGGATTAAAAAAATTCATAGAGAGGGAAAGGAGACAACAAGATTAAGGTGATGATCCATAATCTATTCATCACACCAGTGATGAAGACAATAGAAAACCATTCTATTTAGTTGTAAATGAAAGTAATGCCTGACAAGATAATGTCGAAGATGAGGAAAATAATGAAGAAGATGAAGAATATTGCACTAAGGTAGGTGACATTTTTCATGAATTGGAAAATCTAGATCCTAGAGATAAAATGACAGCTAAGGGTCTTAGAAGGAAACCTAGTGAGGTATTAGAGATGTTGGGAATAACAAGTGATCATATTATTACCCCAAAAGGAGATAGGACAAGAGTCAAATAGACAAATGAGGAGAGAGATGGAACAAGAATAAATAATGGGGAGGATAGAGCACCAAAATATAATCTCCCTCATAAAAAATGTTGAACAACTATTAAACAATGGGTATGCCAACCCACTATTTGACCAAGGAAGAGAAACAATGATGGACATTAGAGGCATCCACACAATGGGAATTAGTACCCTGATAATCATATGAATAAAAAATATGGGAATTAGAAAAATAATAATCAAAGAGGTCAAAATCATAGGAATAACTGTCATGCCCAAAAGTTGAGCAAAACACAACTACAAAACACGAAGACACTCAACATACTTCCCAACAGGGTATAACAATAGGAAGGTCTCCTAGAGGCCTTTCTGAAAATAGGGTAGAGGTGGACTACCAGGTGGAGAAATCATAGTACAAAACAAATTTCCCAAGCCACACATGGACTTGGGATGACCATCTTCAAGAAGATACGGTCTAATCTCCTTATGCCCCCCAAATGCCTGGAGGCCATACTTGGTATCATGGGTATCATGAAACCCCATGTTTATCACTCCACACATGGGAGACTCTGCATAACCTGGGTCTTCTTCCTACTACCCCCTTCAAGGTTAATCCACCCTCCTTAAGGTGAGTAAGCCTCAAAGAATCCCAACCCAAAATGAATTCACAAAGCAAAAACAACATTTTTTACAAAACATAAATTTTAAAACATGAACCATAAAGAGCCATGGACTCCATTAATGGAGCTCCAAGCTCAAACCCATGCAAGAAATAACAAAAATAGTACAAGACCCTACCTTTATCCAAGCAAAGGTTGAAAAACTGAAAACCTTGAAACTCCTTTCAACTAGCCTCTTTCCTAAGCTTTTCCAAAAAGAGTGATCTCCAAATCTAGAGAGTGGGTGAACAACTAAACCTTACTCCAAGCTTCTCCTAAATAGGAAAACCTCCTAAAATCTAGGAGCCAATCAGAAGAGGAGAAGAAACTTCCATTCCCTTCTTCCCACTTTCCTTCCTTCACCATAAATGGAGTTGAATGCAAGTTTGGGAAAAGGGGAGAGGTTAACCAAAACCTCACAACTCTTCAATTTCGACCAAAATGAAAACCTTGACTTTAGGGGGGTCATAAATGAGTTTTAAGGCTCTTAATGGGTTGAAAATGACCCCTAACCCCTAAGGTATCAACTTGGGTAGCTAAAATTGACCCCAATTAACCTATGGGAGCCCAAATGGCCCTCCTAAACTCCACCTAAAGTTTACACACGGATTTATGGTCTTGGTTGACTTCTAGACACTTCCCAACCCAAGGTTAGTTGAGCCTACCCTAAGGCTACACCCTAGTAAAGCCCTAGACCCAATCAAATACAAAATACTAACCATGCCAACACTTAAGCCACAATTTTCCAAATTTGGCACATTTAATAAAACAAATGACATGGCTAATTCACATAGACATTAACTAAATAAATTACACTCATGCAAACCACATTTATGAATAAAAGACTATACAATGAGGTCCACATTTCTTTTACAAAAAGGACCTTGGAATGCATGGTATAACATAGGTTCCAATACTAGATCCCTGCATTTAGATCCATGGTCAACTTTTCCTACACACTCATTGCACACATCAGTAGGTCCAATGAACATGATATAAAACATGATACACCATCAATACTGCATGGTTTAAAACTATATCTGTAAATGAATCAACTAAGCATAACTTCAATTTTCTAAACCAAATTTTAATTGCAATCATTTTAACATCATATAAAATCATATGTGACATCATCATAGCTGAAACTAAATTAAAACATATAGTATCTCGATTGTACCCTGATTACATAATCAGGTACCAAACATATAACATAGGATTCAACAGATCCTTAAATACATAAGTGTCTCAAATAGTCAAGTATGTCTGTGAAATAAGTACTGAAAACATGGAAAATAAAATAGTATAAATATGGTAAGAAGTCTCTAGGTCAACAAAGGCTGAGATAATTTACAATCAAACAAGAATGAGTGCCCATTTGTTAAAAATGAAAGGTATCGGCTGTAGGATATGCCTTATAACACAACATGGAAGAAGAGATACCAATTTCCATGATGAAGGATGGGGATACTTCTGATCCTTTGAAGAAAGTAAATCATTTTGTAGATAATGGACCTTGTTGTAAGGTTTGTGAATTGTCTCATTCATCTGAACAATGCCTAATAGCATAGAACATTTTGGAAGAAGAAAATCAGATGGATGATGAAGAACCTATGGTTAATACTCTAAAGGTTGACTCATGTTGGGGAGGATAAAATAATGATTAATCAAAGGATGATTATATGCATGATGTGAGTGATAGAAGAATGAGACAACATAATGTTCAACAGGCATTTTTAGATGATGAATAAAACCCCAAAATTAGAAGATTGAAAGATGAAGAAAATAGAGCATATAGTATAGCAGCATTGGAACATGCTCATAGAAATTACCATCTGAGAAATAGGATATTCAACAATGACCAAGGAAATCCAACTAGGATGTTTTCAAAAGTTACTAACAAATCAAATGAGATAAAGAAAGGAAAGGAGACTATGCCAAAGAAGTAGGTAGAGAAAATACAATCTCCAAAATTGACTAAACCTCCTGAAAAACATAATTCTGGTAATAAAATCTCTAATTGCAATTATTTTATGTCTCAGGCATTATCACAGGTAAAAATTTATGTTCCCCTAATTGAGATTATAAAATTCCCCGATTATAGGAATGAAACTCTTAAAATACTAGCTGATGTAGGAGTTCCTAAGGAAGATATAAAAGAAAAACAAAATAATGAAGAGCCACCAGTTATTTATTTAGGAACTACTACAGATAAAAGTACTTCTCAAGTTGATCCATTCTATTTGACTTTGTTAATTAATAATAAACTAGTCAAGAATTGTATGATTGATTTGGGAGTAGCAGTGAATATTATCCCATTTGATGTTATGAAAGATTTAGGAATGAAGGTTGATACTACTTATGGTAGATGTTATGCTATGGATAATAGGTCCATTCTTGTTGTTGGAATAATGAACGATGTTGAATTTAAATTTCTTGCTTGTCCTAAAATATCTTATAAGATTGATATTACTGTGGTTGAAGTACCTGCTAATTATGTGATGCTTCTATCTAGGAAATGGTCTAATTTAGTAGGTGGAAATATTCAATTAGTTTTATCTTACCCTTCTATCCTAGTAAATGGAATATATGTTAGAATTGGCAAGGAGCCAAGGGCCCTCTATATTATTGAAGGAGTAGATCCAAATCAAATGACATGCTTTTGTCACACTGACATGGAGAACTTCAAGGTAAGTATTTCTAAAGATGCCATGTAGAATACCGAGCTTATTGAAATATATGTTAGAAAAAATAAGAATATTCAATTTGGAAAATGTATTTTGATGGGTCATGTTGTAAAGATGGAAATGGGGCAAGAGTGGTTTTTATTTCCCCAAAAGGGAAAATTTTTAGTACTCTTTTCTATTATCTTTTGATTTTACTAATAATGTTGCATAATATGAAGCATTGTTTCTTGGCCTTAGAATAGAAAATAAGCATGGTATTAAATCTCTTTGTGTTTATGGTGATTCAGAGCTTATTGTTTCTCAAGTTAGAGATAAATTTGTCACTAAAAATTATAAATTAAAAAAATATATAAATGAGGTTTTGAATTCCGTAGAATGATTTGATTTTTTTTCTATAAATTGGATAGATAGATCAGAAAACATCCTTGTGGATTTTATGGCTAACCTGACAGTGAAGCACAATGACATCCCTTGCAAAGCCATCATACAAGTTGAGATTAAGACTAGACCTGCAGTACCTGATAACATTTACAATTGCCAAATTTTTGAAGATGATAGAGATATTATCAAATTCCTAGCATGTGAGGAACGATATGAAGACTAGTTTGTAGACTTGAATGGTCATGTTGAGACAGTAGACGAGAATTAAATTTTATTTGGAAAAGAGGTGATACAACTTAAAACTAATAAGATCCCAAAAGGGTTGGTGGATTTAGAAAGAATGTTTGACAACAGAGATGTAAAAAGGAAGACAAAATTGCTAACACAACATTAGAAGAAGTGGACAAGGTAAATTTGGGGAATGAAAATACTCCTAAAGAGGTTTTTATTGGCAAAACATTGACCCCAAAGGTCAAGGTTGATATTATAGGATTATTAAAAAAATATAGACGTGTACTTTCCTGGTCATATGATGATCTCAAAGTATACAAAGAAGATTTTTTCTAACATGAGATACCTCTCAAACCAGATGCAAAACCTTTCAGGAAAAGACAAAGACCAATTATAATCACCTGAAAATGGACAAGATTAATTTATTTGAGTAACTAAGGCAAAATAAAGGCAATTAAATCAAATCAAGCTAAAATAAAAGCAAAATTTCAATCAAGCCAATAATCTAATTTAATTGAAGATCAAAAGCCATAAAATCAATTTAAATCAAATAAATCCCGATAAATCAATTAATTGTGTAATTAATCTAATTAATTGCATAGTTCATTTAAATCAAATCAACCCATTTAAGGGGTACACATGGCTAAACATATTAAATAAATTCAATTAATAAATCCTAATTTTCCCTCAACCACCAAATGAGAGGAAAATACATCAACCAATAGGATTTGAGAACCAAGCTCACATGGATCAAGCTCAGATCGAATCTCCATCACACATAAGGAGAAATAATCTTATCCACCCATTTTGTCCTCTTGTCCCAAGCTTTGAGGACAAAATATTTAAATGGTCTCCAAAGGTGGAACCATGGACTTAACCCTAATCAAACCATGATCAAATCAACTCTACCCCCTACCCTTTCCAAAATCTATAAAAGAAAGCCATAATTCAATCAATAGTAATCCACAAATATGAGAATAGCATCAAACCTCTTACAATTTTAAGCTAGAAAGGAAAATCTAGAGCTAAATAGGCATAATTTCATTTGGAATTAATCTTTTAGCTTTGTTTATCATTCTTTCTCATATTAGGGCTGTCACTAATGGAAGCTTGCTAGGAGATTTGCATTAGCAAACCTAATTAGAGAGCCATAGATTGTTTAATTGTCATTTAATTTGCTTAATTAGATTTCTATTTGTGGTAATTTAGTTGTTATTTTGAGTTATCGACAATAATAACCCTAAGAAGGTACTTAATCTAGTACCCAAAATTGCGCCTACTGTGGGGCATTAGGCTTAACTAATTTTAAATTCAGAGAAATTTAATTTTTCTTGAATATCTTTGTATCGTTATTTGTTTTGCAGGTTTTTCAATGCGTTTACCAGTTTCTGTAGTGCGTACACCTATTCCTACAGTGTGTGTGAGGTCTGAATCAACACTTCCATGACAAAGTTATGTGCCTTTGCACAAGCTTTTGACAACACTTTTAATCATTCTATCATCTTGTCTATCCTTCTTTCAGCGCGTGTGCCCTAACTCTGTAGTGCGTTTGAATTGTTTTGCAGCTTGATGTTTCCTCTAAGCACCTTTGCTGATTAAAATAGCACATTTAATCTCTGTTTCAACGCTTTCAAGTTTTTCTTGTAGCCCATTTAGAATTTTTAACAACACTTTTAATTAATTTAGCAGTGCTTTCAATTAGTTCTGTTGCGATTTCAATTAAATTGCAAATTTGCATAATCTAACTTTTGGAAAATGATTTTCCTTTGTCTGCAGGATGACTGGTCATAAAAGAGTTAAAAATCTAGAGACCAGATTTAATATTGAGGAGAAAGCTTTGGACAAAAGAAACAAAAAAGAGAACATAGCCAACATCAAGTTGGTTTTGGAAAATTCACAGCAAGAAATTGAGGTATACGAACACTATTTGAAAATTGTGCAAGCCTACAAATCAAAATTTGCCTTATTAAATTGGATTTACTTACCTTAATCAATTTGTATAAAATTTGATAAATAAGGCTTAGATTTCAATTTTATTCTTGTTTTCTTCATTTTTTGTGTTTGTGTTGACTAACTTGTTGGAGAGGAATCAAAAAGGAAGGAACGATCACCACTAGGTGAGTCCAAATCATGGAAAAATCATCAAAAATGCCCCTAGCCTTTAGTAGCTTTGATTGAAGGTAAGCCTAAACTTGGTCAATTTTTCTTTAAATTGCGGCTTTGTGATTTTGCTAAAATATAGTAAGTAACATCGCATAAAGGTTAAAATCAAGCACTAAATCAAACAACCCATTGTTTGTGGAAAAGAGTAGAAATACTCAATTCCCATTAGTTAGTGGGTTTTGGAAATTGAACATTATTACTAGTGCTTGGGAAATAAGAATAGATAGGGATATGCTCTTCACATTTTGGTGAATCAAATTCCCAAAACCTATCTCTTAAATCCATTTTATTGCTTTACTCATGAATATGCTAGATCTTTTGTGGGCTCACCTCCTGAGATTTGCCTTAACGAGGCCGGTGAGAGGGACAACCCAAAGTGGGATACATTTTCCTTTGCCACAAAAATACAACCCACTATAAAATGAAATGCATGCATCCTTAATGGGGTGTGTGACAAAAGGATATTAAGCTTTCAAACTTCCTCGAGTAGTCCTTCGATATTGTGCAAAACTTTGCTATACCGGTGGTGGGAAGCCTCCTAATTTTGGGGGATGAAAACTTAATGTCCATTTTGAATAGAAGCTTGATTAAATTAGAAAAACCTACCTTGTAAAGCCATGTTTACGAACCAACTTGTGAACTAGGTAGATTTCTTGAAGTGCTTTTTGTGAAAAACCCGTGATAACATCCTTCCATATTCAAACACTTTTTGTGTAGAGGGTTTAAAAAAAACAAGTGTATTTGTGATTGCTTTGTTTGAAGAATATGTACAACAAGTAAGAGATATCCATTTTGAAAAATCATCTTATACTTTTAAATATCTTCACAAACAATTACCAAGTTTGGGGAAAACAATTCTAAATCAACCCTTTGTTGAATGCCAGTTTCTACACGATCTCATAGACTCAAATTATCTTTACAAGAAGATGACACTTGTATTGCAAAAGAGGTCCCCGAATTTGAATCTCAAAACTCTTTCATAAATCACAACCAAGGGGATAGTCTCCCAAACCTTTTTGAAAAGAGAATTGATCCAATGGATAGAAACTCTGCATTTCACGATTACATCCATGGAGGAAATGATGAAAATCAAGGAAACATTAACCATGCCAATCAAGGGCCTAAAGAAACACTCAAAGAAAAAGCCAATAGGGCAGCTCAAGACATTGAATTCCTTGAATTTATGGACAAAATTATAGAGAGATATAGGGAAAGGTATTTACTTAATTTAGCCCAAGTAGGGGTGAAACTTTGACATGATTACGATATTGACCAACTCAAGAAAGACAAGGAAGATGAAAATCCAATAGATTCTATGAATAAACAATTAAAAATGTTTCAAGCACAAATCAACCTAATGAAGAAGGCAGTCAAACCTAAGCCATATTCCATTGAGGCCTTGTGCCCATTTCCTTTTGATAAGAGCTTGGTTATGGCACCTTTCCCAATAAATGTGGTATTTCCAAAATATGACAAATATATGGGTAAATCAGACCCATAAGACCATATTAGAGAGTTTTGTGCTCTAAGTATCAAATTCATGCATGACACAACCTATCTAATGAGGCTTTTTACAAGAAGGTTAGGAGGCCAAGCCATGGAATGGTTCTCAAAACTTCCAAAAGGGATAAGGAAATTTGAGGAATCAACCTCCAAATTCATGACTCACTATTCCTACAACATTGAGCACGAGATCACCATGCTTAACCTATGTGACACTAAACAATGAGACGGTGAATCTTTCCCAGGGTTTCTTCAAAGGTGGAGAATAGTCTTTGCAAGATATTCATGAAGCATACCCAAAAAGGAAAAAAATGGAGATATTTATGAATAACTTAAATGTGGAGATGAATTATAGGCTCCAACTTAAATTTCCCCCTACTTTTGAAAAGCTCATCGAAAATGGGATACAAATTGAAGAGGTTTTGGTTAAAAGAGGGGAAATCAAGTTATTCAAAGATAATAAACCCTATACCAACACTAATAACAATCATAACATATCTAATTATAACAATAATAAAGGAGCCAACAATCACAATGATAAACCAAGAATATGGTTGAAAAACAACAATAAAAATATTGTGAATTATGGAGTTGTGGAAGCCCACAACTTAAAGGCTACTCCCTTTAACTTGTCGAGTGTGTCAAACCCAATGTATAATGTTAACCAAATGACCAAAGCTCATTATAATAATAATAGTCCCAAAAACAACCACAACAATGCCAACAATAACAACAATCCCTTCAATAATTCCAATGTCAACAAACCTAAACCATTCTTTTCCACTTATCAATAGAGAAAATTCACCTTTTTAGGTGAACCTTTGGAAAATGCATTAAGGACTTTTTTGGCTAATAAAATCATTACCCTACCTGAATCGAGGCCATATGAACCCCAAGTCAAGCCCAATTGGTGGAATTATTCTCATCATTATGAATACCATAAAAAAAAGGACATAAAACTAATGAGTACATGAAATTAAAACACCTTGTCCAAGATCTAATCGATGATGGAACCATAAAAGTGGAAGGGCCTCAAAATAACGAGGATCACACGAATTTCAAAAACCCTTTCCTAAACCATGAAAAAGGGAATCATCAAATACAAATCATATCGGAAAAAGAGGTAATGAGAAGGTTAACTTTTCTCATACTCCTAAGTCTTTATTTGATTAAAAGGAATATTTCCTCCCCTTTTGATTAAATAAAAAGCCCCCTTTTCCTCTTATCCTAAGTTGCACAAATAAAACATTATTCTTATTTCACAAAAAGAAAAAAAGTACTTTTTGTCTCACATGAGGCTCAAAAGTCAACACTTCACTCTCATTGGAAGATACTTGTGCACATGGATTGCTCCTCTTTCAACCTCCACCACTGATTAAGACTTTTTGCCTCTTAATCTCAATGGTCCATTTCTTTGCATTTCTTATAAAAGGAAAGCTCTCTCCTCCATTTGCATACCATGTTTTGAATACTAATCTTATGCTGCAGGAATTCTTGGAGACTTTTGGAGCTTTTGGAAACCTTATTGTTCTTAGTCTTTCATTCTTGCATTTTAGCTTCATTTCATAGCTTAGTTTCCTTTGATGCAATAGATTAATCTCACATAGTCTAAATAGGAAGGATTTGTAACACTTGTTATTTCCTTTCATAGATTAGTTGCATTGCACTTTCCTTTCATAGCTTAGATTGCATTCTCATTTAGATTTGCATTGCATTGCATATTTGATTCTTGGAGATATTGGCATTATTGCCCTTGTCTTCACTTGAATCTCTCATTGTATGGTTGACTAGCAAGGTCACAAGTTTGTAGCTCTAGCTGAGAGCAAATTTATCATAGTCCCTTGCAACTCCATGCATAGAGAGCTATGAGCCACTTTTTGAGGCCTCATTCTTGAGCAACCTTGCATGTAATGGTTCATAGAAGTGCACCATTTTAGTGTGTACATTTCTGGCACCCACCGTGGGGCAGAGTAGATAGGCTTTGTCCTTTGTTTCATTTGCATTTTCATCATTTTTCAGATTATTTTTTGGAAATTTTGCAGTTCTGGTTTTCTATCTCAGAGTATCATGCGATACTTCTCAAGAATATCGCGCGGTATACCTTTATATAGCGGTGCGACACTTCGCGTAAGAGAAGAATCGCCTACCAGTACTAAGGTATATCGCCTGGCATTGTGTGAAGTATCGCCCGCCCATAGTGCAGAGTATCGCCCAGACTGAGGTATATCACCCGACTATAGGAAACTGTGTCGCGCGATACTGGTGCAGTCTGAAGTATATCGCCTGATTTGACAGAGACCCACATTTCTAGTTTTATCATCTGAATTTGATCATTTTAGTTTGCTGGTTTATTTTACTGTATTTAGATGGTCTAACTTGCATCTTTTAGCTTGAATCTATCAGTTTATTGCATATTTACATTTGGATTTTGATTTTTCTAACCTTGTTGGTCTAACAAGTTGTGTTTGTAGGTGCTCTCATTGTTTGAAATTTGCTAAAAATGCATGTCAAAGAGGGCTACTAACAATTTTTGCAGGGCTGCCCAAGCATAAAAACAAAAAAAAATCTTGCTTGTTTACTTGCTTTTCTTTCAAGTGTGGCATTCACTAATTGTATTAGGAACTTTAAAACCTTGTGAAAGAGATTTTGAGGTGGTAGGAGAAGTATGCTCTTCACCTTTAGGTGAATCAGAAAATCTTGACCCATCTTAACGTTTTGGAAGCAAGGGAGTAATTGAATCTCTTTGCTTGGTGTGTTTGGGAGAAGTTTTTGAGATAGGGGAGTATGCTCTTCACCCTTGAGGTGAACCAAAAACTTTGAACCTCATAAATTATCCATTTTTGTTTAGTTTAGGAATCCTTTAGCAGGCCTGCTCTTGAGCAATCAAGAGGAATGACTCAAGTGGGGACAACCTTGTCATCATTTTCCTTGGTGGCAAGTGATTCCAACTCACTATAATCTCAAGGCTATCAAGGACACCAAAAACCTTGATAGACATAACACTTATCTTCATTTGATGTGAGTAGCTCATGGGATTGCGACCATGGGGAAAACATTGAACAAGAATGCTTAAGGTACTCTTGAGGCCGCAAGGTCCTAGTCCTTTATGAGGAGCAAGAGGGGTGTTGTGAACGGAAATCCTTATTAAGAACCATTAGATAGAAGCCACCTTGTTTAGTCACTTATCTTCTTAGTGCAAGGATTGATCCAAGTGGTTTACCCAGATCACCTTAAGATACTCACCATATGTGTCCCTTTGGTTGTGTCATTTGACACTTCCATGACAAAGCCAACATCTCTTGTGGGTAATCACTTGGTGTGAGGCGAGGGGGCATCAAGTTGTGGGCTAAGTTGGTAAGCATTGAGCCTTGATTTTTTAGGATAGATTTGCTTGAATTGTCTTCGGTTGTGTGATGCCAGTGCAAACATTCTTACATACAAACAATCGATAGCATTCATAGGGTGCTTTTTCAATTCTGATATCACAAGTGTTTATCTTGGCAAGGTTGCTTTTTCCCTTGTTTCAAGTGTTTGAGACATGTTTGATCCCTTACTATTTGCAAACCTACCAAAATTCTGCTGATATTGTGATTGAAATCGAAAAACATCAACCCTCAGACCAAAAATTTTGACCAAGCAGACCCAAAAACACAAATTTTACTCAATTCTGGTCAAGAGTTAAACAATTCTGCAACAGTATCGCACTTTGTAAAGTGAAATATTGTGTGATACTTCGCGCTTGTTAAAAATATCACCTGCTTTGAAAAGAAATATCACGCGATAGTTTTCCCTTGACGAACTATCACCCGACCTGCCTGGACTATATCGTCCGACTATTATAAGGTATATCACCTGGCCTAAGGTGAAGTATCACGTGGTTATAGGTATATCACCCCAGTAGCCTAGAGTATATCACCTGGGTAATTTCTGCCGTGCTTGCAATTTGGTCAGTTTCAGTTGCTGTTAATCAGGTTAGGTCTTAGAGTAGGCTTCTTTCTCTAACGCTTGCGACCTGGCTTGACTCTAAATTTTTGGTTTTAGTCCTCTAGGATAGCATCATTTGATTTATGAAATCACTTTGGAATAATTGTCAAATTAGAAGGTCATTCTCGGTGCCAAGGTTCATCTCTAAGATTGTTAGCTACATTCTTGGAAAATTTTAGTGCTCTTATTGTCCAAATCACTTTCATTTAAATCTCAATTTCAATCATATTTTGGCCTAGTCCAACCTCCTAGTTCAAAAGTGCAAGGGTAGTCACCCTTTGATTTGAGGCACCTCTTTGACAGTGTTGGTAAAGCCCCTTTTTCTATTTTCTCATTTCTCTTTGGACACTAGAGGACTTTGATTATCCTAGTTTGGTGCTGACACTTTGAGAGGTCACCTTATCATTGAGAGTATATTTCTTTCATGTTAGTTACGACAAGGTACCAAGTCAATCAAGGGAAGCGACGCCCTGTTGCCTTTAGCCAGTTACCATCCGTCAAGACTCGTCGACAACATAAGGGAAAAGGACCCCTTTTTGATCAATCACCTAAGAGTGAATCTGAGGTTTGTTTTAATCCAAGAGCTAATCCTAGTGAAGTGAGCACCTCTTTTGTACCACTTTCATCAAGTATGGATATGAGTCACACTTTCACCCGACAACAAAGAGAAGCCATGAATCAAACTCTTGAGGATATCTTCCAACGACATAGAAGAGAGTATGGTGGTTCTTGTCATGCTAGTCCACCTGGGTCACCTCCCAACAATGTGAGGTATTTTGATGCTCACCAACGAGCTGAGAGACATCATAAGTAAGCTCACTCAGATTTAGGGTCACAACACGAAGACCAGAACAACGAATCTAGTGATCACCACATAAATGCAGCCAATGCAATAAGGCATTCGAGACCATCCTCCCCACTTAAAGACACCTCTCGATATGCAAATACAAGATTGAGAAGCATTGAGAGGGAGAAGCAAGCCTATTTAGATGAACAGGCTGCTAAAAAAGAAAAATTCAGACAACTAGAAGAAGAGGAACGTGCGTTGTTGGATATACAGAAAAGAGTCACCCAAGAAGAAGAAGATAGAATCTACGCACAACTCCAAAGCCAATTTAACGGGAGGGGAACCAATAGTGGGACCAAATCACCCCCATCTACCCCTTCACCAAGTCCTAGAAGAAGATCAAGGACACCCTCATGATCCCCAAGTCCTAGAGGAAGAAGGGTTTCAAGATATGATCATCATAGGAGACGATCACCTCATAGACATTCAAAGCAACCCTCCCAATGAGCACATCGTGGCTCACAACATGGAGGAAGTTATGCCAAATTTGACCATATGAATTTTATGACTATGCAATAAGAACCATCCTTTCAAGCATATGTAGAATGATATGTGGAACAAAATAAAGATCAATTCTTAGAAAGCCTTATTAACAAAGGTGCTAAAGTTCCATATGATTTTGATGTCCACCAAAAGATTAAGAAACATAATCCTTCAACCAATGAGGTGATCATGCAAATGCAGAAGGACATAGAAAGGATGAGGGCTCCTAAGAGCACATTTAATTTGGACTCCATATGTCCCAACCCGATTGACAAGAGTGTGGTGTTGGTTGAGTTCCCTAAGAAAGTTGAGTTTCCAACCTATGACAAATATGATGGTGTTGGTGACCCTCATGACCATGTCCAACAGTTCTACATAATGAGCTTTTATTTTCATCATGAAGACTCCTACTTGATGAGATTATTTCTGAGGAGTCTCAAAGGCCAAGCCATGGAGTGGCTCACCAACCTTACTCCTCCAGTAAAGTCATTTAAAGAACTCATCCAAAGATTTGTTTAGCATTTTGCTTATAATCTATCAAGGTCGGTCACAATGCTTGATTTGTGCAAGCTTAAACAAAATCAAGGAGAATCTTTTGTCACTTTCCTACAAAGATGGAGATGTTTGTGCTCAAAATATCCCAGGACAATTCCCGAGGAGGAAAGAATAGACATCATTGTGAGTAACTTAGTGCCAAAATTAAGATATGAGGTAAGAAAGATACCATTCAATTCTTTTGATACCATGGTAGAAGTGGCATGTCGCATAGAGGATGTCCTAAAAGAACAAGGAATTTTGGCTAAATCAACTAATAACAACAATGGCCAAAACAACAACAATCATGGTTATTAGGACAAAAAGAACTCCTATTGGAACAAGAATAAACAGGTGGTCAATGACGGAGTTGTTGACTCACCACAACCTAAGAATGAAGGAGTTCTTAATCTCTCCAATGCGGTACGAGCCATGAAGCTGCAAGCGTCCTCAGGACAACAAGAGAATAAGTCCAAGTATCAAGGGAAACCTAAGAAGGAAAAGAGACAATTCACCAAACTTGGGGACTCCTATGCTGACATTTTCAAAACACTAATTGCTCATAATTTGGTGCAACCTCAGGATCCTACCAAGCACCGCATACCCGATCCTAAACCTCATTGGTGGGATGAGAAAGCCTTTTGTGTCTTCCACAATGGAATTGGACATGATATCAAAAATTGTTTTAGGCTTAAACATCTTGTCCAAGACCTCATTGAAAGTGGGCAATTACAAGTTGATGGTTTAACCACTAATGCGGATCATAAGGCTTTTAAGGAACCCTTGCCCAAATATGAAAAAGGGGAAAATTCTAACAACAAGCATGGTAAGGCTGCTATCAACTATACATACACAAATATTGAAAATGTGATTAATATGCTTGAAGTGGCTGACGATAACATCAACAGGATGAGAGGGAAAAATCCTTATGGATATGATGTGGACTCAACTCCTATGACTGATGAAAGACCCACTGTGGTGATAAGAGGTCCTCACTCGCGAAGAATGCCCCAGTCCCTCAATGCTGTCACTAGGGGTCAAGCCCAAGCTCCCATTATTATCAGAGGTCCTAGCACTAGCAAGTCTAAGCAACCCATGTCCAAAGGCATTCCTCCTAAATCTGCCATTGGTCCTGATTCCAATTATAATCTTATTGACCAATTACAATGTACACCCGCGCAGATATCCATTTTGAGCTTTTAGAATTGTCCCCTAAGCACAAGCATGTCCTTGAGGATGCTTTGTGAGCAGCTAGTGTCCCTAACAACTTAGATATTGATCAATTCCAGAATATGGTCAACCATTTGGCTAGCCCTCATTACCTCACCTTCTTAGAAGAAGACAAAAAATCCATCAGTCACCCACATAACTTGGCCTTACACATCGAAGTCATGATTCATAAAACCCGTGTCAGGTGTGTACTGATAGATGGGGGTGTGGGGCTCAATATTTGTACCATGAGTTTGTTGCTGGCTCTAGGATATTCTGAGAACGTCATTGACACAAGGAAAAAGATCACAATCAAGGCATATGATGAAGCAAAAAGAAGTTCTAAGGGATTGGCCATTTTGCCTATTCGCATTGGTCTAGTAGAAAAGGATATCTTATTTCAAATTGTTGATGTTGGACCTTTAGCCTACAACATTTTGCTAGGTAGGCCATGGATTCACAAAATGCAAGCAGTCCCATCAACGTATCACCAGTGTGTTAAGTTTCCCCATAACGGTGTAGAAATTTGCATACCTGGAGATAGTGCTTTGTAAGTTAATAACATTTCTGCTGGATCACATGTACCTTTGAATAGGGAAGCTGACAGTCCTAGTAGTTCACTTGAACAATGCAAGTAGAAGTTTAGGACCATAGATCTTGGGATGGGAGATTATAAAATTGATTCTTTTACAAACATGCCAATCTCTCCTAGGTCTTATGGGAGACCATCACCAAATATGAAACCTTCATCATCAGCAATGACATTATTTGGAAAATTTGTTGAGTCTTCGGTCCCCATTCAGGAAGAGAAAGAGGAAGTTGCCGTAAGGGACTGGATCTATCACGAGGAAAAATAAAAACACAATGAGAATTTTGCTCCTTCACTTGAAGCTTATGGGAGAGGGTATACAATGGTTAAGAATATGGGTTATTCTGGATATGGTCCCCTTAGCCATAGGCTGGATGCTAAAGCTGAGCCTCTTAACCATGCCCCTTTTGGACGAAAGAATAAGTCCACGGTTGGATTAGGTTTTGAAAATAAGAAGAAGAAAGGTGTCCCTGTCCCAGCTGCAATGGACAGTGACAGTGACTCAGACTATATGCCTGATCTTTCTAATCAACAAGATGTTTCTAATGATTGGGTGCCCTCAACAAATCTCCTTTGGGGAGATTCCACAGATTTAATACTTGACAGTCCTACTATCCCAGCTGCGACGGATAGTGACTATATGACTGCTAGATCAATAATGGAAAGTGTTGCTATCCTAGCTGCGACGGATAGTACCAATGCTAGCACTAGAGAAGGGGAAACCCTTCCTAACCTCGAGGCTTCTACATCATGAGGCCTAAATGATGATTCAGACACAAACTCCCATGAGTATGAATGGGACTCACTTTCAGATGCAACAGTTGATTTGGACATGGATGTTGTCCATACTTATAGTACCCAACCCGATGCAGCTAACGAGCTTAGCATAGGACTAGAGGATTTTACTCCTCAAATTACCTTAGTGGACGATGCTTCGTTTAGTAGGAAGTCCTAATTTGGGTATCTTAGGAGAGGACTTGATGAATCCTGATTGTATGGTCACCAGAGATAACACCTTTCGCATAAATAACATTGAACCATTCATTGACCTACCCCTTGTTCACTATGACCTAATTGACTGGTCTCAGCACCATCAAGAGCTTATATTCCTCACTTTTTAGAATGATTACGAAATTGCCTGCTATCTAAATGCTCTTAAACCCGTGGCTTCTTCCACCAGTGAACCAACAACAAGTATGACAGAGCCTGATATTAAGTACCTCAGTCTAAAAATAAAAGAGAAAGAAAGAAAGAAAAATAGGTCTGATGGCGAAAACCACTTTGTGGCGGTATCAGCACCAAAAATAGTAAAAAAAGATGACGTATCTAAGGGTGAAAACCTCTTTGAGGTGCCTAAGGATGGGGTACTTAATAACTTGCCGAGTTATTTCCAGGATAGATCATCAGTATTGATTGAGCCAACAAAACCAGTCAATTTGAACACAGAAGAAACTCCTCAAATAGTTCATCTTGCTCAATCTTTATCAGAAGAAGAGACCAAGGCATATATACAATTCTTACAAAAGGAGAAAATTAATTTTGCATGGACCTATTCAGACATGCCAGGGCTTGACACAAATTTTATAATGCATCACTTATCCATAGCTCCAGGAGTCAAACCAGTGAAACAGAGACTCAAAAAAATGCATCCACATGTAGCTCTCCTCGTCAAAGCGGAATTAGAAAAACTTTTGAGAGCTAGATTCATCAGAGCCATTGATTATGCAGAATGGATCTCAAACATAGTACTAGTTTCCAAACATGATGGGTCCATTCGTGTATACACAGATTTTAGAGATTTAAACAAAGCATGCCCAAAGGATGATTTTCCACTTCCAAACATTGACATGATAGTGGACATGAAAGTGGGCTATGACATATACTCTCTGATGGATGGTTTCTTAGGATATAATCAAATTAAAATAGCTCCTGAAGACCAAGAGAAAATAGCGTTCACATGTGCATGGGGAACCTATTGCTGGACAGTCATGCCATTTGGATTAAAGAATGCAGGAGAAACCTACCAAAGAGCTATGACCACTAACTTTCATGATATGATGCACAAAAACATGGAAGATTATGTGGATGATACCCTGGCAAAATCAAGAAAATGGGACACACACCTCGATGATCTGGAAGTAATTCTAGATTGCATGGAACAGTTTCAACTCAGATTGAATCCAAAGAAGTGCACATTTGGTGTCACCTCAGGCAAACTTTTAGGATTTATAATATCAGCAAAAGGTATAGAGGTTGACCCCAAAAAGGTCCAAGCAATTTTAGACATGCCACCTCGAAGAAACATTAGTTAGATGAGAAGTCTTCAGGGATGACTCCAGTCAATTAGGAGGTTTATCTCATAGCTGGTGGATAGAGCACAACCCTTTAATAAGACACTACATAAGGGTGCTTCTTGCGTATGGAATGAGGAATGCCAAAAGAGGCTTGATCAAATAAAATAGTATTTGGCTAATCCTCCAGTTTTGATGCCTCCTATTCCAGGGAAGCCTTTGATTCTCTACATTTCAGCAATATAATCTTCCTTGGGGGCATTGTTGGCCCAATTAGATGATACTGGGAAAGAACAGGCGATATACTATATCAGCCGTACTCTAGTCTCCTATGAGATCAATTACAATAACATTGAGAAGTCTTGTCTTGCAGTGGTGTTTGCCTCTCAAAAGTTGCGACACTATATGCTTGCTCATACCATACATTTGGTTGCAAAAATTCATCCTCTTAAGTACTTGCTTAGTAAGGCTGCCCTCACGGGTAGACTTGCTAAATGGATGATGGTCCTAACTGAATTTGACATAGAGTACATTGAAAGGAAGGCCATAAAAGGGCAAGCTATTGCTGACCAATTAGCTGATTTTCCAATTCAGGATAGTATGCCTGTTCAAGTGGAATTCCCAGATGAACACATCTTTTATATGACTACTCGCACTTGGAAAATGTTCTTTGATGGTTCCCGCATGCAAAATGGATCAGGTGCTGGAGTATTATTTGTTTCTCCACATGGGTACAATATTCCAAAGTCTTATAAACTTTTATTCCCATGTACGAATAATATTGTAGAATATGAAGCTTTAACCAATGGCTTGAGAATGGCTATAGAATGGAACATCACAGAGTTACATGTCTTTAGGGATTCCCAGTTAATCATCAACCAAGTCAATGAAGAGTATCAAACGAAAGATGACAAGTTAATACCCTATAAGAAGATGGTTGATTCTCTGAGATGCTATTTCACCTTTGTGATGTTTCAATAGATCCCTAGGACAGAGAACAAAGCTGCAGATGCCATGGCCACATTAGCTTCCCTCTTTCAGTTGGAGACACATGAATCAAGATTTGAATTCCTGGTGGAAGAGCTACACCATCCCATCTTTGACTCATCTGAAAGCCATGTCATTTGTACCATTGTCACACATGAGTCTTCCTGATATGGTGCTATCTATTCATATCTTCGTGATGGCATCATCCCCGACATGTTCAACCGTTATGAACGCTGAAACCTCATCTGTAATGCCTCTCACCACACTCTTATCTCTAGTGATTTATATAGGAGGGGTTTAGATGGGATGCTCCTTAGGTGCTTGGAAAAGGAGAAATCCAACCAAGCGTTAGTTGACATCCACGAGGGCATTTGCGGTGGACATTCTAATTGTCTTGCCATGGCCCGAAGGTTGCTTAGGGCGGGATATTATTGGCACACAATGTAGATAGATGCAGTCACCTTTGCTAAGTCATGTGAAAAATGTCAGAAACATGGAAACCTGATTCATGCTCCAGGTAGGGAGCTGATCCCTTCTATTTCTCATTGGCCATTTTAGCGCTGGGCCTTTGATCTGGTTGGGCAGATTCATCCCAACTCATTAGGTGGACATAAGTTCATTATTACTACCACTGACTACTTGAAAAAATGGGTGAAAGCTGTGCCACTTTCTGTTGCTTCAGGGAAGACTATCTCTTTGTTCATCTTGAATCATATTATTTGCCGATTTTGAGTGCCTTCTGAGATTATCACTGATAATGGAGGTCAATTCAAGAATAAGGACCTAAAGCATTTATGCAAAAAGTTTAAAATCAAGCAACATTGGTCCTCCATCTATTTTCCATAGGGAAACGGATAGGCAGAAGCTTCTAACAAAATCATTCTTAAAATTCTTCATAGGATAGTGCACAAGAATGGTAGGGATTGGCACTTACAAATCAATCCAGCACTATGGGCTTACAAAACAAGCATTTTCACACCTACAAGAGCCACTCCTTTTTCTCTCACCTATGGCGCTGAAGTGGTATTTCCTTTAGAAGTCAAGATACCATCACTTAGAGTCTCACTCAAAGGTTTGATTACAGATGAGGATTACCGCGCCATGAGGTTACAGGAACTAGAACTTCTAGATGAGAAGTGTAAGGCTTCCTTTGATCATATGAGAGTATATCAGAAGCATATGTCCAAAGCATTCAACAAGAAGGTTCACCCTAGAGAATTTCAAATAGGTGATCTTGTTTTGCGAGAGAACCCTAAGAACCAACAGAACAGAGAACAAAAGGGCAAGTTTGAACCTAACTGGCTTGGACCATATGTCATCACAGCTGCTTTTGGTACCGATGCATATTTACTATTAGATCCTGATGGAGAACAGCTCCTTGATCCCATCAACATTGTGCACCTCAAGAAGTTCTATCCTTGATGCCCGTTTCTGTCTAGGGGCATCCTTTGTACATACTTATTGATTCTGAAAAAATACCAAAAAAATTGATATATATTGCTGAAAAAATCCTAAAAAGCATAAAAAGTCCTGAAAAAATACAAAAAAAAATAAAAATTCAAAAATTCAAAAATCCAAAAAAAATTGAAAAAGTGCCTTGGTGAAAACCTGGAAACAGGCGCCTTGGTAGCAAAAATACAAAAAAATAAAAAAAGGAAAAAAGATTCCAAGTGGTGCAAACCTGGAAACAAGCGCTACTTGAGGTCTTTGCACCCCTATTTGTTAGCATGTGTCCTCGACACTGAACCTTTCTCCATCATATTTGGCTTGGTCTGGAATTGGTCTTTGTCTTTGTCTAGGGGGCATACCTATTAGCATAGGTCTTTTAGGTGCGTTTGTCTCTTGGGGCATTTCACAACAGGTGTTTTTCAACACCACCCCAAATAGTGTTTCTCAACACTACCCTTGCATCGAGTGTTCCTTAACACTTATCAGATGTCTTTCCCAATAATCTAAGTATGATGTAATATTGCTCATTTGTAGATGTGATACTCAGAGTTTGACTCTATGACCAACACACACGCACTCAAACAATCAACTCATTGAGATATGTTGACTTTATTTTTCTTTGTGTGTTGTCTATGAGGATTTCTTTGATGAGTGGTCTCTCCCTGAGAGGTTTTTGATGATGCATAGCTAGAAGACTGAGGGTATGAGAACATGTTTTCTTTCTTTATCTGCTTGTGGGTATATTTTGTTGATCTTAATTGTCATGAGCATTTATGCTGGTCTTACTTGACACTATGGATTGACAAGGTATTATCCTTGACTATTTTGCGAGTGCATGCTTCTAGTTATCCTGACTTTCATGTGTCTTGATACAAGCATAATCTCGCCATATCAAAACTTAGGTGATCTCACTGCATTAGTCATCTTGACCTCCATGTCTTTGATGCCTAGGTGGGATTTCCACATTTCTATCTGATAAAGATCATATTCATATCCACATGGTTATGCTAGTGTGCATTGTATGATCTTATGACGCTACCTAATGCTCAATGATGATAATTAGATGTCTATAGGCATTGTGACCTTGCAAGTCAACCCCTTTCATAGTAGCTTGCATTTTTAGGGTCATGTTAGTTTAGTTTTGCATCTTGCATATGGAGAGAGCTCTCTTTTTCATCTTACGTGGACCTATTAGTCGACTGCGCTCACCTTTCCTTCTTCTTGATCATGTCTTTCACTCCTTGTCTTTTTCATCTCGAACCTGTTCCTGTTCATCACAAGGGGTTAATCATATCACCATATCTATATCAAAACTATCATTTTCAAGAAACATGAGTCTATATCATACACATGAGAATTAAACATACATCTATGAGAGAAAACATACATAAGCATGTACATAAGCATTTTTGAGCAAAATGACAAGACAATATACATAAAATGATACATCCATCACAAGAGAGACATAAACACATGATACAATCAAACATCTAGTAATCTCATATATACATCAATGTCATGATACAATATACAAATGGGATCCCATAATCTGGATCAATGTCTCAAGATATGTATAAACATCTATCAACCTAAGACCTAACCCTAGGACTCGCTACCACCCTCATGAGGAGCTCGTGGTGGTGGAGGAGGCATGGCTCTCCTATCGAGTACTGCATCTGATACCCCTACCCTCTGAGAATATGATGGTGCTCTCTCACCCTTTGGAATGGCCTGCAAGTAGAATCTGTGATAATATGCTGCTCTCACTGACTCCCATCGGATCTCTAGCGCATTTGCCTGTGCCATCACCTCACGGTGTGCTATCTTTTCCCTGAGATCGGCTATCTGTTGATCTCACTCCGCTCTGAGATCTAGTAGCTACTGGTCTCTCACTACTATGGTAATTTGGAGCTACTGCATCTCAGCCTCGAGAGCCTGTATCCTTGCTCTCAGCTCATCTCCACCTGCAGGCTGGTCCTGCTGTGCCTCTGCCTGCCGGTGAGCTGGTCTCGCCTCATCCTCGGGAATTGATGATCTCTATCCCCATGACCATTTCTAGCCACCTGATCTTGATCCCTATCCTCTCTCCATCCTCCTCCCTCTCCCCCTCCCTCCATCTCCTCCATCCCCTCCATCCCCTCCGTCTACTCCATCCCCCCGTCATCTCCTCCATCCCCCCTGCGCTGGTACCTGTGCATCTGGTATCATAAATCAAGGGAATGGTGCCCTCTGCCACTCTTCCCTATATGCCGCATCGGCCCCCACATCTGCCACATCTGGAAAATACTCCCAGGGCTCGCTCCTGATACTCGCTATCTCTGCGACAGCCTGCTAATAATCCAACATGGGTAGCCACCCATGACCCTCCTCATCCCTAGCCCTGGCATATGTCGTAGTCTCTGTCGAGACTCGCTGCTACCTCCCAAACTGCCGCCACACCTGAGTGATACAAAATCTCTCCACTATCTCAGCATATCAACCTACTAGTGGCCGAGTGCACATCATGTAGCTCAGCTCATCGGCTGCATCTCCCTAGACCTCCACCTCCCTATATGGCCTCCATGTGAAAGAGGCTATCTCATCTAAGATCCTCCTATAATATGTCACATCCCCAGTATGGGCATGTGATATGAATCTTAGGTACCTGTAGATAAAGGGGTACCTCCTCTCCCTCAGCTGAACTCTAGGGCACACCACAATGATGTGCTCCCAAGCCCACACTTGTACCAAGATGGCACCACATGCCCATGTCTGACCATCCTTGTAGATGATCTCATGCAGCTCGTGATACATCTCTACCAATATGGCAAGACCCCATGCCATCCGACGAGGCCTACCTACCAAATCCACCAGTAATCTCACCCATCCAAGCGGGAAACCCTTATGACTGTGGTCAGTCATCAGGATCTGCGAAATGATAGACGCCACTATGCATGGCAGTGGATAATCTTTGTCAAAGTCATCTATCAGCCTCTCCCAGCTGACATGCCTGTCCAAAATAGTAACATCATGGAACATCTCCTGGACTAGTTGGTGCCCCTCAGTGGCATCCTGATCATAGTACACCTATGCCAACAAACAAATCATGTCAATTTTCATCATATGGAAACATTACATTTATGATTATATCTCAAAATATGATTATACTCACAGGCTCGCCATGGCATGGCACTCGTAGGATCCTGTAGACATCCTCTAGAGTAATGGATGCCTCTCCGGTAGGTAGGTGGAAGGTGTTGTGCTCACTATGCCATCTCTCGGTAAGAGTAGTCAACAACCCATGGTCAGCTCTGATATATGGGAACCTCAACAAATACTGAAATCCCATGGCCTTGATATCGACATTGCCCGGATCATTCAGATCTCGGACACACCGCAACCCAATCACCTTCGGCGCTCTAATGATCAGTGCCGAAAAGAACTCCTGCAAGCCAAAAACTAAGCCAGTTGTTAGCACATATCATGATGGATGTCTAAAAATTAGTATAAAACATCTTTAAAATGTAACATTGTCTGGACCCATGTCATTTTTGCTCAAAAATGCGTCAAATATCAAATTTTTAACTTGGGCGATATCATTTTTTGGAGAAGTATCGCACAATACTTCTCCCTATAGCGGGGTGATATACCTTAGGCTGCACGATACTTCACCCGGTATCGTGCGATCTTTCACCCAGTATCATGTGATACTGGTGCCTATGGTCGCGCGATACTTTGGGGACCCATGAAGTATTGCGCGACACTTCTCCCCAAAGGGCGCAATACTTCTAAAGTATCGCATGATATTTCACTCAACAAATTTTTTTTGAAATTTTAAAAATTTGAAAAACGTGCTAAAAAAGGTATTAAATGCAAAAAATGACTCAAAAAGCTTGAGTTTTTTGAAAAAATACTGGGGCAGGATAGTGTGGTGGCCGGTTGTGCAACCGGGCATGCTCGAATCGATGCCTGTGGATGGGAACTTCTGCTTGCTGGGCCATTTTCTCTCTCTAAAGCTCTCAAGATTCTCAAATCACTAAAAGACAAATGATTTTTGAAAATGACATTTTGACCCCTTTTATAGCCTTTTGACTTTTTGACCTCATTTTCAAAACCCCTCAGAATTGTGCAAAAATTGCACCCCTAGCTAATTTCGATGTCCTGGATCCATTTTCGGACTCAAAATCAAAATTTGAGGTCATCTTGATAGTCAAAATCATGTTTCAAAATCTTTCCTTCTTCTGCGCAGTTGGCTACATCTTTTGAAGCCTAATCCTTCGATCTTTGTTGGGGCATCGTCATTTCTTCATTTCCATGTCTTCCAAACTTCTAGTCTTTCATTCATCTTCATTCCATTCCCTCCTTTCTCATGTTTGACTGCATCTTTCTCAGTCAAGCTGGGGCATGTTTTAATGGTTAACCTATTGACCTTTATATTCAATTGTGATTTCATGCTGATTTGGTCAAATCTTTATCAATTTACTGTCTCTCCTCTACCTGATTTTGATTTCGACTCCGAGGGGGTAGTATTTATGGGATTCTCATCCTTGATTTCCTTGATTCTCTTGATTCAGACATCTTTCTGTGAGCTTTTGCTCAAGATTGAGATTCTTATCTCTTATTTTGGATATGATCCCGAATCGACCTCATGTCCAAAATCTTTTGTCTATGTTTGTCTAGGTGTGATCCCAAATCGACCTCACATCTAAGATATTTTGTGATCCCAAATCGATCTCACATTGCAACTTCATTCTTTGACTACATGTGTTCCCAAATCGATCACACATTAGTCAAAGAGGGGCAAATGTATGCACCCTAAAATGGTTGCCTAGACTTTGGGCCCCATTTATTTGATTTATCAATCCTGAATCATTTTTATCAATAATCAATATTTTCAACAATATCAATCTCTTGATCAAGTCTTAGTTTCGATCATATATTGGATTTTTATCCTATTGGATAATCATTTATCCTAAGTCTTTATTTGATTAAAAGGAATATTTCCTCCCCTTTTGATTAAATAAAAAGCCCCCTTTTCCTCTTATCCTAAGTTGCATAAATAAAACATTATTCTTATTTCACAAAAAGAAAAAAAATATTTTTTGTCTCACATGAGGCTCAAAAGTCAACACTTCACTCTCATTGGAGGATACTTGTGCACATGGATTGCTCCTCTTTCAACCTCCACCACTGATTAAGACTTTTTGCCTCTTAATCTCAATGGTCCATTTCTTTGCATTTCTTATAAAAGGAAAGCTCTCTCCTCCATTTGCATACCATGTTTTGAATACTAATCTTATGCTACAGGAATTCTTGGAGACTTTTGGAGCTTTTGGAAACCTTATTGTTCTTAGTCTTTCATTCTTGCATTTTAGCTTCATTTCATAGCTTAGTTTTCTTTGATGGAATAGATTAATTTGACATAGTCTAAATAGGAAGGATTTGTAACACTTGTTATTTCCTTTCATAGATTAGTTGCATTGCACTTTCCTTTCATAGCTTAGATTGCATTCTCATTTAGATTTGCATTGCATTACATATTTGATTCTTGGAGATATTGGCATTGTTGCCCTTGTCTTCACTTGAATCTCTCATTGTATGGTTGACTAGCAAGGTCACAAGTTTGTAGCTCTAGCTGAGAGCAAATTTATCATAGTCCCTTGCAACTCCATGCATAGAGAGCTATGAGCCGCTTTGTGAGGCCTCATTCTTGAGCAACCTTTCATGTAATGGTTCATAGAAGTGCACCATTTTAGTGTGTACAATCACTTTATCAGGAGATGCCCCAAGAATTGTCTTACCAAATCAAACCTCATCTTCATCTTCAAAGCAATATAATTTGGTAGACCAATTGCAAAGAACTCCTGCTCAAATCTCTATTCTAGAATTACTCAAGCTTTCACCAAATCATAAAGAGATTCTAGAAAAAGCCTTAGTGGAGACCAATGTGCCTTTAAATTTAGATGTAGAAAAACTCCAAAACATGGTAGGCCATATTATTGCACCCCATTGTCTATTATTTTTAGAACAAGATGATATGTCTTTAAACCACCCGCAAAATCTGGCTTTGCATATAGAGGTCTTAATCCACAAGCATAGAGTGAAAAGAGTCCTCATTGATGGAGGGGATGGTCTAAATATTTATACTTTAAACTTGGCTAAAGCCTTCAAATTTTTTGAGGAAGCTATTGACCCAAAGAAAAAGATAACCATTAAAGCCTATGATGATGAAGAAAGAGCTTCTAAAGGTGTCATAGTACTTCCCATCCGAGTTGGTCCAATGAAAAAGGAGATAATTTTAAAAGTCCTTGACCTAAAATTGACTTACAACATCCTATTAGGAAGGCCATGGATCCATGAAATGTAGGTTGTGCCTTCAACCTACCATCAATGCCTCAAATTCCCCTACATGGGACAAGAATTCATGGTAAGTGGGATTCAAACCCCTTTCAATATTGTACTAAGATGAAGCCTATTAATGACTCCTTAGTCCCACATAATGCATAAGGGTCTATTTCTCAAAGAATAGAACAAGAAAAAAGTTCAAAAGATCTCCCATCTTTGAAAGGAAAAGAAAAGGAAGAAAAAGAAAGTGTTGTTGTTGAAAATTACCAAATTCCCACTAGCCTAACTACATCGACTAAAGGAAAAGAAAAGGTTAGTGAGGAAAGTGCTCATGAGGATTAGAAAGAAGACCAATAAATATCTATCCAAATTTACACCAAGGATTCCCATTATCAAAAGATGGACCACATGATGAATAATTTCGAAAAGCAATGCAAAATCAAACAGAAAGGTGTAGGTGAATATTCATTATCTATGATGGATCTACCCTTATCTCCCAAATCCCATGGAAGACCATCCCATCTACCTCATAAATACAATGACCACTTTATGAGGGAAAGCACTTCTTCATCCATGGATGAGGAAGATAATAAAATCTTAAATTGGCTATATAAAGATGAGGAATCAAGTGCACATGAAAAGCACATTCAAAACATAAGAATTCCCACTTATCAGTATGGCAAAGGATTTCAAATAATGTAGAAAATGTGATATAAAGGAAAAGGGGCTTTAGGTACAAGAAATGAAGGATTAATAGAACCTATTGAAATGACATGGAGAGATAGTAAGTAAAAGACTGGATTAGGGTACCTAGAACAAGGGTACACTCAAAAGAAGTATCCTAGGATTTATGATTGAATCTTACAACTAGGTTCCTAAAGTGATGAGGATTCAAACAATTGGGAATGGGAATCATTGTCAAGTGAGTCATGTCAAGATAAAGAGGTTGATGTCATCCATACTTACATTCCCATCAAGGGAAAGGAACAAACCTTGAGATAAAATTAGAATCAAGCTTCAAGTTATAGCCAAGAGGTCTTAGATAATGTGCCAAGTCAAGAAATTGAAGGAAATCAATGGGTAGGAGAGCCTTACATATCATCATGGATACCTACTATAGGGGGATCTAACCTTAGGTTTAACCCAAGAGATTTTTACCCATTAGAAACCCAAGAGGATTCAAGTGAGGAAGATTTTGACCCTAGTTCTCTAGAGCATCAAGAAGAAGCACATATCATAGATTTAAGCGATACAATGTTTGAACCTTCAAATGAGGTAATTTCCTTAAACCCTATCTAACCAACCCAAAACCTGAATCCCTTGTCCCTTATCTATCCAGACCTAATTTAATGGGATTCCATCAAACCTACCATCCTCCCCACTTTCTTGAATGATAGCTTGGTGTCCCAATACCTTAATGCGGTTGAACCTTCTTCTACCATGGAATATCAAGAGGAAGTGACAAAGGGGAGTATTTAACCTTTCAGTTCGAGAAAAAGTAAAAAAAAACAAAAAAAATAAAAAATGGAAAAAATCTAATGTTGAAAACCACATTGTGGCAACATTAAATCAAAAAGAAAAAGAAATAAAAAACATTTCTGAATGTGAAAACTCAACAGAGGCACTTGAGGAAGAAAGGTTGGATACTTTTCCCAAGCACTATGAGGAAAGATCACCTATCTTAATTGAACCAATAGAGAAAGTGAACATTGGGTCAGAATCAAAGCCAAGAATCATACACCTAGCAACGTCTTTATCTAGTGAAGAAATAAATGATTTCATCAAATTCTTCAAAGAGAAACAAATGAATTTTACATGGTCATACAATGATATGCTAGGACTAGATCCAAATTAATCATGCATCATTTGAATATTAAAAAGGGAGTGAGACTGGTGAAATAGAAACTGAGAAAGATGCATCCACACATAGCATTACTTGTAAAAGTGGAGTTGGAAAAATTGCTGATAGTAGGGTTTATAAGAGCCATTGATTATGCCAAGTGGATTGAAAATATTTTGCCAATTTCCAAAGCAGATAAATCCATCAAAATTTACACAGACTTTAGAGATCTTATCCTTTCATGTCCTAAAGATGATTTTCCTCTACCAAGCATAGACGCCATTGTAGATCCAATGACATGACATTCCATGTTCTCACTTATGGATGGGTTTAGTGGTTACAATAAAATAAAGATAGCACCTAAGGATCAAGACAAAACAACATTTACATGTGCATGGGGAATATTCTACTAGAATGTTATGCCCTTTGGTCTAAAGAATGCTGGAGCAACTTATCAAAGAGCCATGACGACCATATTTCATGATATGATGTACAAGTTCATGGAAGACTATCTAGATGATATACTTGCTAAATCCTACTCAAGGGAGGAACATCTACCCATCTTAGAAAAGATATTTGTAAGATTGGAGCAATTCAAAGTAAGATTAAATCAAAAGAAATGTGCATTCAATGTACAATCAAGAAAGTTATTAAGGTACATAGTTTCTGCCAAAGGAATAGAGGTAGACCCTACCAAAGTAAAGGAAATCATGGAAATGGGGGAACCTAAAAATATTAGTCAAATGAGATCCCTTCAAGGTAGGATTCAATCCATCAGAAGGTTCATCTCCCAATTAGTAGAAAAGTGCCACAATTTCACTCAACTCCTTCACAAGGACACAATTTTCAAATGGGATGAGAAATGTGAAGAAGCATTCACCTTGTTAAAGAAGTACCTAATGAATCCTCCAACTTTGATGCTACCAATCAGAGGAAAGCCCTTAATTTTATACATCTCAATGATAGAACATGCATTAGGGGCACTCTTGGCTCAAGAGCATGAAGCTGGAAAGGAAAAGGCCATTTACTACATAAGCAGAACATTGGTGAAGTATGAGTTGAATTATACCTTCATTGAAAGAGCATGTTTGGTCATAGTTTTTACTTCCCAAAAATTACGCCATTATATGTTATCCCACAAAATTTGACTCATTGCAAAGATTGATCCTTTGAAATACCTTCTTAGCAAAACAACATTAAATGGAAGATTGGCCAAATGGGTCATGGTCTTAAGTGAGTTTGACATAGAGTATATGGACTGAAAATCTATCAAAGGCCAAGTAATAGCTGATCAATTAGTAGAATCACCTTTACAAGATGAACATCCAATCCAAGTAGAATTTCTAGATTTTGAAATTATTAATGTTGAAGCAAAGACATGGCAGTTATATTTTGATATTCCTATACACAACATGGCTTGGGAGCAGAGATACTATTGATTACTCCTCAAGGGTCCACAATTCCAAAATTATACAAATTGCTATTCCCATGCACAAATAACATAGCTGAGTATGAAGCATTGGTCATCGGCATAAAGTTGGCATTAGAATGGAAAGTGACAGAGCTACAAATATATGGAGATTCCCAATTGGTTATTAATCAAATCAATGATGAGTATCAAACTAAAGATGATAAGTTGATACCCTACAAGAACATTATTGAGAATCTTAAGAAATACTTCACTTTAATCACATTTGAGCAAGTACCGAGGGATAATAATAAAGAAACAGATGCAATGGCTACTTTGGCCTCACTTCTCCAAATACCAAATCAAAATACCATATATGAATTCCTGGTAGAAGAAGTTGAGCAACCCGCATTTGATCCATCCCATCATCACACCATTTGTTTACTAATGGGACATGACTCACCTTGTTATGGATCCATTTACACCTACTTGAAAGATAAAATCTTACCCTTAGACCAAACCAGAAATCAAAAGAAAAGCTTTATCTTACAAGCCTCTTGCTACACCTAGGTATTCGACACGTTGTATCACAAAAGCCTAGATGGAATGCTTCTAAGGTGTCTAGAGAAAGAGGAATCAACCATATCCTTACAAGAAATTCATGAGGGAATTTTTGGGTCACATTCAAATGGTTTAACCCTACCTAAGAAACTTCTTAGGATAGGATATTTTTGGCCTTCTATGGAGAAAGATGCTTGTCATTTTGCAAAACCCTATCATAAATGTCAATATCATGGGAACTTCATCCATGTGCCAACACAAGAGCTTCATCCTATGAAAAAAATGTGGCCCTTTTATCGATGGGGTTTGGATTTGATAGGTATGATTTATCCACCATCTTCAAATCGTCATAAATTCATCATTACTGCAACAAAGTATTTTACCAAATGGTTGGAAGCTGTACCCTTATCCACTGCCACAAGAAAGTAGATATCCTTATTCATATTAAATCACATAATCTGTAGATATGGAGTTCCTCATTTCATCATAATAGATAATGGAAAATATTTCAAAAACAAGGATTTAAAAGAACTATGTACAAAATTTCATGTGGTACATCACTCATCTTCAATATATTACCCACAAGGTAACGGACAAGCATAAGCTACAAACAAGAACATCCTAAAAATATTGAAGATAACTATGGATAATTTAGGTAGATATTGGCACATTCAAATAAACCCCACTCTATGGGCTTATAGGACAAGCATTAGAACAACAACAGGAGCTACACCATTTTCCCTAGTCTATGGAGCAAAAGCAATTTTACCTTTGGAGGTAGAAATTTTGTTTTTAAGAGTCTCATTGCATTGTTTATTAAGTGAAGAAGACTATAGAGTTGATAGGTTTCATGAACTGGAGCTATTAGATGAAAAACAACAACAAGCTTTTGACCAATTAAAAGTGTATCAAAATCGAATGACCAGAAACTATAACAAGCATATCAAATTGAAGGCATTCCAAATAGGTGATCTAGTATTGTGAGAAAATACAAAAGATAAAGCATAAAGAGAAAATAAAGGAAAATTGGAAGCAAAATGGTTAGGACCCTTTGTGATCACTCATCTTTTGGGAAAGAAACCTATAAACTAGCTGATTGTGAAGGAGAAGAATTGCAAGAGCCAATCAATAGTATACACCTAAAAAGGTTTTACACATGAAGCAATTAAAAGGGATAAAGAAAAAGAGTATCAGAGAAATTAGATGAAGGAACATCCTATTTATTTTACATAGTCAGAAGAGATTTTGAAAATATAAAAAACATTGAAAAGGAGAAAAGAGAAAACAAATCAGAAATGCAGAAAAGACCAAAAACAGTGGAACATTGAGCCTGAAGAAAGCTAAAAACATTTAGAAATGATCCTAAAAAAGATGTTGTCTTGGTGAAAACCTAGCAAATAGGTGCCTTGATAATATAAAACTAAAAAAAATTGAAAAAAGGGAAACAAAAAAAATGAAAAAAGAGAAAAACTACCTTGGTGAAAAGCTAGCAAATAGGCACCTTGGTAGCAAAAAAAGGAAAAAGATTGAAAAATAGGAAAAGAGAAAATCCATTTAATCGGTGAGAACCTGGTAAATAGGCACCATTGAAAGACCAAGTCAGTCTCATGCCTAGTGGTCATCCTTGTAAATATTGCATTCACCAACATTTGTATATATTGCATAATAAAACCCCACAGTTGCATTTACAAGTACCTAGAGATTTTGTCAACAATCTAATCTGCAACTTGTCCCAAGTCCCACAACGCAATCACATCAAATTGGTGGAAAAAATTTTACTCTAAAAGAGGAAGGATTCATCAAATAAAACATCAATTTGACGCCAAATCAACTCATCAAAGCACAAGTGAAACACTTACCCAATTCGTCCTATATCCAAACATCAATTGAACAAATGCAAATTTTTGATCCAAGATCTCACAAAGACCTTATCTTTATCAGGATTAAAAGTATGAAATGGATAAAACTATACTTGAAATATGGATTTGAAAAATGATGCAAAATTTTTCTAAGTGTTGACTTGATTGATGAAATCATGTCTTTCTAGCGAATCGATGAAAGTTTTTAAACTAGACTAGCTATGATGAAAACATGAAATTTTATTGATTTCTGAATGGTTGTCTTAAGATTAAAGTTTTAAAATATGTATTATTTTTCAAAGGACATGATCATCAAAGAATCATTGAGGACATGTACATATGGTGAAACTGAGATCTTTGTTTGTTTATGCAACAGGATATCTTGGCTATTTTGATGTTAAATATCATAATACCAAAATCCATTTGCAATGTAGAATATGAAAAAATTGATATGCATACTCTCATGATTGATTTCAATCAGTGATGGTTGTACCAAGTGTGGGAAAGCACCAAGAAAGGTGAAAAAGGTATTCATATAATCATGGTTGAACCAATGATGGTTGTACTAATTTTTGGGTCTGAAAACTGCTCAATGATGAATATAAGCTCCTAAGTTGTGAATAGTGATAGCTAGCTGCATACATACTAGATTAAATGCATTTAAGGTATATGCCTTTCTTAGCTTGAAATCAGATTTGAAAAAGAGAAATAGAAAGGGGGTGGAGTTAAATAAAAAATCAAATGTTCATCAAAAACTATATGTGATAGAGTGTGTTGGAAATCAAAAAATTAAAAACAAAGGTGCCTTGTATTAGATTAATCACATTAAAATCATGCTACATTTAGGTTCATTACATATCATTATCATCTTGCATTCATTTAGGGCATTAACTTTTGTTCATTATAGTTTTCATATCATTAAGTTCATTTAAAAAAAATCAGATCATTGCATTGTCCTTATGATTCATCCTTATCATTAAGTCCATTTGAAAATTGCATTAGTTTGCATACATATAGGTCATTTGATTCATTATCATTCATCTTATCATTAAGTCCTATTAAGATTGCATTCACATTAAGTTGCATTCAATTTAATTCTCTTTTACATTAGGTTGCATTCACCTTAAATTCTCATCATTTAGTTGCATTAATTACATCATTAAGACATTGTTAATTGCATTCCCTTAAGTTCATTTTAAACATTGCAGGTCATCTCATTAGTACATTGCATTTTTCATCTAGGTGCATTCATCAAAATTCATTACATTTAAACTTTGAATTATATTCAAACTTAAGTGTGTTAGGTCATTATATTTACATCATCATCATTAATCCATGTATCGTTTATATCATTTACCACCATATTTATCATTAATAATTAAAACATCAATATCCATACATTGCATCATATAAGTACATCACATTTGCATCACATTTATATATCATCTGAATCCATTACATTTACATCACATTTACATCCATCACATTATATTGCATACATCCATAACATCAAATAAATGCATCCATAAGTATCATCACATAACATTAATCATTAAACCATTACATATTCATCATTATACATCATCATATATCATAAAAATTAAACCATGTGTCACATGCATCCATCTATTCTATGTCATAAATAAGACAATCATTTACATCAATAGAAGAATAAACATGTGCATTCATATCAATTGCATTTGAAAAAACATAAAAAGAACACATATAGAGATAGAATCATGTAGATCTGCATATCATATAAAGAACCTGTAAAAAAAAAACTCCAACACATGATGACATCTTATAAAGTAAATCTATCAATAAAGATCAGAGTCCATAGTATCATCAAAGTTCATCAGAATATGGGAATCAAAGTTCATCAAAACATAACAAGTATCAAATCATAAACAACATCATCTGATAAAAGAATAATGTGAGTCCAATGTCTTGAGATAAAAAAATGAATGATCATAATATACATCAAACGAATGGATAAATCATATAAGCTCAACTACTAGAACCACTCACACCATTAGGATCAAGACCAAGATCAGGACCTCGACTCAAGCTAGCCTGTAGCCCATGCTGACTCATGGCAGCCATGAAGGCCTGCACCATGCTACCTAGTTGACTAGCCTACTATCTAATCTCTGATACATTGGACTGTAGAACCTGAATATCAACAACAGATGTTGGAGCCTTTGTAGCAGGATCCTAAGCAGGTGGAGCCTGTGGTGGAACCATAGAAGAAGATGGAATCGAAGTAGATGGAATAGAAGAAGATGGAATAAAAAAAGAAGATGGAATGTAAGAAGAAGGATCCTATGTAGGAGGAGCCCGTGGAGGTGCCGAAGGACCCTATGCTTGATCTAACAAAATCTGTGCAGTTTGGGCATCCACATCAGCAATGACCTGTGCACCCACCTGCCTATCAACCTGCACTTTGTGTTGGACCCATCTAGCCAATCTATCCACACCCACTCAATGTAGGGATTTTTAAGGTCCACCCCTAACTCTCACCCATCCACTCCTCATTTGTACACCACCCCTGGGAGGAATAGGAGCAACATCAATAACAAGCATAACAATCTTTCCTCCTCTATCACCCTTCTCACCCTGTCATCCCTGATGACCTCATCTCTGACCACCCCCATCACCATCGACATCCCCACCACCATCATCAAACTCTTCCTCGATCCCTATTACTCTCTCAACTGGATCAGTGAACCTGGGAAATGGGTTCAGAGCGAACCACACTGCGTAGTCATCAGTCATACCTACATCTACTATATGGTCCCTCATATCCCTTGCAAGGTGGGGCAGCCATATAAAATCCTCATGAGCAGTCTGATAGTCAATCTATGGGGCCCATAAGGACCTCTCAACCCATACTTTGGCATATAAAACCAATCCCTATGGCATACCCTGGATATGACCAAACTGGCATAGGACCCTCATGAAGAAAAATCTCTCAATAATTAAGGGCATCTGACCTATCATCCAGCAATGCATGCACATAAAAGGAAACTCTGCTACATCCTCATGCCATGCCTCACAACCAATGTATGGTCACCAAACAACTTGATCGATGTCATCAATAATGCAGCGCCAGTAATCTAACTTGCCCAAATGGGCCTACACCACCATACCCTCGTACATCCATGAGAAGGGCCAACCTAGATCACAATTTCAAATAGAGATAGGTCGAGTAACCAGGATGTGCTCCCATGCCCACAACTATAGTAGGACCACCCCAATAGAAAGACTGGCCCCATGCCGATACACCATGTCATGAAGCTCATGATACAACTAAGCTAGGACACAAGATCCCCAGTCAAATTTGCAAGGCTACACAATCATATCCTCCAAGATCCTCCCCAACCAATGGTAAATCCATGGCCCAACTAATCAGGTACAAGGAAACCACCAACGAGAGAACTAAGAACCGAAGGAAGCACTAGAAAGGATGGAAATTGTGCCCACTGAATACTCTCATCCCTAATGACAAGATCAACAAATAACTGCCTGCATGATGTCCCATCATACACCTGATCATAGTATATCAACTCCCCATGATTATGAATGCAAAGTAACTGATACACATCATTTGAAGTGATGATCATCTACCCCATCGAAAATTGGAAAGTGTTATGGTCAGAGTGCCATCGCTCTGCCATTGCTATAAGTAAACCCCGATTCACACAGAATCGAGGGAGAGAGACATGAAATGACAAACCACATCGGCCAATGACTTGGTGCTCTACTCCACTCAAGTCATCTATCATACTGAATGGAAGTGGGTACAAGCCATGAAAATTGAGTTTTTTAAGCTCAACCTACAAAAGAAAGTTTAAACACATCAGTAATCAAAATCATCACATATTGGATCATCTTAAGTCAATCGAACAATCAAAACCTAATCAAACCACAATCAATTTTCCTGATTCTATTCAGAGAGGACAAAAAATTTATCATCATCCATCAGCTAAATCAAGATTGACCATCAAACATTCAATATGACATTACTAGAAGTGACATCTGTAATACCCCAAAAATGGGCTATAGGTTCATTAACCTCCTATATTGACACATCCAATGAAATCGACATCAAAGTCCTAACATAAGGCACATCGACACATTATTGAATCTTAATTGATCATCTTAAATTCTGCATCGGGGAATATTCCTTATTCCTATTTATCCTAATTATCTTTAATTTAATGATTATTTGGCGATAAATCTTATTTATCCTAAAGTTTGATTAATTGAATATTCTAAATATTTAACTAATTAGATTTAATACTGCCACTTAATTATTTAATTATATTTATTCCTAAATTATATTATTTCATTTTAACAATAAATCAAATATCCTATGACTAATTGATTAAATTCTTATTTAATTAATTAATGTCAATTGTCAAATTTAATAATATAGTTTTGAATAAAAGTTTGATTTAATAATTGATTAACCCATAAATCAATTGTTTTATTTTTAAAATCAGTTAAGTTGAGGATAAATCACTTTATTTATTTATTTAATTCATAATTAATTATGCACATCCAAAAAGCAGTTGAACTTTAAATCAGAAAATCAATTCAAGTTGTTTTAAAAATAAACTCAACTCTCTTTTGAGTTGAAAGCTGATCTCAACTTCTAATTTAAATCAAAAAGTTGTTTTTGCATGATTTTTTGTGAGTTAATTCCTTGTTGACTCAAAAATCAACCTGAGTGATTTATGGCTTTTTCCATGCATCCCCAAAGCCCTGGATTTCTATAAAATCAAGGCTCAGCTCTTCATAATTCATCTCACAAGTTTGCATACTTACTCTACCAAAATCAATCCATGAATTTGCACAATCACGCTGGCGAATTGACATCTGAAGAATTGAAGCTTCTTTGCAAATCAACAACTTTTGTGAGATCAATCTTGTTTCTAATCATTTTTAGTTTCATATTTAGCATATCATTGTTAGCTTAATTTGTATATCAGTTTTTCATCTAGAATAGATTCATATCAGTTTATTTCATCTTATTGCACAGAAAAACCAAAAATATAGATTAATTTTCATTCATCTCATATCCTTCGTTTAGGTGTCGTCAAGGTCACTGATCTCAGTCCAATCTGAGAATACATACTCGCATCTACTAGAAGGCAATAAATCACCTGGTTAGATTAATTTCCATTTCACTGCATGATTTTGATTTTAGCTAACCTCTAATGTTTTACTGAAGTTTTGTGTCTATAGCTAGGTACAAAATTCACACACACATTTCTGGCGCCCATCGTGGGGCCCTAAAATGGGTTTCCATTCAATTTCTATCAATTTCTATCATCTTCTTGTCGTTTTCTATTCCAAGCTATGATTTTTAATTTTTGTCCATACAATTTTCATACGAGTTTTGTCAGAAACTCATGCCAGGATATACCCACTATCATACGAGAGTTTATTTGATCGAGGATCGTACCATTAGAAACACATTGTCGTTTGGAGGCTCTATTGTTGTATGATTTGATACCCATTATCGTATGAGTTTTTGGACTGTCATCTTGGAGGTGACCCACTGTCGTATGAGTTTTAGTGCCAAGTTTCAATTGTTGTTTCACTTTTTTAGCCAGTTTTCCAGATTTGATTTCTAGATTTGGACTAACAGCTAACATTAACAATTGAAATTTGTTGTTTCTGATTGATTTCTACTAATTTTGATTGGGAAAAGCATGAGAGTTGCTAAAAATAGGTAAAAAAAATCTACTAAGTGTGTTGCGAGAAATTTAGGTAATCTTCTCAACTGATAACATTTCAATTTGGACTAAAATGAACATCTCACGTGTCTAGCTTGTGTGACCTTTTATTACTTTCATATCACAGATTTCATTTTGGGCTATTAAAAATGAACATAGATTTGCTTTTCAACATCTTTGTTACACATAGTAAATAGGCCCTATGAACACTATTCATGGTTCTTGAGAGAGTGGGTTTCCAGCAGAACTCTTCTCAACAAAGGAACCCTTGTAGGTAGGGAGCATATTGAGAGTGTCTCACATTCTACTAGATTTGTGTGTCTTCAACTTTTGATTGATACATTCTCTCTCCAGAGGGATTGATAGATCATAAGCGGTTGATGTCATAGATCTTTGTGAGACAATCTTAGTCTTAGTGTGTCAAATTTATCTGTCTGCTTTGTTTTGGTTAAAAGTGAAAAGGCTAGAGGACTATGCTCTACGCCCTTTTTTTGTAGTATCAAAAACTCAGATCCTTGAATCTAGAACCAGTCTCCATGTGGTATATTTTGTGAGTCACCTTTAGAGAGGGTTAACCATAGTGGACATTCCCTTAATTGGGTCAACCACGTTGACAAAACCTCAAGCAGTAATAGCCATTTTCACCGTGGTAGCAGCAACCACTATATAAATGTCCTTGTGGAGGAAATCTTCATAGGTGTGGTCTCTTGTTGGGCTGTCAGATCTCCCTAGCAGCTCCTGATTGATTAATTTCTTGGACTATGTCAAAACCCTAGTGTGCCTGGATTGTAGTTCACCCTCTTGAGATAACAAAAGTTGTAGAGTCAGACCATTACTAAAAACCCTAGTGAGGCCAACTTTTCATTTTTCTAGGAATATGTGCGTTATTGCAAAACTTTTTGGAACATACACTGTTAGCACTCCTAGGGATTAGCACATTTAGTCACTTGGTTGTTCATGCGTAGGGTTGCTTTCTCCCCTATTCATTATTTTCAGATGTGCTTGAAATCACTTGCTTGCTATTTTGTGTGCTTTCTTATCTATCTAGTTATTGAAAACAAGTCAATCCGCTACAATGTTCAAATCTGGATAGCAAAATTTGCAAACAATCTAATACTAAAAACCTAAAAATTGAAAAATCTGATGTCAAACACCTTTTTGGAGTCAAAATTCATCTCATAAAGTTAGAAAGTCATACGAGTTTTGGCTATTGTCATTTCAAAACCCCCAGATTATCATATGGTATCTGGTATATTGTCGTACGAGTTTTTCAGCTAGTCCATTCAAAAAGTCAAAAGCCCTGCTATCAACTGTCATGCGAGTTTTGAAAAAGTCATATGAGTTTTTCAATTTTCATTTCATAGCCTACCCACTATCGTACGAACTTGTGGAAAATCATTTGAGAAAATTTGAAAAATTGCCATAAAGTTGTTAGAGTTGCCAGATACCCAGCTTTTTCAGCCTATTTCCAGAATTTGTCAAACAAATCACTGTGTCAAGAATACAGCAGCAACTACTGAGAATCCAATCATTTTCGTAAAGTGTCCTTTCGAATCTAATTTAGCCTTCTATTTAATCGATTTGAGTCTTTTTTTATCTTGTGTCAAAAACCTTGTCATAATTATCAATCTTCCAAACAGCCAAGTGTTGTGAACTCGTGTCCACTATCTTTTGGGTGTTTACCCATACATCCAAGGCACAGTATCATTCATCTAAGTCTAATCTAAGCTTCAATCAATCAAACCTTGACAAGGTTGCATCATCTGATCTTCTTGAGTCAATTCACTCTTCAATTGTCTTCATCTTATTCTTTTGCTTCATCCAAGGTTAATGGTGGAAACTAGAGCTTCCTCACACAAGAAATTAGGAGAAACATCTCATACTAAGCTTACCTTTGACTCATATCCAGGGTCCAACTCTTAAACAACTCTACAATTTTGGTCTTTACGAAGACAACGGTCTTGGGAACTTTCGATTGAAAACCGGTTACATACCTCCACCATCAACTCACGGAGGTAATCAACAAAATCCTCCTTGATCTATCCCAGGGAGTCCTAAAACTCCTACCATGTCTCAAGAAGGGACCAACCATGGCTCTCAAAGAGCTGAATCTCAATATGGTGCAGATCAAGAACCCACACTTGAAGAAATTTCTCGATGTTAAAATAAAGATGACTTCAAAAGAATGATGAAGCATTTCTTAAAAGAAGATAGAGAAACATACTTTTTACAATTAGCTCATCAAGAAGCTAAACTTCCTTCCAACTTTAATGTTGAAGATATCATTACACATGAGGAAGAAACTCCACTCACAGCTATGATGAAATAGATGCATGCCATGCAAGTCAAACTTAATAAACTTGAGAAAGAAAAGGAACCTAAGGAGTTCTCCATGGAGGCCCTATGTCCTTTTCCATTTGACAAAGACTTGTACATGCTACCATTCCCAAAAAGAGTGGAGATGCCTAAATATGATAAGTATGATGGACACTCTAATCCTCAATATCATGTCAGAGAATTCTATACACAATCTATGGAGTTCATGCATGAACTGACCTATCTGATGCATCTCTTTTCTCAATCTCTGGGGGGAGCAGCCATTCATTGGTTCTCTAGGTTGCCTTCTACTATCAAAACTTTTGAGGAGTTGATCAAATTGTTCTATTAGCAATACTCCTACAATATTCAACATCTGGTCACCATGATCGACATATGCAATCTCAAACAATATCCAGGAGAACCATTCCTGACATTTATCAAGAGATGGAGGAAGAAATTCTCTCTATATGCTAGGCCTATTCCAAAAATTGAGAAACTAGAAATCTTCATCAATAATCTCATCCCAGAGATTAACTACCCTTTACAAATGAAAGATCATACATCTTTTGATAAGATGGTAGACAATGCGATCAAAATTGAAAAGGTACTTGTGAAAAAAGGAGACATCACACTTCAAAAGGACAAGTATGAATCAGGATCCAATTCTAAAGACAAGAACAAAAATTGGAACAAGAATAAAGGCATCATCACAGATGGTGTTGTTGATACTATCCATGCCCCATCAAAGGCACCAACTTTCAATCTAACTATTGGTACCCAAGCCATCAAAGCTTCAGAGAAAAAGGTGTATGAACCATCTCAAAAGAAGCTAGAATACAAATCTTGGTCCACTGATAATAAATGAAAGTTCACTCCTCTTGGAGAATATTTGGAATCATCTATGAGAAATCTACTAGCTAATAACATCATCTCTTTGCTTGAGATCTGACAATCTGATCCTAACCCTAAACCAAAATGGTGGAGAGAGAATGAATTCTGTGATTTCCATCAAGGTAAAGGTCACAAAACTAATAACTACTTATGCTTGAAACATACTATTCAAGATTTGATTGATAATGGAGACATCACAATTGACAAGCATAAGAGAAATAATGATCATACAGCATTCACAGAACCTTTTCTAAAACATGGTCAAGAAGTTTCATCTTTTTAGCCTAATATGGGGGCAAAGGTCAATTATGCTTACCCTAGAAATAATGTTGTTATCAATATGGTTGAACCTTGTCTCTCTGAGCATTGCAATGTGATCACAATTGTGAGAAGAGATAGAGATCATCCTTCAACTAACACAGTTACTCGATCATAGGGTCAGGCACATCTGAAAGGACAAATCCTAGATTCATCAAATGTCCCTAAGATTCCCTTCAATCTTTCTTCTGCTTCCAAATAGAAGGCTGCTTCTAAGTCTTCCAATCCTAAAGATACGAGGCTAACATCTTATAGCATTGTTCAAAAACTCCAACACACTAATGCAAAAATCTCCATGTTTGAGTTGCTTCGAATATCTCCAGCTCATAGAGCTATTCTAGACAAAGCTTTGCTCGGATCCAATGTTCCTGACGACCTTTATTTAGACAGGTTCCAGACTATGGTTGGACATCTTACATCTCCACAATATATCTCCTTTTTAGAAGAAGATGACAACTCCTTGAGTCACCCGCATAACCAAACCTTGCATATAGAAGTCTTGATCTAGAACTGTAGAGTCAAACATGTGTTGATAGATGGGGGTGCTGGCCTAAACATTTGTTCTTATAGCTTGGTCACACAATTGGGATTTTCAAAATTGGCTATTAATCCTAGAAAGAAAATAACTATAAAAGCCTATGATGAACAAGAAAGATCTTCTAAAGGCACCATTGTCTTACCTATCAGAGTAGGTCTAGTTATCAGGGATACTATATGTCAAGTTCTTGATCTACCTTTGGCTTACAACATTCTTCTAGGGAGACCATGGATACATGAGATGAAGGCTATTCCTTCTACATTCCACCAATGTTTGAAATTTCCTGATGAAGGAGTGGAGGTCACTATTCCAGTGGACATATCCACCACTTGCAATACATTGAAGGAAAGTGCAGATAAACTTGTGCCTAATAACATAGAATCTTCCATTAAGCCAACAAAAGAAGCATCCACATCTAAAATGGAAGACATTGCAAAAGAGGTCAATATCAAAGAAAATGGTATGGGAGAATATACTATAGAGCCAGTCTTATCTTTGACATCTCTCCCTATCTCACCTAAGTCTTATGGATAGTCTTTAAAATAGGCTGAACCAGACTCTAAAGAATCTCTTGAGGCATATAAAAGAAATTTTGTGGCAGAAGAAGTCTCCAAGCAAGAATTTGAAGAAGATGAAGCCATGCTTGCATGGCTATACAAAGATGAACCTAAATCTTAAGCTGTTCCAACTAGTGACTTTATAGTATCGAAAATCCCTTCTAAATCATATGGTCCAGGGGGAAAATTGATAGCTAAAATGGGATATCCAAGTAAAGGACCTCTAGGAATCAGAGGAAAAGGTCTTGTGACACCTATTTCACATACTGGTAGGGAAAACAAAGATATTGTTGGCTTAGGCTTTAAAAAGAAACCCTTCCAGCTCAAAGGTAATTGTTCTCATGTCATAGATCAGATCACACGAGGAGAACCCCTTCTTAAGAAGGAAGATACAGGACCATGAGATAGTGATTCAAATAGCTTTGAACTTATTCCTTATGAGTGTTTGCCTAAGGAAATCAAAGACCTCCTTGAAGTTGAAGATGATCCAATAAAAAGAATCAATGTAGTAGAAACACAAGAACCTACTATAGAGCAAGAGATAGTTGAACACAAGAACTAGCTAATCTTGAAGACAATAAAATAGACAAAGAGGAAGGTGGTAGTTATTCTGAAACAGATTCCCATGAGTATGAATTCAAATTAGAAATTGAGGGTAACCCTTTTTGGGGTGTTCATCTTGACTATACACATGTTCTAAGGTTTCCTAGAGGTTCTAAGTCAAAAGATGAATCTAATGACTATGAATGGGGAGCCATTCCAGAGAAAGATGAGCTTATCATAGAAAAACATGTTGATGTTATTCACCAATATGCACCTCAACCTAACGTAAGCCTAGAGAGAAATGATGAACTTATCGTGTTTGATCCACTGATGGATGAAGTAGATTTCCACAATGACATTGAGCCTATTCACAGATTGAATTTCTTAAGTTGTAATATCACCTTTGAACTCAAGCATCGGGTTAGGACCAATGATGATAGATCCATATCTATAAACACTATCTCCCAATCTTTCACCACTTTGACTATCCAACATCCTAAACTTCTTGATCAAACCTCCACAAATCCGAGCCATGGTATTTATACCTTACCGAATGACTATGCCCTTGCTTGCTACCTCAATGCAATTGAGCCTATGAGGACTTCCATTAGTGAACCGAGCGTTAGCATGACAGAGTCGGACATCAAGTATCTTAGTCAAAAAAATAAGAATAAGAATAAAAAGAAAAGGAGTTCTGAGGGTGAAAACCACTTTGTGGCAGTCTCAGAACCTACAAAAGTAAAAATAAAAGACATATTCAAAGGTGAAAACCTCTCCGAGGCACCTAAAGGATGAGATATTTGATGTCCTTCTGAGTCATTTATAGGATAGATCCCTAGTTCTAATTGAGCCCACTCAATCCCTCAACTTGGGAACAACAAAAGAACCACAGTTGATTCATGTAGCACAATCTTTATCAGAAGAAGAGAAGCAACAATTTACTACATTCCTAACAGAAAAGAAGATCAACTTTGCATGGAAATATTCAGATATGCCAGCGTTAGATCCTAATCTTATAATGCACCATTTATCTATAGCTCCAAATGTCAAACTTGTTAAGAAAAAGTTAAGAAAGATGCATCCTCACGTTGCACTCTTGGTAAAAGCTGAATTAGAGAAGCTCCTAAAAGCCAGATTTATCTGAGTTATTGATTATGCAAAATGGATCTCTAATATTGTACCTATTTCTAAACCAGACAAATCAATAAGAGTGTGCACCAATTTTAGAGATGTAAACAAAGCATGCCCTAAGGATGATTTTTCATTACCTAACATTGATATGATAGTAGACATGACTGTGGGCTTTGAGATGTATTCTTTAATGGATGGTTTTTATGGATATAATCAAATAAAAATTTCTCCAGAGGATCAAGATAAAACTACTTTTACATGTGCATGGGGTACCTTCTGCTGGAATGTCATGCCATTTGGGCTTAAGAATGTCGTTGCTACATATAAGAGAGCTATGACTTATATTTTTCATGACATGATGCATAGGACTATGGAGGATTATGTTGATGATACTTTAGCAAAATCTATGATTAGAGCTAAACATCTAAATGACTTGAGCAAGATACTAGACAGAATGGAAAAATTTATTCTCAGACTAAATCCTAAGAAGTGTCCTTTTGGTGTCACTTCTAGAAAGCTCTTAGGATACATAGTTTCAAAGAAGGGCATTGAAGTTGATCTAGCTAAAGTAAAGGCTATAATGGAGATGCTACCCCCAAAGAATATTAGTCAGATGAGAACATTGCAAGGGAGAGTTCAATCTATCAGAAGATTCATATAAGAGCTTGCAGACATATCACAACCTTTTACAAAAACATTACATAAAGGTGTGACCTTTGCATGGAATGAAGAATGTGAAAAGAACTTTGACCATTTAAAAGAATATCTATCAAATCATCCTATCTTGATGCCTCCTATTCAAGGGAAGCCATTGATCTTCTATGTCTCCACAATAGATACATCACTGGGGGCATTGCTAGCACAACATGATGAGAACAAGAAGGAAAGAGCTATATACTATATCAGTAGAACATTGGTTGCATATGAGAAGAACTATTCAATGATTGAGAAAGCTTGTCTAGCTATGATCTTTGCATCATAGAAACTGAGACATTACATGTTAGCTCATACCACACATTTGGTAGCTAAAATTGATCCACTAAAGTACCTACTAAGAAAAGCTTCCCTCACGGGTAGATTAGCCAAATGGGTCATGCTCTTAAGTGAATTTGACATTGAATATATGGAAAGAAAAGCTATTAAAGGATAGGTGATTGCTAGTCAATTGGCTGATGCACCTATGATTGATGATACACCAATGCAAATGGAATTTTTGGAGTCCTCTATCATGAATATTTCTTCTAGAGAATGGCAGTTATTCTTTGATGTTTCCTATACACAAAATGGATCTGGAGTAGGCATATTGTTCATAACTCCTCAAGGATACTCAATCCCAAAAGCATTTAGAATCAAGTTTCCTTGCACAAACAATATTGCAAAATATGAAGCTCTTCTTAACGACATGAAACTAGCAATTGAGTGGAGAGTGACAAAGCTACACATTCATGGAGACTCTCAACTTGTTATCCATCAAGTCAATGATGTGTACCAAACTAAAGATGAAAAGCTTATTCCATACAAAAGAATGGTAGATGATCTAAAGAAGTATTTCATATCTATCACATTTGAGAAAATTCCTAGAACAAAGAACAAGGTTGCCGATGCAATGGCAACACTATCTACTCTATTACAACAACCTAAACATGAGCTATGCTACGACTTCCTAGTGGAATCACTATCTTATCCTGCATATGATTCCCCTAAAACCCGCATGATCTACACTATTGTTGGTCATGATTCATCCAGATACAAAAACCTTTTTTCCTATCTCAAACAACAAATCATTCTCGATACCTTTAACCGACATGAGAAATGATACCTTATCCAAAATGCCTCCCGATATGTCATCATTGGTCATGACCTTTGCAAACGAGGTCTAGATGCTACGCTACTTAGATTTTGAGGATGGGAAGAGTCTCAATGTGCATTAGAGGAAGTCCATGAAGGTATTTGTGGGTCACACTCGAACAGTTTAACACTAGCTCAAAATTTTATTAGGGCTGGGTACTATTGGCCTGAAATGGAGAAAGAGTCTATCAAGTTTGCTAAGAACTAGCAAAAGTGCCAAGTGCATGGAAACTTAATTCATGCTCCAGGGAGAGATCTAATTCCCTTTACTACATAATGGCCTTTTCACCAATGGGCCTTTGATCTTGTAGGAGCTATACATCCTCATTCTTCTACTGGACATACCCATATAATCATGGCTACAGATTATTTTACAAAATGGGTAGAAGCAGTCCCTTTGACACAAGCAATTGGAAAACAAATATCTATGTTCATCCTGAACTATATCATATGCAGATATGGGATCTCACATTCTATAATCACAGATAATAGGGGACAATTCAAAAATAGAGACCTAGATGATCTATGTGCCAAATTCAAGATTACACAACATTGGTCATCTATCTACTATCCTCAAGGGAATGGACAAGCAGAGGCTTCTAACAAGAATCTATTGAAAATCTTTCACCGTACAGTTAATAAAATAGGAAGAGACTGGCATCTTATGATCAATCCAGCTCTTTGGGCCTACCAAACAAGTATCAGAATGCCTACTAGGGCTACACCTTTCACTTTAGTTTATGGGTTTGAAGTGGTACTGCCTATTGAGGTTGAAATCCCATCACTAAGAATCAGAATGCATGGTCTAGTAACTGATGATGACTACATAGTGTCTAGGTTGCAAGAACTTGAACTACTAGATGAGCACAGACAAGTAGCGTATGATCATCTCAGAGTATATCAAAAGAGAATGTCTAGTGGTTACAACAAGAAAGTCAGACATAGAGAATTTCAGGTTGGTGATCTAGTCTTGAGAGAGAATCCTAAAAATCAATCACATCAAGAACGCAAGGGGAAGTTTGAACCCAACTAGCTGGGTCCCTTTGTTATCACTACTACTTTTGGCTCTGGTGCCTATCAACTCTCAATGACTGAAGGAGAATAGCTCCAAGAACCAATCAACATTCTCCATCTAAAGAAATTCTATGCCTAAGGCATTTAGTCTATGGTAAAATGTCCTAAAAAATCTTAAAAATTGGAAAAAGTCCTAAAAAAATGAATATCTTGGTGAAAACCTAGCAATGGGTGCCTTGATGATTCACAAAAAAAGTGAAAAATATCAAAAGTACAAAAAAATTAGAAAAATAAAAATACAAAAAAATGAGAAAAAGAAAAAGCACCTTGGTGAAAAGCTGGAAACGGGCACCTTGGTAGCAAAAATAGAATCTCTGCCAAGATGGTGAAAACCCGGAAAAAGGGTGCCACTTGTTTCAAAACTCTCCATCTATTAGTACAATCTTGGTCTTTCCAAGCTTTCAGTCTTGCTTTAGTTTGTACATATCTCTCAGTTTGTTTCTGCATTCCTATTTTAAATAAGTCAGTCTGTACACCAATCAGCTCAAGCATCTGTATCCTATCAATGTTAAAACTTGGGGGCAATCAAAGTCATATCCTATGGCCTCCAATGTATCTTAAATGTATCATATCTAGTCAGAGTCCTTTGAAGCTTCATTCAAGTTAGTCAGTCAGTCTCATCTACAGAAAGGATTTTGCATCTACAACAATGCAATCAAACATCCAACACAAACTGAAAACAATCTATGCTTTTTACATGCTTTTATCTCCTTGTATGCTTATTGATTCACATTGAGATTTTTTCATATTTTGTTCCCACGAGCTCTTCGATGATGTCCTTTATAGGATTTAGAGAGTGATGACTGGGGGCATAATCTTTTCTTTATTTTCTTCTTGTATGTGAAAATCTAACAACTTAGGAAATTCTGGATTGAAATGGTGTCCGACTGTAAGAGCCTCTATCTCGAATTGGATGGCCATGCGTACCTCGACCATTGATACCCAAAAAATTCAGGGAAGTTTGATCTAACTATTGTCTTTTTTTTGAGTGAGTTCTTTCTCCTATTGTGAAATGTGATCTTACCTAAGGATGTGAATGATAAAGGGTCACTACGGGTAATTCACATTGGATTTAGAATGATCTCTTGGCTGCTTGATGTGTTTGTAATGCAAGGTGTATTCAGGTCATCACGACGTCTATGTTTTGATGCTTATACAAATTGCTATATCAAAATGGACATGATATTCAAGTCATCCTGGCGCTTATGCCTTGGTGCTTATATCTAATCTGACATTCTGAAAACAAAATCAATATTCATATGTCCATGGTTGTCTAGCCAGTGGGTGTTGTATTGATTCTTGAGCATAAAAATTAATATTCATATGTCTATGGTTTCATAACTAGTGGGCATTGTATTGATTTATCCAGTTACCTAAAAATTCAATGATGAGAATGACCGACACATGATTAGTGACTAGGTCCTAGGTCCTAGGTTTGCAATTCTTCTGCATTTCATGTTGCAATTTGCATGATCTCACAAATTGCTTGAACACTTAAACGACTCTTCAAAAAAAAAAATGCTAAACATGACTACAAGAGCTGAATCTTACACGGAGGTCCATCCAATGAAATAACAAGTAGAATCCTTTTTCGGGATCAAAATCAAAATTTGAGATCATTTACTATGTCAAAATCGTGATTTACAATTTTTGGTCCCAGGACGATCTACTGCTTGCATAATCGACCTTCCATCATCAAAGAAATCCAAAATTCAACTTAACTAATTCTCTTACATCAAACTATCGCAATTTCAACTTGGTTAACTATGGTCAACTCATGGTTTAACCTAGTCAAACTTGGTCTACAGGACCTCTAAACGATGCAGAATGTGTATAACCACTTCTCAAATCAATTAACATGCTTCTAAACTATAACATTAACTTTTCTTGTCAGATTTCAATTTTAATCCCAAAGGGGGCATGGTATTGCACATCATTCAAAGTCTGTAATCTAATTTGAAATCATATATTTCTTCAGTAATCAAGACAACAACCACGTCTAGTTGCTGATTCATCAAAAAAGACCTCATCGCTTGGGGAAAATCAATCATCACTTGGGGCATATCAGATTCATTGAGATCCATATCAATCTGGTATTCTCTTAATCTTGTAAACTGTATCAGTCTTTCGTAACCATCGGTTCATTAGTGTTATTTCCTTGGTTCTCCGTAATTGAAGGGTTTAGATGTGATACCAATGTGATTCTTATTGACAATCAGGTCTGGAATCGGTCACTCACTTCTTTGCAATCATAAGGTTCAGAATCAAGCCTTTTGACACTTTTTCACAATCATCGGTTCATTGTTGTTATAGTTAACATTATCTTTGGTCATTCAGGACCTAATATCTTTGAATCTTTCAATCAATCTCTGTCTCATATCACAATTTCTGTTTCATATCAATTTCAACTTCAAACATCCATTTCAACATCATACACAGACTATCTTTGAACCACTGCTCTTCGCAAAGTGATCCAAAAAGTGGCAAAATGTAATACCCCAAAAATGGGCTATAGGTTCATTAACTTCCTATATCAACACATCGAACGAAATCGACATCAAAGTCCTAACCTAAGGCACATTGGCACATTATCAAATCTTAATTGATCATCCTAAATTATGCATTGGGGAATATTCCTTATTCCTATTTATCCTAATTATCTTTAATTTAATGATTATTTGGCGATAAATCTTATTTATCCTAAAGTTTGATTAATTGAATATTCTAAATATTTAACTAATTAGATTTAATACTGCCACTTAATTATTTAATTAGATTTAATTATATTTATTCCTAAATTGTATTATTTCATTTTGACAATAAATCAAATATCCTATGACTAGTTGATTAAATTCTTATTTAATTAATTAATGTCAATTGTCAAATTTAATAATATAGTTTTGAATAAAAGTTTGATTTAATAATTGATTAACCCATAAATCAATTGTTTTATTTTTAAAATCAGTTAAGTTGAGGATAAATCACTTTATTTATTTATTTAATTCATAATTAATTATGCACATCCAAAAAGCAGTTGAACTTTAAATCAGAAAATCAATTCAAGTTGTTTTAAAAATAAACTCAACTCTCTTTTGAGTTGAAAGCTGATCTCAACTTCTGATTTAAATCAAAAAGTTGTTTTTGCATGATTTTTTGTGAGTTAATTCCTTGTTGACTCAAAAATCAACCTGAGTGATTTACGGCTTTTTCCATGCATCCCCAAAGCCCTGGATTTCTATAAAATCAAGTCTCAGCTCTTCATAATTGATCTCACAAGTTTGCATACTTACTTTGCCAAAATCAATCCATGAATTTGCATAATCACGCTGGTGAATTGACATCTGAAGAATTGAAGCTTCTTTGCAAATCAACAACTTTTGTGAGATCAATCTTGTTTTTAATCATTTTTAGTTTCATATTTAGCATATCATTGTTAGCTTAATTTGTATATCATTTTTTCATCTAGAATAGATTCATATCAGTTTATTTCATCTTATTGCACAGAAAAACCAAAAATATAGATTAATTTGCATTCATCTCATATCTAGATTCTACATTCAAATCCTTCGTTTAGGTGTCGTCAAGGTCACTGATCTCAGTCCAATCTGAGAATACATACTCGCATCTACTAGAAGGCAATAAATCACCTGGTTAGATTAGTCTCCATTTCACTGCATGATTTTGATTTTAGCTAACCTCTAATGTTTTAATGAAGTGTTGTGTCTATAGCTAGGTACAAAATTCACACACACATTTCTGGCGCCCACCGTGGGGCCTTGAAATGGGTTTCCATTCAATTTCTATCAATTTCTATCATCTTCTTGTCATTTTCTGTTCCAAGCTATGATTTTTAATTTCTGTTCATACAATTTTCATACAAGTTTTGTCAGAAACTCATACCAGGATATACCCACTATCGTACGAGAGTTTATTTGATCAAGGATCATACCATTAGAAACACATTGTCATTTGTAGGCTCTATTGTTTTATGATCTGATACCCATTATCGTATGAGTTTTTGGATTGTCGTCTGGGAGGTGACCCACTGTTGTACGAGTTTTAGTGCCAAGTTTCAATTGTTGTTTCACTTTTTTAGCCAGTTTTCCAAATTTGATTTCTAGATTTGGACTGACAGCTAACATTAACAATTGAAATTTGTTGTTTCTGATTGATTTCTACTGATTTTAATTGGGAAAAGCGTGAGAGTTGCTAAAAATAGGTAAAAAAAATCTACTAAGTGTGTTGCGAGAAATTTAGGTAATCTTCTCAACTGATAACATTTCAATTTGGACTAAAATGAACATCTCACGTGTCTAGCTTGTGTGACCTTTTATTACTTTCATATCATAGATTTCATTTTGGGCTATTAAAAATGAACATAGATTTGCTTTTCAGCATCTTTGTTACACATAGTAAATAGGCCCTATGAACACTATTCATGGTTCTTGAGAGAGTGGGTTTCCAGCGAAACTCTTCTCAACAAAGGAACCCTTGTAGGTAGGGAGGATATTGAGAGTGTCTCACGTTCTACTAAATTTGTGTGTCTTCAACTTTTGATTGATACATTCTCTCTCTAGAGGGATTGATAGATCATAAGCGGTTGATGTCATAGATCTTTGTGAGACAATCTTAGTCTTAGCGTGTCAGATTTATCTGTCTGCTTTGTTTTGGTTAAAAGTGAAAAGGCTAGAGGACTATGCTCTACTCCCTTTTTGGGTAGTATTAGAAACTCAGATCCTTGAATCTGGAACCAGTCTCCATGTGGTATATTTTGTGAGTCACCTTTAGAGAGGGTTAACCATAGTGGACATTCCCTTAATTAGGTCAACCACGTTGATAGAACCTCAAGTGATAATAGCCATTTTTGCCATGGTAGCAGCAACCGCTATATAAATGTCCTTGTGGAGGAAATCTTCATAGGTGTGGTCTCTTGTTGGGCTGTCAGATCTCCCTAGCAGCTCCTGATTGATTAATTTCTTAGACTGTGTCAAAACCCTGATGTGCCTAGATTGGACTGTGTCAAAACCCCAGTGTGCCTGGATTGGAGTGATTTATGGCTTTTTCCATGCATCCCCAAAGCCCTGGATTTCTATAAAATCAAGACTCAGCTCTTCATAATTCATCTCACAAGTTTTCATACTTACTTTGCAAAATCAATCCATGAATTTGCACAATCACCCTGGCGAATTGACATCTGAAGAATTGAAGCTTCTTTGCAAATCAACAACTTTTGTGAGATCAATCTTGTTTTTAATCATTTTTAGTTTCATATTTAGCATATCATTGTTAGCTTAATTTGTATATCATTTTTTCATCTAGAATAGATTCATATCAGTTTATCTCATCTTATTGCACAGAAAAACCAAAAATATAGATTAATTTGCATTCATCTCATATCTAGATTCTGCATTCAAATCCTTCATTTAGGTGTCGTCAAGGTCACTGATCTCGGTCCAATCTGAGAATACATACTCACATCTACTAGAAGGCAATAAATCGCCTGGTTAGATTAGTTTCCATTTCACTACACAATTTTGATTATAGCTAACCTATAATGTTTTACTGAAGTGTTGTGTCTACAGCTAGGTACAAAATTCACACACACGACATCATACAACTCGCTATCAAACCAGACTTGATACCTAAGATAATCGACTGATTGACGACACTAGACAGATTAGAAAGCTAACTTGAAAGCTCGCAACTTGCACCAAACAGGGTGTACGCGCTATTTAAATGCTTGAAAGTGCTAAAAATCAAAAGCACAGTTTAAAATGGTAAACGTGCTACAAAAACTATCAAATGTGCTACAAAAATGTATACGCACTACAGGAAACCCTTGTATGCGCTATTAAAATAATCAAAAGCGCATTGAAAATTATATGCGCTTTAGGAAATGACAATTGTGAATCATGACCTAGTTCTAACATTTGTACGCACTACTAAAACTTGTGACGTACGCACTTTGGAAAATTGTGGATGCGCAATAAAAAGGTTGTACGCACTACTAAAACTAGTGTACACGCTATTAAATTTGAAAAAGAAGAAAAATATGGTTTTTCCTAAAAAAATTCAAATTTTTTTAAATTAAATGCAAAATTTTGACAAAGTAGTTTGTTGGAGTACATATTGGAGGTCTGTAGCCAGGTGGACGCAGGTAACAATGACCTTGCTTGAACCTATACTCGTGAATCAAGATCACCATCGTCAAAAAGCTTAGAAGGGAGTCAGAGAAAAAAGTCAAAAGGGGAGGTAAAAATGAATAGTAAAATGACCTTTTACCCCTATATATAGCCCATTTTGACCTAAAAGGGTGTTGTTTAGTAGAAAATGACCAGGAACCCAAAATTTTCACCCATTCAGCCAAATCAGGGGCATTTGACATCACATCATCGCAAATTCATTATCTGAAATGAAATTGAAACTCATTATTAATTGAATTCATTCAACGCAAATTGATCGAAAATGTAATATCTTTCATCTAAACACAAATTTCATTTCATTTTTGAGGGGGCATACACTTAGACAATCAGAACCAACATCATAATCATCAAATCAGGGGCATGATCATCAAATCAAAGCTTAATCTTTTATCAAAAAAATTTTGTTATCAATCGAAAGGGGAATCAAACATCAAATCATATCAAATTAGGCAACATATCAGACAACCTATCATCAGATCAACCATCAATGACCTAAGATCAATTGAAACCACATCAATTTTATCATTGAAATCCACATCTTCTATCAAGTATCAAATCATACATCAAAGCTAATCAAGACTTTGCATCAAAATGATCAGGACATTCTTTGAATCGATACACTTTGTGCATTGATTCAAAGAGGGGCATTTATAATCACCTGAAAATGGACAAGATCAATTTCTGTGAGCAACTAAGGCAAAATCAAGGCAATTAAATCAAATCAAGATAAAATAAAAGCAAAATTTCAATCAAGCCAATAATCCAATTTAATTGAAAATGAAAAGTCATAAAATAAATTTAAATCAAATAAATCCTGATAATTAAATTAATTGTGCAATTAATCTAATTAATTGCATAGATCATTTAAATCAAATCAACCCATTTAAGGGGTACACATGGCTAAACATATTAAATAAATTCAATTAATAAATCCTAATTTTCTCTCAACCACCAAATGCGAGGAAAATACATCAACCAATAGGATTTGAGAACCAAGCTCACATGGATCAAGCTCACATTGAATCTCCATCACACATAAGGAGAAATAATCTTGTCCACCCATTGTGTTCTCTTGTCCCAATCTTTGAGGAAAAAATATTTAAATGGTCTCCAAAGGTGGAACCATGGAATTAACCCTAATCAAACCATGGTCAAATCAACTCTACCCCCTACCCTTGCCAAAATCTATAAAAGTAAGGCATGATTCAATCAATAATAATCCACAAATATGAGAATAGCATCAAACCTCTTGCAATTTTAATCTAGAAAGGAAAATCTAGAGCTAAATAGGCATAATTTCATTTGGAATTAATCTTTTAAATTTGTTTATCATTCTTTCTCATATTAGGGCTGTCACTAATGGAAGCTTGCTGAGAGCTTTGCATTAGCAAACCTAATTAGAGAGCCATAGTGTGCTCAATTGCCATTTAATTTTCTGAATTAGATTTCTATTTGTGGTAATTTAGTTTTAATTTTGAGTTATTGACAATACTAACCCTATGAAGGCACTTAATCTAGTACACATCAATAAATCCAACTTTGGCTCCTAAGATGAAAGAAGAATTGGTCAAGATGAGGGATGTTGGCATAATAAAACTAATTAGACATTCCACACGAGCTTCAAATTTAGTACTTGTTAGGAAGAAGAATGGGGACATTAGGCTTAGTGTAGACTTTAGGAAATTGAATGTATCTTCACTTAAGGACAACTATGCATTGCCAAACATGGAAGCATTATTACAAAAAGTGACAAGGAATGAATTACTATCGATGATGGATGGTTTCTCTATATACAATTAGGTGAATGTCAAAGAGGAGGAATAATACAAGATGACATTCACTACACCTTGGGGAACCTATGTTTATGCTAGGATGCCTTTTGGAATCACCAATCCAGGGGCTACTTTCCAAAGAGCCATGGATATAGAGTTTGAAGATTTTATTGATGTTATCATGATGGTATACCAATATGATTTTACTGCCTATTCTAAAAAGGAAGAAAACCATTCTAAGCATTTGGATCAAATTTTTAAAAGAGCCCTTGAGTATATAATATCTCTAAATCCCAAGTAGTGCCATTTTGGAGTAACTAAAGGGAAGCTCTTGGGACATATTGTATCTAAGGAAGGAGTGAGAATAGACCTAGAAAGAATGTCAACTATTGATAGGATTCAAGTTCCCAAGACAGTCAAGGCCATTCAATATTTTTTTGGATAGATAAATTTTGTAAGAAGATTTGTGTCAAATTTCTCAGATATTTTCAAGCCTATTGCTAGGATTCTAAAGAAAGGCGCAACGCTTGTATGGAAAAATGAAGCATTGGAATCATTTGAAAATATTAAAAGGGTAACCAAAGAGGCCCCTATTCTTAAATCACCTCACTTCTCAAAACCATTTCAATTGTTTTCATTTGCTTCATATCATACTATTGTTGTTGTTTTGTTGTAGAAGAATGATGAAGGCCATGGACAACAAACAACATTTTTTTAAATCAAAACTCTTCAAGAAACATAATTAAATTATGATATAAATGAGAAATAGGCCTATGCCCTGGTGAAAGTGATAAAATCCTTTAGATCATATTTGGTAGGAGGAAAAATAACAGCTTATGTTCCTAATGCAACAACCAAAGACATATTCAGGCAGTCTGAAATCAAAAGAAAAAGATGTAGATGGGTGAATCAGGTCCAAGAATTTAATATAGAGATTCAGATTACTAAATTAATTAGAGGACAAGGATTAGTCAAACTCATGGCAGAATCAAATTTGGATGCAATTCAAGTTAATTAGATGAATTTAGAACAGTCAGTAGTAAGAATTGAGTATTTTCATTGGTATAATGATGTAGTCTATTTCTTAAGGCATATGAAATGTCAAGAAGGCCTAAGTGATCATCAGGAAAAAACTATAAAATTACAAGCATTAAGATATGTTTTGATATAGAGTGATTTATATTGGAAAAATAGAGATGGCATCCTCTTGTTCTGTCTATATGAGTATCAAGAAAATACAGTACTAAAGGAGTTACATGATGGAGTACGTGGTGGTCACTTTTCAACAAGGACTAGTGCTCATAAAATATTAATTGCTGGATATTATTGGCCATGTTTGTTTAAATATTGTTATACATATGTCCAAAAATGTGAAGCTTGTCAGAATTTTTTAGGAAAACTCAAATATGATGGTGCATTGTCTCTCAAACCTTTATCCACTGAGGGACCATTTTAGATGTGGGGTATAGACTTCATTAGAGAGATTGTTGATACCTAAAGTGGAGGACATAAATGGATTTTGGTTGCTACTGATTACTTTACCAAATGGGTTGAAGTTGTACCTACAAGACATGAAACAAGAAAAGTATCCATAAAATTCCTTACTAAAATTATATTGATGAGATTTGGTGTTGTTGCATACAATATTGTTTGTGATAATGCCATGTGTTTTAGGATAGAATAATTCTCTAATTTTTGTAGCAAGTATGGTATCAACCCATCTTATTCTTCCCCTTACCATCCTCAAGGAAATGGTCATGAAGAGTTGAGTAACAAAAAAATAATGAAGATCATCAAGAGGATGTTAGGTAATAATAAAAGAGCACAGGATTCAAAATTGACTCTTGCACTCTGGGTAGACATGGTCACAATCAAGATATCAATAGGATATGTACCTTGTGAATTAGTTTATGGGAAGAAGGCCAAGTTACCACTAAATAATATTCTACCAATATACAAATTTGTTGAGGAATAGTTAAAGGATGTCAATTTCATGGAATACATGATCAATTAGCTTGTAGAACTGGATGAGATGAGAAGACATGCCCAAAAGAAGAACTTCAAGAAGCAACAAAAGGTAAAAAATCTATAAGATAAAAGGACCTGGGAAAGAAAATTTCAAGGAGATTGGGTATTAAAATGGAATGCAAAAGATCAAGACAAGGGAAAGAATGGGAAATTTGATGCCTTATGGTTAGTTCCTTTCGTCATCACTAGAAAAGGAGGTGAGAATTATTATTTTTTGCAGGACACAAAAGGATACTTTTAGGAGCTCCCAATGTATGGTCAGTATTTGAAAACATTTTTCTCATAAGGATGTTAAGGAAATATCTTACCCAATGTACATTATGTATTATGTTCTTCTTTTTCCTTTTTGTATTTTATGTAAAGATCTTCTGCCAGAGATAACTAGGATCTCGTTATGCTCGTTAAGAGCATATATCCCCAAAAAGAGCCACTATTGATACTCAATTTTTCAAATTGAATATCTTAATGTCATATAAGCTTTTCTTATATTATGAGAATAGTTACTACTAGTTTTGTTTCATTGTAACAAGTTCGTCAAAAGTATGTACACTCCAGAATCCCAAAATCATTTTCTTCATTGGGCTACTCCAAGTTTGAAGATCGAGAATGTGATTTTTTATTTTCCATCGAACTTTCAAAAATTGTAGTGAAGGAGTGCGATTTCTGATTAACTGTCAAAAATTGCAAAGAAGGAATGCAATTTGTGAACTTCCATTGAACTGTCAAAAATTGTAAAGAGAGACTATGATTTTCAAACTTCTATTGAACTGCCAGACATCACAGTGAAGGACTGCAATTTTTGAACTTCCTTCAAACTTTAAAAAATTGCAGTGAAGGAATGTGATTTCTAAACTTCCTTCGAACTATCAGAAATCACAGTGAAGGACTACAATTTCTAAACTTCCTTTGAGCTATCAGAAATCATAGTGAAGGATTGTGATTTTTGAACTTCCTTCAAGCTGATGGGAATCACAGTGAAAGACTGCGATTTCCAAACTTCCATATAACTATCAGAAATCATAGCAGTGGAGGTTGAATCAAAGATTTACAAAGAAAAACTTGTGAGATAAGTCAAAAGAAATAAAAGGTAACTTAAGATAAAATCCCAATTTTTTGAAGTTTTTTGAAATCATAGTAAAGAAGTGTGATTTCTGATTTTCTACCCAACTTTAGGAAATCGCAGTGAGGAAGTGAGATTTCTAATTTTCTTCTTAACTATCAAAAATCGTAGTGAAGAAGTGCAATTTCTGATTCTCTACCTAACTTTCAGAAATCACAGGGAAGAGGTGTGATTTATGATCTTCAGCCTAAACTGTAAAAAATCATAGGGAGCAGGTGCAATCTCTGATATGCCATTGAAAATGAAAGCAAGATACTATGATTCCCAAACTTTTTAAGGAGGTATGGGGCCCACCTTTTGAAGTTATACAAAGACCGATAGATTGGTGATCATAGTTATATTGGAACGAGGCTGAGCAGTTAAAAAATTATTAAATAGGAAGTATTTTTCACCCAAGGAGATTAATATAATTTTAAAATATTGCATATAATTATTCATTACTAGAATTGCCAAAATATTATTTAAAAGGTTTTATCATATGGGTAATGTTTTGATTAGTTTTTGCAAATATATTTTCAAAATGATAAAGCATTTCTCAAAGAGATTATTTTTAGAAATATATAAATTTTTTTCTCCTAAAAACCTAATGAAGATAGAGGTTTGATTTATTAAGATATCTAATTAACTCATTTTATGTGCATGAATTTTCTATCCAAGGATATTATTGTACAAAAGGATTTTCTTATCAAATATTTGACGACAAGATATTTTGCCGGATGAAATGGAAGGGAATATTTTAGGAGCATTTAATTATTACATGTATCTTAACTTTTATATGGTTAAGACTTTGCATTGTAAATATTTCATTGAGTTGTTGATTTAGGATTAGGATTTTGTTATAGAGGGACACATTGGTCTGAAGCTTTTTTTCATCCCTTGGATTATATATTTATAGGGATTCCAAGACCATGTGAAAAATAATAATAACTCAAAAAAATAGTATAGAACTTGATCAACAATTGCAGACATGAACTCATATTAACTATTTTTTTTAAATCAATAAAAGATAAGTGTTTTTCTGTCTCACTTTCTACAAGAAGGTTCAACTCTTATTCAATTAATCCTTAAGATAAATCTATTTCATTAGATTGCCTCACCGTGCAACTCTTATGTTATTGTGATTTCAAAATTAGTTGCAATCAAAGCATTAGTTCGAAGGATTGGTTTACAAACTTCTTTTTGTCTTATTGGTCTCTTAGAGTTAGATTTAAATTCAGTAAGACTAATTGTAAATGTGTAGTTTTAAAATCACAATTCATACAGATGCCTTTGAGGTGACAACCTTGTTTATAATAATAAGTTATTAAAACTATCTCCAAGGTTGTACATAGGATTGGATATGGATTGACTCTATTGTGCAAGTTGAAATAGGCACTGGTATTATCAATTGTTAGATTATAGTCATTTGATTCATTGTTTAAATTTTATGACATTCCATTCATCATTCATTTATTTTAAACATATATTTTCAAAGCATTCTTACAATTAACAAACGTGTTACAATCTTACAATTTATGTTGTATTGATTACAATTTGATCATTCTCAAGAGTTTTACTTTCCATCTTGAGAGATCACCTAAGTTCTCACATATTATTCTATCTTCTATAAAAAACCTCCAACCAATAGATAAAGGTTGAGGTATAGGCCTACCATCCTTGGTCATGCAGAGCCATAATTGCACGGGTTCCAACCTTATACTTGGTTGAACCTGTCAGTTGGGAAAATTACTTGGGTTTCCCAGCATCAAATTGGAAAGTCCATAGGGAATCTAATCTATTTATTTGAGCATCAAAACCTTGGAAAAGCCCTAGTTGAGGAATCGACCTTAAATATATATGAAAGTATGTATGTGAAAAGTAAAGCAAATGTATGAATTCACCTTACTTTTGTAGAAACCCTTGACGAGGATTCAAATTTGTATTCCACAATGATGAAGAAGTGCTCCAATGCTATTTAATCTTGTATAAGAGTAGGATGTCTCAATCAAATGCAATATATCCACCTCTCCAAGTCAATAGATCAATGGATGTAGATGTGCTCATGTACTCAAATTGGGTATGCAAGAATGAAGAATGAAGAAGGCCTTCCTTGATTGCCAACTCCACTATCACCAAGGAAGAAAGATAGATCTTGAAAGGTGGATACAAGAACATGAAATAAGGATGAAAATACCTCCAATGAACTCCTTCAAATATCCTTGAAAACTCCTAGAATGAAAGAGATCTCTTATGCTTGAAGTCTTGAAGTGTTGCAAAAGGATCTCTTTGAATTATGCTCCAAAAATGCTTATGAATGCTTGTACAATGTTCTTGAATGAAATACAAAGGCTTGTATGTATGTGTGATTGAATGTAACTGATTTTGTATGTCCCAAATGAAGAGGGAAGACCTCTATTTATACCCATTTTATCTCTGAAATTGAAAAGGGCCAACCATAAGGCAGGAAGAAATATGAAATTTTGAAAGCGCCTGAGATCCCGAAGAGGGTGACCCAGATGGTCAAGGCCAAAATTCAAGCTAGAACTAAAGGGAAAGGCATTCAAAAATTACGTCAGGGTCTCAAAAAGTGGGAAAAAGAAGTGGGGAAAGAGACATAATAGGGCCCTAATCGACACAAAAGCATATGTACATCCATGGATCTATAGAAGGTATTTTAATTAAGTCCAAAGAATCCAATAAGGAGTGATAAACATGTCCTAACATGGGTGATTCCATTTTAAGATGATATAATGATTATCTGCATACGATGATGTTGTGTATATTATAGTTTTTTTTCACCGACCCCATACTGACATGCATATGGATGGCGTGTATGATTTATATTTCTCTTTAATGTGCCTAATGTGGTTGAGGTATGGAGTCATAGTCACTTGCTTGAGAGATCTACATGATGTATTGATCCCTGCCATTGCTTGTCATATAAATATACATGTATGTACATGATTAGATTTGTGATGTGGGTTTGCAGGTACTGGGCATCGATTTCCCTAAATTGTCAGGATGAGCGTGCCCTATCGCATTATCTCAATGGTAAGAGAGGGGAGATAACATTCAAACCTAAATTCTAATGTAAGCCCTCATTTTTCCTAAAATAGTGGACAATTATTTGGTTGACAACCTTCTATGAATTCGTCGAGGTGACGTGAATTCATGAACCCTTATTTGAGCATGCTTATGTTGTTGCATCTTTCCTATATTTTGATTTTGCTAGACTTTAGTGTGCATGTAGTCATGTATGTCAATGTTATTTTTCATCGTGATATTGGTAAAAGATTAATTAAAGTTTAATTATAAAGATTAAATAATTAAACCTTCTAGAATAGTAAAATATTAAATATATAGTTATTAAATTTATAGGGATTAATTAAATACCTATATTTATTAAAGAGACTTATTTAAAAAGTCTAAAGATGTGATTGAGGATTTAATCAAATATTAAATCTAAATGAGATATTAAAATACATAATTAATATAAATAAACTATTAATATGCTCTAAATATTATTTCCTATTAAAATAAATATATGTAATTTAATTGCACTTTAAATTAATAAATTATAATATGTTTTTTATTAAAAGGTTGAGATTTGTGGAGAATTATTTATTTAATTAAGAAAAATAAAAAGAAAGTAAAACAGGAAAGAATGATATTTATTTATTTTATTTTTTAAAAAAAACATATATTTATTTTGGGAAAGAAAATAAATAAATTAACAAGATTTATTTATTTAATATTAAAATAAAAAAGAAAATTATGTATATCTTTGAAAAAAATATTTTATTTAATTAAAAAAATAAAGTAAAATAATTCTTTTATTATTTTGAGTAGATTTATCTAATTTTTAGGTTTACATTTTCTAGAAACCCAAGTCTTATTAGTTTTCTTTATTCAAGGTTATTTGGGTAAGTTTTTAAAGGAAAGACACAGATTCTTTAAGAAGACAACATATTAGAAGAATATGATTCAAGGTACAAGTTGTTGTCTGTATTTTTGAAGTTAAGGAATTTTGTTAAGGCTTGGAGTTAAAGTTTAAGTATTGGTCTTCTTTTTTTAGCAAGTCAACTTGGTAATTCAATGTAGGGCTTTTGAATCACTTTTTTTTAATCTCCTTTTGAAAAGATTGTCTACTTCGTGTTTGCTAGATTATGGATTAGTTTTGGTGTGTTCGTATTAAGTTCTTTCTTGTTTTGATACATTGAAAATGATAAGATTTTTATGATTTTGGGTAGAAATCCCTATTAATGTAGAGTTTGGAAACCGTAGAATTCTTTGTAGAAATTACAGGCAATAGGTTTATGAAAACATAAGGTTTTATTCAAGTAGGGATTTGATAAATCATGGTAGGAAATTACTTGATATTTTTACAGATTTCTGGATTGTGAAACCTATTGGACATGATTTTTTTAATGATGTAGCAGTAGTGGTTCACCTAAACTTTCTTTCACAATTAGGTCTCTTCCTTGTAGCCTTCCTAATTGGTTGGACTAGGAATAACTTTAAATGAAAAAGTTACCGTCAAAATTAAAAGACACTTTCAGATACCGATTTGGGTTTTATTTAACATATATCAAAATTAGATAGGGCTCCTTTGTATAGACAAGGTCAAATGTTGACCGTTATAGTGAAACTAGGTCTATTTGAGTTTGATTTTTCAATCTGAGACATGAGAACAATCATCCATAACTTTTGAAAAATACATAATTAGCAAAATTGCTTTAGTTATATTATATATTAGACTATTATAGATGTTTTTCCTAGTTTTTATGTAGATCCAACAGTTCAAATAAAAGTTATGGTCTTTTGACCAAACTGGTAACCCTCACTCCTCACTAGGACTATTAGGGAGATTTACTTTTGACACCATTCAAATGACATATGTGATATCAAATTATATTTCTATAGAGATAAGTTTCAGATCCATACCATTCCATATGAGATTATACCATTCAAATTACAGATTGATTTACATATAGAAAATACACAAAAACTCATTGTTTTTAAGCCTAATCTTCCCAAAACTACAAATCCTCCATTACAATGATGGATTCAGGATATCTATGCCTTCTACAACTTATTTATGCCCCTATATTTATTGTTATTTTATTAATTAATTAATATAAGATGTTTAAGTAAGGGAATTAATAAATTAAATTATATAAGTATAAATATGAATTAATTTATTAAAAGGGAACCTTGTAAGTCAATTATGATTTAAGGTTATTTAAAATAATTTAACATAAATATTGTATCTAACTCAATTTAATGGGATCTATCAAATGTGTAATACATATGCATACTTTATGTCATGGTTGTCTCATCTTGATTGATGGTCGAAATGGGTAGAGTTCTACCCTAGGTGGATTTTGTCTTTAAGATTTGGATTATTTTATGGTTTTATACCTTTTTCTCTTTGGGGTTATATTATGGAATGTTCATGACCATTTTTTTATCACGATTGGTTCATATGTTGTCTCATGTATATCTGTGATTTATGTTATGGATCCTATTGAGTCTTGATCAATATGTTATTTGACCATAAAACGTGGCAATCATTATTGTGTTGATATTTGATTTACTTGGTCTCCTTGTTGGTGCTATTGGATTGTTCTATGTTTTGAATGATAGTCTTTGTGGATTATGTTTTACTCCATGTGTTGAAGATCGACACTATTAATGTTTTTGGTTATCATCAATCTTGTGATATGAGACTATGAGAGTTTGCAATTATTTTATTACAATATCGATTATGGGATGGGTGATTTATTGAGATGTCCATTATGGGGTCGATGGTTTAGATCCTTGTATAGGATGTGATATTTATTATTATGCTACATCATTTTACTTTGGCTATTTTCATGACTTGATTATTGATGAGAAGTCTTTTATGGTTTTGGTTTTTTGCCTTTTCTTTATTTCTTTTGGTTGGAGAATTAGGGTAAGTTATCTAGGAGCATAGAGGGGAAGTGGCTTGCAATAATCGGTTAGGACCCACAAGTAGCTGCTAGAAAAAGTTATTTCAAGTTACTTAATAAGTGATCATCAATAATATAATACATTAAATGGGGTTTAAAATGAATTAATAAGACTTGTGTGCCTCACCCATACCTGAGAACTAGTAAAGGCTAGAATGGAGTGTGAGATGATGCCTTCTCATCCAATGAGATGTCTTTCTCTGGCATAGTTGGTAACCTTATCTGTATGAGAGGTTTACTAATTCCACATATGGTCACTTGAGTGCTAGGGTCAAAAGAGGATACTAGGATGAGACTCAAGGGTTAGATCATGTATGTGATGAAACATCCCTATATGTGTTCTAGGTTCCTAGGTGAGCATTTGGTACATCTATTTTGTGACTTGATCTTTTATACTTGATAAACTTGTAACCATTTAGCACCATTTTATATAATGTACCATTTATATTTGTCTTTCTTATTCAGTTGTTCCTTTGAATGAGGCCTAGTGTTATCTCCTCAACATGATGGGGTGGACCTCCAAGTTCCACATGGTCAGGTGGTAGTGATTCTTCTTACCATTTGAGATCTAACATTCATGCTATTATGCTTGGATGATCCTAGATGCTGTTACTATGTTCATTTCTTAGAAATTACTTATTTTCATCATGAGATGATGTCACCATGTATTCTACTTTGTATTGATCTGACATCCATTCAGGAGATGTATATGTACTTGTATTATATTTGTGATTTGATTCATTATTATGATCCCTACGATATGTGCAGTGGAAGATGTACTATATGTGTTCCATGATGTATCAATTATATCCTATTGATTGTACATTGGTTTATGTTAATATCATCAATGTATCTTGATTCCTTTTATTCAATGCATATGTTTGTTTCCTTATTGATATGTCTTAATTTCATTATGGCTAATTAAAGAATTAGAAATATTTCATTTGGGCTTTAAAATGAATGTAAGATATATCATGTGATTTTGTTATGGTTATTCTTAGTAGCTTAGTTAATGTAGTTAAAAGTAACTACATATTGGAACCCTTGGGATACTTAAATGAGTGTGAACATAAGTGTAATGGTTCATCACATGTAAATATTGTTACTTGCACTTATGTTGTACTTACTTCAACATTTGTGTTGTTGAATGTTTATTTGTATTGTTTATGTATATTTAACATTTAAAAAACAATTTGCATCAACTTAGTGTAAAGTTGGCTAATTTTCTCATGGGTTTCCTAGTGGAATATTACATTTTCTATCCAAGCCCGAGTTTCTACACTAGGAAATATTGATTTTGTATGCCCATTAGGTATCTTGTAGTAAACTCGAAACAAAAACATTGACACATAAATCTTTTATATTTGAGAACCATTGATTGCAACTAAAGCTTGTCTTTATTACCTCTTAACTTGTTTTTGGATATTGCTTTATTTTTTGGTCAGCATAGGTGAAATACCCACTGAGGCTCGATTCATTGTTAGAACCCATGTAACAACACTAGGATCTCTAGTTACATTACTTATCATGAAGGTGGTAATTTTCTATATGAGTGTTTTGTTGTGATTGAGTAGTTAGTTTTCTTCTTGTATCCCTTGTATGGTTTTTGTGTGTGTGGATGCTTGGCGATCATGTATGAGTTTCCTTATTTGAATTACCATGATACTTGAGGTGTGTTGTGTTTTAGGGTTTATGTCACCCTCCTTTGTGTTGAGTTTCCTTGTTTGAGAGACTCAATGTTTCATGATTCATATTCCTCTAAGCATTTTGTGACTCTTGAGCGACCTTATTCGTATATACCTAGTGATATGATATAATTTTTTGTTTGATGAATAGACTTTAATTTTATTAAATTTATCCTATTAGATGTTGCATACTATATTGTGTGAGTTTTGTAATCAGATGTGATATGATATAATTTTTTATGAAATTAGAAAATAATTCATAGTATTTTCAAGTACATTGAAATGCATTGTGCATCGATTTGAAATAATTTATCATTTAATATGAGATATACACTTATATATTTGGATGTGTTCCTTTTCATAGTAGGTCAATTAGGTCAAGGACCTAAGTCCCTAATTGAATTGTCTATTGCATTCATAGTAGAACCATTGTAACTTATAACCCACTTGTAGCATTTTGTAAAATTGATTAGTTGCATCACACTAGATGTGTCATACCTTGGTGGAATCATCATGCTCATTGCTTGTTAATTTGTAACTAGTGTCAAGCTCATAAAATTTGGTCTTAACACCTTATATTTAATGTGGCAAGTTCATCTTGTTGGGTTATCCTAATAGTTACAAAAATTGTAGTAGGTCATATTTGTGATAGTGATTGTGTTTTGAGCATATACAAGCCCCAATGAGGGTAATCTTGTTGTGAATGATTAGTGACCATTAATCATTGTAACAATGATATAGGACCTTTTAGTTCAAATAATGTTGTACCTTAAGGATAGTTTTTTTGTATCTTTCCCATGTAACCATAGTTCCTTGAGTTTCCCTCAGCAAAAGGAGTGTCCTTGTGTATAAATTATCATGCCCCAAATTTAACTAATGGAACATAAAATGACACAAATTATTTTCTTTATTAAACATATTTATAATGTGTAAAATTTATCATGCAATAAGGTGGTGCAATAATTACACATGTCAAACAACTGATAAAAACACCTCAAATATGACACGACAAATGCAAGAAGGGAAAGGAAGGAATGTCAGGTATGTGAACGATGTCATACTAACCCTAGGAGGGATATCTTGGTACAAATAATCTTGTCTATGTGAGGTCTCCTTACTCCATATCTATACATTTGGAATAATCCAAATTAAAATTAACATAATGCATAGAATATTTGGCTACCATTATTTTTGTACAAAACATGAATTATCTTTAGGAATAATAAGGTTCCAACTCGATGATCTCAATAGAGACATTTACGTTGTCTTCCATGAATAATATTAACACTTATATCATTAATAATTTTAGTGTCGTTAATAAGATGGGAAAATGAATAAGGGGTCTATTTTAGTACTCAAGAACATGTATATTACGCACATGTATATTGTACATATATACATAGGAATAATACATCGACTCTTGAGTATTTTTTAAAATGAAGTCTCCTAAATGGCCCAGGCACAATTTATTGGCCTAATAGTATTAAGCATTGAAATTAACCTAAATAAATAATAAATATACATATATTTTAAAATTCCTTGTTAATATCATCATAAAACATATGTTAGACTCTCACCCAAAATAATTAATTTTATAAAATGATCTAATGTCACTATCGTGGACAAATTTTAACTCAATTATCTTTAAGTCTCATTAATAATTAAATCTACATAACTTCTTTTTTACATTTTAAATTTATAAAGAAGAATAAATTATATATATTTATTACTATTAACAATAACTCTTTTATATATAATAACCTAATTGAAGCATATAATATTTAATCCTTAAAACTTCCACCAATATCTCTTTAGTAATTCCTAAATCTTTTCCATGAATGACTAGTTGGTGAGTTTAATTCACTAACTCAAAGAATACTATAATTACTTTATCCTTTTCTTGAATTAAGATTAACTTAGAATTAGGCCCTTTTTATAGGGTTTATAGGAGATTGTTATCTTTTGAAATAAATTTATGAGTTAGCTAGGATTCTTTTATAAATAAAATGTGGCACCTCTATGGAAACATTTCATAGAACTAAGAATCCTTATCTTGTATGTGTTAGTTGGAGAATTTTATTTTTATTTTTATATGGGAACATATTCCTCAAAACAAGGATTTTCATTGTTAGAAGGAATGATCAATTATTTACATTTTCTCTATTTTTTAATTAATTTTATGTTAAATAAAGAAACGACGATTTTTTTTTTAAAGTAATAAAAGAATAGCAGGTGTGCCCTAATCTCCTTGCACAACTTGCCCTATATTTGCTCCATTTGTTTGGTGTTTTATTTTCTTCTTTTTTGTTTTTGGCAATGAAGGAGCTATTGATTGATAGGATTTTTTTTTTGATAGCTATAGTGCCAGTGCTAGAGATGAAAAAATGAACAAGGAGTCACTTTATTGGAGGAAGGCACATTTATTCATAATGTCATTTTCTTTGTTAACAATGAGGCTAAACAAGATAAAATTGTATGTAATTTTTTTTTAAAATAAGAATATTGCTAAGTGACTGCTAGGAAGATTTTTTAATTTTTTGAACGAAGATGATGTCCAATTTCACCTATGAGCTTAGTCTTGTAATACCCCAAAATTGGCATCTTGCAACCCTAACCAATTTTTTTGCATTTAGTCTCATACTAAAAACATTTTGAATCATCAAATTCCTATTGTACTAGGTAATTCTGATTTCTAATTGACTCTAGTACTTGACTTAATGTCAAATGCAAAAAACCCTAAATCTACATCAATCACATGTTATATTTAATTCCTAGATATCAACTATAATGGGCTAAATAAACCTTATGATTGATTAATTTAATTACAAATTCCTAGCACTTTAATTAAATGAAATTCACCCTTTTAGCTAAAACACATGAAAAGGAATTAAATTATATTTGGTTTAAATAAATATCCTCATTTCAATAATTGAATTTAATTATTCAAACAATTGAGAAAGTTCATTTATGAGGTCATATTTTACTTATTTAATCAAATATTCTCTCCAAAATCCTCACTTCAATTTAGAAAAGGGAATTCTAAGTTAACTACAAATTCAAAAGTGCAACAAGCAAGTTAACTGCTCCACTCACTCCAGAAGAAAACATTTGAATGTCTCTCTACAAGGAACTTACCATTCTGAACTGGACTTTTTTTCAATCTCCACCATTCATCTCGTTCAATCTCCACCATCAATTGATCCCAAGATTCTATAAAAGAACCCTCTTGTTTCTCATTCAGGGGATGCAACTTTTGAGTATCGAATTGTTGTTGGATTGTTACCTTGATTTGTGTGCGTTCAAGCTTTTGCTATCATCACTTTACATTTTAGAATAGTATTATTTCTTAGATTAATAATGCATTACATCATAGCTTAGTTCATTTTCAATTGTTCTTAGATTACTTCTCATCTTTCATTATTCTAGATTAATCTTGTACTTTCATTCTAGAATAAACTTCATTTTGCATTTGAGCTTAAAACCCTCCATTCTAGAGTTAGTCTATGGTTGGGCTCTTGATTTTGCGAGCTGCTCAAAACCCCATCTAGATAGGAGGCAACAGTTCAGCTCATCCGGGCATGCAGGATGAATGATCTCATATTCATTCATGTGTGTGACTGATGAATAAGGACTATGTTGAAGTGTATGGCTAAAATTGAGGCCCACATTTAGCATATACATGTCTCACTAACACTCTACTTTCATGATGAGGAGACAGGGTTAATCAACAACTTTCTAGATTTTAGCATTAAGTCTAGGGTACATATTTACACTTTTTTTTTTAGTTCATTAGCACAAATGCTTTAATACAAGGGTTTAAATCTATATTTCATCTCTACCCATGTCATCTTTTTTTTCCCTTTTTGTCAAATCACATTCCTAATGGATATTTTGTAGAAATATACTGTGTAAGGTTTGAGAGCAATTTATTAAATACATTCCTACTCCTACACAAGTAGAAATTTTAATCTATTTCACAAGGAAGAGTCCTTTCTATTTTATCTGGTATTTTCATACTTCTGCAACAAAATATTTTATTTCTTTCTAAGGTTCTCTCTTTGGATAGATCTATTCAAATATGTTTTCTCTGTTGAATTATCTACACCATCTAAGTGAGCGGGTATTTTCTTTTTCTATTTTAATTTCATATACATATGCTATACAAAGAAAATTCCATATGAAAAACTGATCTACTTCATGGAGAAATTTAAATTCTTAAATGGATAAACAAGTATATAAAATTTTCTATTTTGGACTAATTGAGAAGAAATCTCACGTTCCTTTCAAAAACTGAATCACTTTACATTTCATTGACAATATCAAGAAACACATTTTTTTTCCTAGACTTATTTTTATAGAAAGCAAATAAACTTGCAACTTTATCAATCAGAAAATTCTACTTATTATAAACCTCAAACTTCATCCAATATTTGTCAAATCCTCTCCAATCTCTCATACATAAGAAATTGTGTCATAAAATGCAAAGCATTAATTTTGGAGAGTGAGATACATAATTTAAGTTTTACAGAGTACACAATCTTTTGTTACAAGAAAATCTCAAGGACAATAGAGAGACAATGCCTTCCAAAATAGGACTTCCAAGTAGGAAAACTTAAGAGGCTTCCACTTACATTCCTGCACAACTGTTGAAACCTATAGATACACACGGAACACTTCCATGGATTTTTTTATGGTCACCTCCCAACCTAGGCTAGAAAACCAACCACCCCAGATCTAGGAGGTAACCATAATGACTCGGGTAACAACCATGTAGTCCAAACAAATGGAGATGGTAACAAACATTTATAAAAAAAATACATAAATACATAGAAGGGAATTTCACAACACTTGAATCCATATCTGGTTCACTTAGGAAGATGTGAGTCACATCATGGGAAAAATAATATAAGTGTTTCTATAATTTCATTCAGCATTAAATCTACAACTGCCCATATGTCCATAAACTAAAATAAGGAACATCCATATATATCTATATAAAATTTTCTTAATGTGTCACCATACGTTCATAAAAAAAAAAGGATTTTCCATGTATGTACGGATAAAAGTATCATAATGTGTCCATAAGAAAAATGAGGAATATATATGTCCATGTGACTATGCGTGTCACATCCTCCCCCTCTAAGATTGAACTTCCTCCTAAAAGTCATCAAAGAGATGAAAATATAATGCCTTAAAATGTGATGCATCCTCCCAAGTGGCTGAGACCTCATCATATCAGTCCCAATAAACCCTAACCTAGTCTATGTCTCTCCCTCAAAGGGCTAGTGCTCGGTGAGCCCAAATGAAAATGGGATCTAATGCTAGCTTTCCATCTTACTCCACCTCCAAGGCACCCCAATCCAATACATGAGAAACATCATGGAAATATATCCTCAAAGATGAAACATGAAGGACATCATGGATGCATGATAGGCTATGTGGTAATGCTAGGTAATAAGCTACAAGACCTATCCATTCCAATATCTTAAAGGGACCAACAAACAAGGTGAAATCTCAGATCCCATTCCATAATGGATTGGACTCTTATGAGGCCGAACCCTCAAGAATACACGATCTCCAACTATGAAACTCTGATCAATCTCTCTTAGCATAGTCATACTTCTTTTGACAATCTAATGCCTCCTGTAACTACTGCTTAATCAAGTCTATATGTTGCTCCATATCCTGTAATAACTCTAGACCATTATCCATTCTATCCTCTATCTGGTCCCAAATCAAAGGAGTCTTATAAGGTCTTCCATATAATGCCCCAAATGGTGCCATGCCCAATAAACTATGGTACTCATTATTATATGAAAATTCAACCAAATTCAAATAATCCTCCTTTCTAGACTGGTGATCCATCACATACATATATAACATGTCCTCCAAAACCTGATTTTACCCTCTCTGTCTATCCATCGATCTCAAGATGATATGCCAAATTTTAATTTGAGCTGTGTGCCCATGGAATGTTGCAAGGAAGTCCAAAATGTGGATGTGAATAATGAATCTCTATCTAAGATGATTCTATGAGGAACTCCATGTATTCTAACAATATCATCTAAAAGTACCTTTTCTACTCCAAGAGTTGTATACATAGTATGTACAGGTGAAAATTGTACCACTTTAGTCAACTTGTCAATAGTCACCATGATGGCATCATGGCATCATGATGACAAGAGAAGAAGAACTATAAAATCCATGGAGATGGTTTCCCATTTCCATTTTGGAATATCATGGGGTTGGAGAAGACCTGCTAGATGTTGGTGCTCTGCCTTAACTCTCTAACACTTAAGACATCGAGTCAAAAACTTGGTAATATCTCTTCGCATCCCTTCCCAGTGGTATAATCATTGAAGGTCAACATGCATCTTCTTCACCTCTAGATGTGTGACATATGGTGCCTTGTGTTCCTCAGATAGTATAACTATGAAAAAACCTCCTACAATAGGTATGCAGATGCATCCTTTATGACATAATAGCCCATGTGGATCCAAGTAGTATCCTATTAAAATTTCCTTAAGGGATCTTTGTGACTGAACCTTCTATTGAACCTCTCTTTACCACTCATCCTCTTAAAAATAATTTAGAATGCAATCTCTCAAATCAATGCTCATATTCATAGATGTCATCTCATGGAGCCTCCTACTCAAATCATCTTCTACTACATTCTCCTCCCTTTGAGGTAATGTACATCAAATTCATACTCACATAAGAATTCCATCCATCACCTTTGACACACATTTAGATTCAGTTGCATGAAAATATACTAAAGGCTATATGATTTGAATGAATCTCAAAATGATGTCCTAATAGGAAGTTTCTCCATTGAACAAGGGCATGAAATACTGCTACCAACTCCAAATCATGATTGGGGTATTTTAGCTCATGTATCTTCAGATTTTATGACTCATAGATGATTACCCTTGCCTCCTACATAAGTACAACACCTAAATCATCCAATGAAGTATTTGTACAAACCACAAAATTTGAAGAAGGATTTGATACTACTAGAATATGAGCACTAGTGGTCACCCCTTGAGGACCTTGAATGACCTCTCACAATGCCTTTTCCATTCTAACTTCTTCCCTTTCCATTGAAGAGAAGGAATAGGATATGCAATCATAGAAAATACCTCTACAAAACATCAATAATACCTTTCTATGCCCCTAAAATTCCTGACCTTTGTCACTAACGTAGGAGTCATTCAATCTAAAATAGATCTAATATTTGATGGATCTATGTAGATGACACCAATTGATATAACATGACCAAAATACTGGATCTCTCTCTAATAGAAAACATACTTTGACAAGCTACCATACAATTGATGTTCTCTCAAATACTACAATACCTATTGTAAGTTCTCCTCATGTTCCTCCTCAATATGTGAATAAAATATAATGTCATCAATAAACACAATCACAAAATGATCCAAGGAGGTGTGGAATACCCCATTCATGAGGATCATGAACACTATAGGGGCATTTTTCAAGCTGAAGGTACTATGGTAAACTCATAATGACCATATCTAATCTTGAATGTCATCTTATAAATATCTACCCATTTAATCCTCAACCGGTGATATCCATATTTTAAAATACTCTATCTCTCTGTAACTGATTGAATAAGTCATCAATCCTAGGAACTGGGTAAAAATTATTTATTGTTATCTTATTTAGCTATCTATAATACATACATAAATGAAGGGATCCATCCCTCTTCTTAACAAATATAATAGGATTTCTCCATGGTGAGACACTGGAACAAATATGAACCTTCTGTAGCAACTCCTCTAACTAAATCTTGAGCTCACCAAGCTCATGTGTGGTTATCCTGTAAGGTTCTCTAGACACTGGCTCTTCTCCTTATACTAAATCAATACAAAAATTAATCTCTCGATGAGGTGGCATCCCTGAAAGCTCTAGAGGAAATACATCTACAAATATCATAAGAATAGGGTGATCATCTAAATATGTCTCTTTCTCCTCCTCTGACCCATCATTGATGGTGATGACAAAAAAATGCCACGCCTTTTACAAAATCCACTTCATCTACATTGTAGATATCATACAAAGGGAGATAGGCCTATGAATCCCTACAATAACTATCAGTATACCATGACCATCCACACATTGATTCACTTTATGATGACAATCCATCTTGTCTTGATGTGCACCAATCCAATCCATACCTAAAAATACTCCAAAGAAACCCAAATGAGTAACACAAAGGTTGACTGATGTGGTAAGATCACCAAATCTTATCTAACAATCTCAAAAAATTGAGTCTACAACCATCTTAGCAGCTCAGTTTAGATCAATCTCCCACTTATCATACTACCTAGATGCCACTAGCGTATTATACTCCACTACATATGAGGAAATACAATAATTAGATGCACACTGAAATTGAATAAAATAGAAACATGTGTATCACCAATAATACTTTGGACATCAATAATAGTGGCTTGGTGCTTAGCTTGGCGGTTGTCAACCACTACAAAGATCCTATTGGATGTAACCACATCTCTTACTGTCTACTTTGATCATACTAGGTGTTGTCCTCCAACTGCAAGTCCATGTGGACACTCTTTGGCTAAGTCACCAACTCCCCCACATACATAGAAAGGGCCTCTCATATAAGCCTATTCTGGTTGAAACCTATTGAATTCTTGACCACCAGTTCTGCTAGATCCAATGAAACCTCCTCTAAATCTCTACTGTGAGTGTGTAGGTGTAGTACCCTATGTTTATCATGCCCTATTAGGGATACCCTGATAATATTTTGAGGCTTAGGCCTCTATCTCTACTACTGCTATATTGGACTAGGTGGAAAGGATTGTGTCTTAGACCCCCCCTTTATGAGTAGAGGGTGGTCTATGAAATGTGTGATCTTACATTCCCTGATTATGATTTTGAAACTACTCACATGCCTCTCGAGACTTTCTTTCTATATCCTCTACAATGTAGGCCGCCTCTATTGCATGCTTCAATTTATCTAGACTAACTAGATAAATAGAACCCTCACTTCATACATTTGGGCCCCTAAAAAAATAGTTTACAAGGAGCCTCTCATCTGGGAGGTAGTCAACATATTGGAGTAACTCAAGAAACTTTCTCTCATATTGAGCCATAGTCATCCCTCACTGGTAAAGGTTATGAGACTTTTCTATATGACACTGCCTATAATGTTATGATATATACTAATCCTTAAAGCTCTCCATAAAAATCTCCCAAGTGTAGTAGTTGTGATACCATACTTGTGTTCCTCTTGACACCACCATGTGGATGTTGTGTCTCTCAACAAGTGCACTATAAGGCATTCCTTTAGGTTTCTCATGTATGTGTACAACCCAAAGAACCTATCTAGACTAATAAACCATGACTTATCCTGAACACCACCTGTAGATCCTAAACAAGTGGGTGACTATAATCATAGAAGCTCACAAATCTGTTCCCCTTCCTCTTTGAAGGCCCTAGCATCATCTACTATCTATGGTGGTGGAAACATCGATGGTACATCAAGATGCACTGATGTCAAATCTCTCTCTCTCTCTCTTCGCATGACTAGGAGGTGGGCTCCTACTACACTCTCAATTCTTTGATGCTTGTGTCTGTGCAGAGTGATGTGATTTCTCTTGCTAAGAGCCCTATGCTACTAGTGGTATCCTACCATGAATCCCTCCAACCAAATCCTAAATTGCATGTAGAATTAGGCAGTTAATATTTGGTGGGGGATCCTACTAGTGTGCCTTTGAAGCATGCATCCCTATTGGTGATGAGTTGGCTCACTCTCTTCCTGCACCACATCCACAAACACCTCCATGACCATAACCATCACCATCACCATGTCCCCATCTTGTCCTAGGAATAATACAAGGCCATAAAGGTATAATTCCTCTTATGTAAAAGATGCCCATTATTCCCAGTGTTGGAAGCTACACTCTAATACCAAATTTCATGCGCAAAATTTAACTAATGGAACATAACACAACATAATTTTTTGTTTTTGTTTAAACATATTTCTAACGTATAGGATCGTCATGCAAGAATGGGATGTGATAATTATACACGTCAAATAACTAATGAAAATACCTCAAAGATGACACAACAATCTCAAGTAGGGAAAGGAAGGAACAACAGGTATGTGAATGATTTCATATGAACCCTAGGAGATATATCTTGGTACAAATAAGCTTGTCTAAGTGAGGTCTCCTTACTCCATATCTATACATCTGGAATGCTCCAAATTAAAAATAATATAATGCATATAATATTTTGCTACCATTATTTTTCTACAAAACATGAATTAATTAGCGCTTATATCATTAATAATTTTAGTTTCAATAATAAGATGAGAAAATGAATAAGGGACCTATTTTAGTACTCAAGAATGGATATTACACACATGTATATTGTACATATATACATAGGAATAATACATCGACTCTTGAATATTTTTTTAAATGAAGACTCGTAAGTTGCCTAGACACAATTTATTGGCCTAATAATATTAAGCATTAAGATTAACCTAAATTAATATTAAATATGTATATATATTTTAAAATTCCTTGTTACTATCATCATAAAAATATGTTAGGTTCTCACCCAAATTAATTAATTAAACCAAATGATCTAATGTCATATTTTAGACAAATTTTATCTCAATTATATTTAACTCTCATTAGAATTAAATTTTACATAAATTTTTTTAAAATTTAAATTTATAAAGAAGAATAACTTATATATATATTTTACTTTTAATAATAACTCTTTTATATATAATGACCTAATTCAAGTATATAATAATTAATCCTTAAAACTTCCAACACTATCTTTAGTAATTACTAAATCTTTTCCATGAATGACTAGTTGGTTAGTATAACTCACTTTCTTTAAGAATATTATAATTACTTTATCCTTTTCTTGAATTAGACCCTTTTTATAGTCTTTATCTTTTGAAATAAATTTATGAGTTTGTGGGATTCTTTTATAAATAAAATATGGTGCAACTCTATGGTAATATTTCATAGAAATAAGAGTTCTTATTAGTACTTGCCGCATAGTACTATGGTAATGAATTTTGGATTCTCCTAGTTAACTTCTTTACATTTTCTCTTATTTTTAATCATTTTTATGTTAAATAAAGAAACAATAGAGGTTATCTTTTTTAGTAATAAACAATAACAGGTGTGCCCTAATATGAGCACACAACTTACCCTAGATCTTCTCCCTTTGTTTGGTGTTTTATTATCTTCTTCTTTGTTTTTGACAATGAAGGAGCCCATGATTGATAGGTTTTATTTTATTTATTTGATAGCTATTGGGCTAGTGCTGGAGATGAAACTATGAACATGGAGCTCACTCTGATGGAGGAAGGTTTCTCTATTGATAATGTCATTTTCTTTGTTAACAATGGGGATAAGAAGGAGAAAACTGTTTGCAAACTTTTTAAAAAAAATGGGAATATTGCTAGCCAATTGTTGTGAAGATTTTTTTTTTGGAACGAAGGTGATGTCTAGGTGCACCTATGAGCTTCCTCTCACTAACACTCTTCTTTCACAATGAGGAGATAGGTTAATCAACCACTCTCAATATGTTAACACTAAGTCTAGGGTATAGATTTACACTTTTGTTTTGAGTTCATTAGCACAAATGCTTTAATAAAAGGGTTTAAATCTCTATTCTAGTTCTACCCATGTCATCTTTTATTTTTTTCCTTTTTGTCAAATCATAGTCCTAATGGATGTTCAGTTAAAATTTACTATGTAAGGTACATAAATTCCTACTTCTATACAAGTAAAAATTTTAATTTGTTTCACAAGGAAGATTCCTTTCTATTTTATTTGGTATTTTCATACTTTTGCAATAGAAAATTTTATTTCTTTCTAAGGTTCTCTCTTTGGATAGATCTATTCAAACATATTTTCTGTGTTGAATTATCTACACCATCTAAGTGAGTGAGTATTTTCCTTTTCTATTTTAATTTCATATACATATGCTATACAAAGAAAATTACATATGACAAACTAATCTACTTCATGGAGAACTTTAAAATTTTAATTGGATAAACAAGTACATAAAATTTTCTATTTTGGACTAATTGAGAAGATATCTCATTTTCCTTTCAAAAATTGAATTACTTTACATTTCATTGACAATATCAAGAATCAAATTTTTTTCTTGTCTTTTTGATAGAAAGAAAATAAAATTGCAACTTTATTAGTCAGAAAATTATACTTATTATAAAACTCAAACTTCATCCAATGTTTGTCAAATCCTCTATAATTTCTCATACATAAGAAAATGTATCATAAAATACAGAGCACAAATTTTGTAGAGTGATATACATAATTTAAGTTTTATAGAGTAAACAATCTTTTGTTACAGGAAAATATATTCTGGCCTAATCTTGAGGACAATAGAGAGATAATGCTTTCCAAAAGGAAACTTCTAGGTAGGAAAACTTAAGTGGTTTCCACTTACATTCCTGTATAACTACCGAAACCTACACATACATAGGGAACATTTCCATAATTGTTTTTTATGCTCACCTCTCAACCTAGGCTAGAAAACCAACCATTCCTAAGCTAGGAGATAACTACAACAACCATGCAGTCCAAATAGATTGAGAGTGGTAAAAAACACTTCAAAAATAATACATGTGTCTTTCAAAACACTTGAACCCATATCTGGTTCATAGAGAGAGATGGGAGAGGATCACATCATGGGAAAAATAATATAAGTATTTCTATAATTTGCTTCAGCATTAAATCTAGAAGTACCACATCTTTTTTTATTATACTACATCTACCCAAAATCATTTAAAAGTTTACTCATACCCTGGGTACACATACTCATTTTTTTAGCAAGAGGTTACTCATACCCGATTTTATCTCATAATATTTTTCTTTTCCCATGGGATCTCTCTCCCTCGAATTCAATACATGGGTTTCTCTCTTCCATAACGAGATCCAACGCAATTTAACACATATAGTAAAATAGAAAATAAATAATTACACCTAACAATACTTTAAAAAAATATACAAACACATACTTATATGATATTATTAAACATGATTTCAGAAGGCAGGATAAGAAACCAACCTCAAATGGCTATTTCAAGATAGAAGATGGATAAAGTTGAGTACAATCCTCACCTCAAGCCTTCATTCCTTTCTCCATACTTAGCCAAAATACAATCCACAAGAAAGAAAAACCTACCTTTCTTTTTTCCCCTTTCTTTTGTTATTCAAGAATCCATCATTTTCTTCCCACAAACTCCTCCTTGAGGGATGGTTCAAAGTGTCCCGTACTCCTTCCTTGTTGAGTATTAAGAGTGATGAAAGGGAATGGGCTTGACCCCTTCCCACCTCCCAAAATTTTCAACTTCATAAAAGTGATATTTAAGAAGGGTTGTAAATGGAGTATGGGCAATTATTTGACCAAAACCCAACCCCAACCCATAGGTAACCCATCTAGGATCCCTAAAAATACATGGATACACAAAAATAATCCTTTTTAGCCTTTATTAAATAACACAAATGAGTAAAATGCACTTTTGGATACAATAGTACACCTTTATTTTCAGTTTGAACTCAACATGACCTTCTACTACACATTATAATCATATCTCAAACCACATCACAAAATAAACATTACAATATAAGCTCTAGCCCTGTCATGTGGGCTTAGCTTGGTTTTCATGGGGTAAATCATAAATGGTCATTTAATTATCTCTAATTATTAGGCCATGGAAGGTTAGCCTGCCAAAATATCAAATGTATGTTAGACTCATAATCAATAAGATAGCCGAAGCAAAAAATGAATCATTAAATTAAATGAATAAAGTTTATTTCATACGCATTTAAATATGGTTCAAATTATCACTAACATATGAAAAACAAATCTAATTACCATTGACCACATAATTAAATCTCAAGGCTCACTTAAGTATTCCAAGTAAACAATGATATGAAAAGACATGATTTATGAATGATAGATGTAAACAAGAAATAATGACAAAACTCATGAAATATATTTATTTAACACACTCTAATAATCATAATAATATCTATGATCATAAGCATTCATAACCATAACATATGCCTAGATTAAAAAAATATCATAATGTGTCATCCATATGTCCATAAACTAAAATAAGGACCATCCATGTATATCTAGATAAAACTGTCATAATGTGTCATCGTGTATCAATAAACAAAATAAGGAAGGTCCATGTATGTCTAGATAAAAGTGTCATAGTGTGTCAACATGTTTCCATAATAAAATGAGTAATATCTATGTCCATGTAACAATGGGTGTCACATAGTCAATATGTATCCTACCATAGTCATGTTTTAGGAATTTTGTAATCCTATTGATACTTGCCAAAACAAAGCATGTAAGTATTCCTATTAAAGGATCCTATGAGAGTCTTTTATTACCTTTACTTATGTTTGAGCTCAAATGATAGTGCCCTAACATTAGTTGGGTTGACCTATGAATGTGGTAAGACCCCCCCATCATGTACATTAACATTCATAAGGAAATCAAAGCATTGCAATTAAATACTAAATATTTGCAAGTAATTAGAATTCTTTATTGCATATGATTTCATAAAGGACTTTGTAACAAACCATAGGTTATTTGACTATCTATTATATTTGGGTACATTCTCTAACACATCTAGTATATTGGATCCTTAGATGTTGTGAAGTGGTTACTCCCTTAAGTGTGGCTGATACCAGACACCTTATTATGTGAAATGTTTTATGATTGTGTGAGGCCTCACCCCAACCCATAATAGCATGATGGATATATTCATATTTTGATACCTTATGATTAGATATGTTGATACACTTTCTGATCATTAGACAAAGACTCATGATACTATATTTTGTGATGATGATTATATTATGTGGACTATATTTTGATGTGAATTAGAACCTAAAAAATATTGTTGATCTCGGTTATACATGCTTAGATATGTGATTTGATGAGAAAGACTTAAACATGATTAGATTTGATTATTTCATGGATTGTTCTTTAAAGTTAAGAAATAACATAGATAATATGTCGTGATGTTAAATAATGAAGGTACTATGTTTGAGCATTTCATTAATGGAAATTCTAATTGGAAATTGAGTTCTGCATATTGAATTATGTCTACAATTATGTAACATTGAATTGTGTGTGTGTGTCTATATATATATATATACACACACACACACACACACACACACACACATACATACATATATATACATACATATATATATATATACATACATATATATATATACATATATATATATATATATATATACACACACACACACACACACACACACACATATATACATACATATACATACATATACATACATATATATATACATATATATATATATATATATATATATACATATATACATATATATATATATATATATATATATGTAGATATACATACATACATACATACATACATATTATATATATATATATATATATATATATATATATATAATATGTATGTATGTATGTATGTATGTATATCTACATATATATATATATATATATATATATATATATATATATATATATATATATATATATATATATATATGTATGTATGTATGTATGTATGTATGTATGTATGTATGTATGTATGTATGTGATTTTACTTCCTTGGACTACTGATTATTCAGAGAATCAGGCTAAACATATGTCCAATTGAGTAAGCCAAGGTTTAATCTAATGAAGAGATTGAAACCTTGTTGTAATGTGATTTTTGTTTGCAAACATAATTTGTATGTATGTTAATAGATTAAATTCATGTTGTTAATTGGACACGTCATTTGTGAATGTGATATGTATTTTATGGTGTCACTTGACACTTGCAATATCCATGTGGATAGTGACATGTCATTTAGGGTTTGGCAAGTATCACCCAACCCAATAGGATATTATAATAATCCCACTTGCATGTAGATGTCTTGTAGGGATCACATCAAGTTGGAATTCGGATTTAAGATTAACTGGTACATTAGAGGGGTTAAAAGTGACCCTAGAGTGCATTTTTGGCCAAAATTAGCTAACCCTATGGGGGTACCTTGAGTTAGGGGCTAGATTTTGCCTATGGGAAGGTCTAGATCACCATTATGGCCCTCCAAAAAGGCTACTCTTCAAGAGTGGCGAAAATGGAGATGACCACATGCATTTTAACTTGTTCCACACTCCTTGCTAAACTCACCATTAAGAGGGGGGACAAGAGGTAAGGTTAAGGACTAGAGGTCATGTCTCATTAATTGCTTGATCATGAGTAGGATTTTGGAGGTCTTTTTAGAGGGCTTGGAGAGACTTAGTGGGTGTTCACCCACTCTTTGATTTTAGAGACACTTAGGTTTGGAGAAAGGAAAAAGACAAGGGAAAAGGATAAGGGCTCTTCTCAACTTCTTTCATACCATTTTGCATTGGAACAAGGTTGGTGATCTTGCCATGAAGGAATGCTCTTGCATTTTATTTTTGTTATATTGTAGTGCTGGATGAACATGTAAATTTTGTATGTTATTCATGTGTGTATATCTTGTTATTGTTGTGTTGGGCTTGGATGTATTTGGATTTTGATTCATTCTTTGTTCTTTTGGTTTTGGGTATGTTGTTCATGGGAGTTTAAGGCATCACTCACCCTTGGAAAGGGAAGTAGTAACCTTGGGTGAAGGGGTTAGTTGGGCTTCCATTGTAGTTGAGAGTCTCTTCTCTTGGAGAAGAGGGAAATTTTCATGGAATATGGGCTCCATGAAGCCATACTGTAAATCTTTGCATCTTGAGGATGATAATGATGAAATCTTGTGTATGAAAGTTTTGATATGATAGCCTTTGGAAGGCATGAAAAATCTTGTTGGAAAATGTATAATGTAATGGCATTCTCCTCCTTGTAAAATCCCACCTTCACCCTATTTCAATGGGTTATTGGAATCCATTTGTGAAGCCATAGTTTTGGGAGTTTAATATAGTTTTGTTCATGTATGTGTTGTGAACATTTGTTGTTTGTATGCAACCGTTTATCCCTTGATTCTCCAAGCTTGGGGGTGGTCTCCTTGAGACCTTGGATGGGAGGTGAGATCTCCATGGTGTATTCTCTTTATTTGCAGGTTTTGAGAACTATGTTCTTGAGTAAAAAGCTTTGGGAGAGTTTCATTTTGGTGTCCTTATGGAAGAAAAATATGTTGTTGCATTGTGAAATTCTTGTAATGGGAAACACCTTGTTTTGTAATTGTATTTAGTAAGTGTGACGTGTATCAAGATGTATGTGAAAATGTTCTTGCTCATTGTAAAGTGGATTCAATGATGAAATGAACAATGTAATTTATTCCTTCAAATATAAAGTTTCATGTTGAATTCAATCGTGAAAAATAAATTGATGTAGCAATTCTCCTTGTTGTTTCAAAGTAGTGTTTCTCAAAAAAAAATAAAAAATCATTTAAACATTCTCTCTCTCTCAATGCAAATTCTCTTGATATTTTAGTGATAGTATTCTTGTTGAAAACAATAGACTAAAAAGGGAATTGATAACTTAGTTGTGTGAATTGATAGTAAAATTTATCTTGAGATCATTTGGTTATTCCTTAGAGGTTATTGTAGTATGCAATCAAACAATGAGTTTTAGTTTCCATTACATATAGCAAAAAAAAAATCAAATGAAGAAACAACTAGTGAAAACACAAAAAAAAAAAACTTAGTATTAGACCCAAATACTTAGCTAAAAGGAGACCTACAGGTCTCTAGAATTTGTATGGGAGAAAAAATAAAAATCTCTCCTACAATTCCAAAAACCACAGTCAATAAAAAACCACATTTCCTCATCCACTTGTAAGAGAAAAAAATAAATTTAATAATATAATAATAAATAGGATAAACTAAGAATAAAATATGGACGAGATAACATTTAACACAATGATATTTATTTATCTTTAAATTATGGGGGGGGGGGGTTGTTAGCGTTTAATTAAATTCTCGACGGGAATTAATAAATTTTTTTATATTGTTTAGCTAATATTTTTTATGGGTTCGCATCATTAAGTTTATTGAGGGATCATATTTAAAATTGATTAAACTATTAATTCTGGAATAAATATAGCAATATACTCATTGCCCAATACAAACATTTAATATATGAATGTATTATTAGAAATATCATTTTACAAATGAAACATATTAAATTAACAATCAATGAAAGGGAAAGTTGCTCCTTTGATTAGAAGATTAACTGAACCATTAATACACATTCTTAATTCATCGATTTCTAATTGAAAACCTAATTACCTACCGACATAAATGTAAGGACTAATTGCATGAATGGATTCATAACCCAAGAGCTTTAACATGCGAACTCATTTCAAATATTAATCATGCACCTAATTGATGGGTACATGTTATTCCCCTTTGGGTCATTTTATTCCAGCGATATTTGACTAAGTCACAATGAACCTTACTTCTCAGAACAACTTCTCCAATCAAACTTTTGAAGTTTTAGATGTCGATTAAAAGATCTTAATCCAAATCCATAAGTTCAATGTTCCCTTGGCCAGTGCACTTGTTGTTCCACCTCATACTGCTTGTTCATGTTTGTTCCATCAACCTTTTATGCGATCAAACCACTTATGGTTGAGTTGACCCTAACCATGTTGCCCAAGGAGGTTGGTCAATTAAGGTTGGTCAACTAGGGTAACTTTGATATGCCAACCATCTGGTACCCTCATTTGTGTATCGTAGTTGTCTATTTTTATTTTTAAGAAAAAAAAAATTGTGCATTTTTGAGTGATTATTTTGGGCATGACAGTTGGTATCAGAGCACAGTTTTCAGCACTAGGACCTTAAACCCTTCACATTTCACTTATAAATTTTCACTATTGTGAAGGATGTCTATCATCATGTGCAATGATCGTAGGCATGGATGAGGGCATAGGTGTACCCCTTCAGTACATACATATAGGGAGCGGGAGGTAGAGGTTCCTAGGGAATCTCAAATTCCCCTACCCGAGCCACCTCCTAATCCAAACTAGGATATTATAGCTGCATTGCAGAATCTAGTAGGCATCATCCAACAGAGATTACCACCCATAGTACAACATGAGGTAGAGCAGCAACCCTTAGAGGTCCATATGACATCTACTAGAGAGAGGAGTAGGATTCCATCACCTAGACAGTTTGAGGGCCACAAAGATTTTGAGGCTAAGTCTGTACAGTAGATAGAGCGCCCACATGACTTGGGTGCTCATGCAGTTGAGAGAGAGACCCATGACATTGGGGATCATATCAGGGATTTATTGCAACTCCATCCACCTCTATTTTTAGGAGCTATTGATGGTGTTGGAGAAGAGGCATGGATTTTGAGCTTACATCGGTGCTTTGGATTGCATTCCTATGGGAGCAATCTAAAGGTGAGACTCATCATTCACCTCCTTCGAGTGGGAGCCTCTACTTGGTGGAAGCAAGAGGAGGCCATGGGTGGTGTTGATATAGATGCACTCACATGGGAGTCTTTTCTCAGTAGATTCAAAGAGAGATACCTATTAGAGCACTTTTGACAGTGCTAGATTGAGGAGTTCCATGACCTCCAACAAAGAGGCCTTACTATGATGTAATATGAGAGTATATTCCTTGAGCTTCTTCCTTATGTTGACTACATGAAGGATGAGAAGTTGTGTATGCATTATTTCATCAAGGGTCTCAATGTATCTCTTCAGGGGCCAGTTCATCTAGCTTTTCCTACCACCTTTAAAGAGGTAGTTGAGAGGGCATTAGTGGCCGAGGACATTCATAGCAGGACACATGACTCTAGGGATCAGTCTCAGAACTAAAACCTCTCCACCCATTCATCAAGACAACAGAGACCCCCTTGGAAGGGGAATCAAGGTCATTCAATAGGATCCTTTAAGGGCCAACAATCTCAGTAATGACCACAATAGGATTCTAGGCAGAAATTATCTTAGGGACAATAGGGCTCTAATCCAAAATAGTGGCAGTCTCAGGGTCCCAGGAAGGATCAAAGCTCATAGGCCCCTTACACACAGCCAACTAGGACTCAACAGTCCTCTAGGGGTGGATACAGTAGATCCAATAGGATTGGAGGTCAACAACATTCTAAACCTTAGGGAGTTCAAATATAGACACGTGGTCCTTGTTACACTTGTGGTGGTATGGGATACCTAGCGAGAGAGTGCCCACAAGGATAGGTAGTAGGTAGTCAAAGAGGAGCTACTTTAGAGCTGACAGTAGGTGATATGGGTAGATCTCATAGAGTATTTGTAGTGGTTGATAACTGCTAGGCAGAGCATCAGGCCATGGTTATTGAGGCCACAGGTATGATTCGAGGTATCAGTATTTCTATCTTGTTTGATTCAGGAGCTGTAGACTCCTTTATATCTCCATATGTAGTGGACCATTATGGGTTGGTGGAAATTAGACAAGATGTTAGTTGGGAGGTTGAGTTAGCCTTAGGAGCTAGAGTGTCTGTTAGTTCCTTGGTTCACAATTGTTAGTTTCATATTGGTGACATGATCACAATTTTTGATCTTCGCATTACCCCTCTAGGTTCTTATGATGTAGTCCTTGGCATGGATTGGCTATATGCCCACATCGCCAAGATTGATTTTCAACATAAGAGGGTTGAGTGCATTGATGATCAAGGCACTCCTATGGTGATACTTGGGGTACAGAGACCCGTATCTCTTCACATGATTTCTACTATGCAACTTAGATGGAGCGTGTGAAAGGGATGTCAATTATTCACCATTCACCATTAGTGATAGAGAAGAGGATTTAGAAGGGGATCCCTCGCTCGAGGATTATCCTATTCTTCATGAGTATGCATATGTTTTTCCTTCTGAGCTACCTGGTATGCCACCACCTAGGGCAGTTAATTTTCATATAGACCTTATGCCAGGAGCTGAGCCCATATCTAGAGCACCTTATAGGATGACCACACATGAGCTCAGTAAACTCAAGATTTAGTTAGAAGAGCTCTTGGAGAAAGGCCATATTCAACCCAGTGTATCACCTTGGGGTGCATTAGTGATTTTTGTGAAGAAGAAGGATGGATCACTTAGGTTGTGCATTGATTATCGATAGTTAAATAAAGTAACAATTAAAAACTGATACCCACTCCCCAGGATCGATGATTTATTTGATCAGTTATAGGGTACCCAAGTATTCTTGAAGATAGATCTGAAGTCAGGATACCATCAGTTACAGATTGTGGAGAGTGATATCCATAAGACTTCTTTTTGTACAATGTATGGTCACTATGAGTTCACTATGGTGCCATTTGGCCTCACGAATGCTCCAGTTGTGTTCATGAGCCTCATGAACGTGGTATTTCATACATTCTTGGATAAGTTTGTGGTAGCATTTTTTGATGACATTTTGATATATTCTCACGATGAGGAGGAGCATGAGGAGCATCTGAGATAGGTTTTGCAACACTTGAGAGAGAATCAGTTATATGGAATCTTGTCAAAGTGTGCTTTCTTTAGACCCAAGGTGCATTATCTTGGTCATCTTATATCTGGCGATGGGATCTCTATGGACCCATCAAAGATTAGAGCCATTATGGATTGGCCAGCACCCACCAGTGTCACTGAGGTCAAGAGATTTATGGGCCTAGTAGTTTATTACAAATTCTTTGTGGCAAGTTTTTCTAGAGTAGCTCATCCCATCACTTCCCTTTAGAGAAAGGGGAAGAAGTATGAGTGGAAAGAGAAGTGTGAGAGAACTTTCCAGGAGCTCAAGAGAGCCCTCACTAGTGCACCAATTTTAGTAGTTTCAGATCCTTTGGCAGACTTTTTTGTATGCACCGATGCTTCATTGGATGGTTTAGGAGAAGTCTTTATGTAGGATGGTTTTCCTATAGCTTTCAAGCCTAGGAAGCTAAAGACTCATGAGCTTAATTACCCTACTCATGACCTAGAGCTCGTAATGGTGGTTCACACTTTAGTGAGATGTTGACACTTTCTTCTAGGTCACTGATTTAAGCTTCATTTAGATCACGAGAGCCTACAGTATATCTTTACATAGCCTAATCTTAATGCTAGATGAAGGAGATGGATGGAGTTCTTGTATGAATATGATTTTGATGTTCATTACATCAAGGGGAAGGAGAATGTAGTGGTAGATTCCTTGAGTAGGAGGTGACATGAGCTCTTGTCTATGACTACTAGTACAGATCTGAGAGAGCCCATTTTACACCATTTTCCTGAGGATGGATCATATGTGGAGGTTTGTCAGTTTATCCGTTCTTAGAGACCTCTTGAGGGGACATTCATAGAGTATTCACTGGAGTCTGATGGCCTACTACGCCATAGGGGATGCATATATGTACCTTCTACCGATGACTTGTGAGATTTTATTGTGCTTGAGGCTCATAGAGCACCTTATGCAGCTCATCCAAGGGTTAAAAAGTTGCATGCCAATTTGAGATAGTTGTATCATTGGCCAAGAATGAGATTGTAGATTGCCAACATAGTTGCTAGATTCCTAGAGTGCCAGAGAGTGAAGGCCGAGCACAGTCATCCAGGTGGGCTCCTACAGACACATGAGATACCAAAGTGGAAGTGGGATACTATCTCCATGGATTTTATTGTTGGTATCCCTATGTCCTCTCGTCATCATGATTCCATTATGGTGATAGTTGACTTATTGACCAAAGTCATCCACTTCTCACCCGTTCGTACCACTTTCACAACGCCAGCAATGGCAAAGGTATTCTTGTGAGACATTGTTAGACTTCATGGCATTCCTCATAAGATCATCTCAGATAGAGACTCAATTTTTACATCCTCCTTTTGGAGAGAGAATCAGGTAGCATTGGGCACTAGGCTCAATTTCAGTACAACATACCACCCTCAAACTGATGGATAGACGTAGAGGGTTAATTAGGTTTTAGAGGACATGTTGCACATGTATGTGATGGACCATCAGGTCAAGTGGGAGGAGTACCTTCATCTAGTCAAGTTTGCCTATAATAATGGGCATCATTCCTCTATAGGTATGCTACCATATCAAGCCTTGTATAGTAGACCATATCAGACACCACTGAGTTGGGACATTATTGAGGATAGAGTATCTATTGGACCTCAGTTCATCAAGGAGATGGAGTAGCAGGTGATTTTGATAAGACAACATCTTAGAGAGGCTCAGGATAGATAGAAGAAGTATGCAGATGCGAAGAGAGTTGATCGAGAGTATATGGTCGGAGACAGAGTTTTCCTTAGAGTGCACCCGCATAAGAGTCCAATCTATTTTGGAAAGGGCTCTAAGCTAGCACCTCACTTTGTTGGACCTTTCAAGATCTTGGAGAGGATAGGACCAGTTTCTTATCATCTAACTTTTCCACCTAGCCTACCATGCATCTATGATGTGTTTCATGTATCTCTACTATGAAAATATATTTATGATGAGTCTCACATTATAGATTGGGATTCCTTGTAGGTGGAGTTGGATGGACAGCTAGCCTTGGAGCCCATTCTCATTTTATCCTGACAGACCCTAGCACTTCGAGGCAGAGAGCTAGATCAGGTTAGAGTCCAGTGGGATTGTTATGATGAGGTCACAACTTCATGAGAGGATGCAACACAAATGAGATCACAGTACTGGATACCTTTTTTATGAACTCCAGGAGGAAGTTCATGCCTAGAGGGGGAGGATGTGAGGCCTCACACTGACCCATTATAGCACTATGGATACATTCACATTTTGATACCTTATGATTCGATATGTTGATACACTTTCTCATCGTTAGAAAAAGACTCTTGATACTATGTTTTGTGATGATGATTATATTATGTGGATTATATTTTGATGTAGATTAGAACCTAGAACATATTGTTGATTTAAGTTATACATGCTTAGATATGTGATTTGATGAGAAAGACTTAATCATGATTAGATTTGATTATTTCATGGATTGTGCTTTAAAGTTAGGAAATAGCATGGATAATATGTCATGATGTTAAATAATGAAGGTACTATGTTTGAGCATTTCATTAATGGAAATTGTAATTGGAAATTGAGTTCTGCATATTGAATTATGTCTACAATTATGTAACATTGAATTGTGTATATGTATATCTGTATGTGATTTTACTTCCTTGGACTACTGATGTTCGAGTTTAGTGTGCAGGAAAGAAAACCATGGAATTATTCAGAGAATCAGGGCTAAACATATGTCCAATTGAGTAAGCCAAGGTTTAATCTAATGAAGAGATTGAAACCTTGTTGTAATGTGATTTTTGTTTGCAAACATAATTTGTATGTATGTTAATAAATTAAATTCATGTTGTTAATTAGACATGTCATTTGTGAATGTGATATGTATTTTATGGTGTCACTTGACACTTGTAATGTCCATTTGGATCATGACATGTCATTTAGGGTTTGGCAAGTATTAGCCAACCTAATAGGATATTATAATAATCCCACTTGCATGTAGATGTCTTGTAGGGATCACATCAAGTTGGAATTTGGATTTAAGCTTAAGTGGTACTTTAGAGGGGTTAAAAGTGACCCTAGAGTGCATTTTTGGCCAAAATTAGCTAACCCTATGGGGGTACCTTGAGTTAGGGGCTAGATTTTGCTTATAGGAAGGTCTAGATCACCATTATGGCCCTGCAAAAAGGCTACTCTTCAAGAGTAGCGAAAATGGAGATGGCCACATGCATTTTAACTTGTTCCCCACTCCTTGCTAAACTCACCATTAAGAGGGGGGACAAGAGGTAAGGTTAAGGACTAGAGGTCATGTCTCATTAATTGCTTGATCATGAGTAGGATTTTGGAGGTCTTTTTAGAGGGCTTGGAGAGACTTAGTGGGTGTTCACCCACTATCTAATTTTAGAGACACTTAGGGTTAGAGAAAGGAAAAAGACAAGGGAAAAGGATAAGGGCTCTTCTCAACTTCTTCTATACCATTTTGCATTGGACCAAGGTTGGTGATCTTGCCATGAAGGAATGCTATTGCATTTTAGTTTTGTTATATTGTAGTGTTGGATGAACATGTAAATCTTGTATGTTATTCTTGTGTGTAGATCTTGTTATTGTTGTGTTGGGCTTGGATGTATTTGGATTTTGATTCATTCTTTGTTCTTTTGGTTTTGGGTATGTTGTTCATGGGAGTTTAAGGCATCACTCACCCTTGGAAAGGGAAGTAGTAACCTTGGGTGAAGGGGTTAGTTGGGCTTCCATTGTAGTTTAGAGTCTCTTCTCTTGGAGAAAAGGAAAATTTTCATGGAATATGGGCTCCATGAAGCCATATTGTAAATCTTTGCATCTTGAGGATGATAATGATGAAATCTTGTGTATGAAAGTTTTGATATGATAGCCTTTGGAAGGCATGAAAACTCTTGTTGGAAAATGTATAATGTAATGGCATTCTCCTCATTGGAAAATCCCACCTTCACCCTATTTCAATGGGTTATTGGAATCCATTTGTGAAGCCATAGTTTTGGGAGTTTAATGTAGTTTTGTTCATGTATGTGTTGTGAACATTTGTTGTTTGTATCTAACCGTTTAGCCCTTGATTCTCCAAGCTCAGGGGTGGTCTCCTTGAGACCTTGGATGGGAGGTGAGCTCTCCATGGTGTATTCTCTTTATTTGTAGGTTTTGGGAACTATGTTCTTGAGGAAAAAGCTTTGGGAGAGTTTCAGTTTGGTGTCCTTGTGGAAGCAAAATATGTTGTTGCATTGTGAAATTCATGTAATGGGAAACACCTCATTTTGTAATTGTGTTTAGTAAGTGTGATGTGTATCAAGATGTATGTGAAAATGTTCTTGCTCATTGTAAATTGGATTCAATGATGAAATGAACAATGTAATTTATTCCTTCAAATATAAAGTTTCATGTTGAATTCAATAGTGAAAAATAAATTAATGTAGCAATTCTCCTTGTTTCAAAGTAGTGTTTCTCAAAAAAAAAATCATTTAAAAACACAAACTCTCTCTCTCAATGCAAATTATCTTAATATTTTAGTGATAGTATTAAAAAAACTGAGTATTAGACCCAAATATTTAGCCAAAACGAGACCTAAAGGTCTCTGGAATTTGTATGGGAGAAAAAAAAAATATCTCATACAATTCCAAAAACCTCAGTCAATAAAAAACTAAATTTCCTCATCCACTTGTAAGAGAAAAAAAATTAAAAAAATAATATAATAATAAATAGGATAAACTAAGAATAAAATATGGATGTGATTACCCTCCTTGCAACTGCAAATCAAAGGGTGGGACCCACCTGGGTCGCCACCCTAAAAGGCCGATCAAAGTAAAAAAAAAAAAATACTATTTTTTTTAATAAGAAAGAGTCTCAAAATTTTCTTTAAAAGAAAAAAAAAATTATTATTGTAGTTAGTAAATGTAAAAAAAAAATAATGCAAAAAAAATTATTTAAAAAATAATAATTAATAAACAAAAAAGTGGATTGGGGGGTGGGAAGCGGTCCCCACATCCTCAAGGGAGCCATTGACCTATCGTGACAAGTGCCTTTGCCACGATAGGGTACTGACCTACCATGACAAGAGGTACACCTGTCATGGCAGGTGGTACCGCTACTACTGCAGGGTACCAGCCCTGCCACGACAGGGTGCGGGCCCAGCCCAGTCCCAAAGGGACTTTAAACTCAAAACTTTTAAATTAAAGTTTTTTTTAAATTACATTTTTATAAAATATGTTATTTCATATTAATTAATTTATTTGATATTATAAATCCTTTTAAGTTAATTTATATTTAAATTACATCATCGTTGTTATTTTTAATATGTTTTTATTTATTATTTATCATTTTGTTCAATATGTATAGAAATAACATTTAACACAATGATATTTTTTGGGTTGGCATCATTAAGTTTATTGAGGGATCATATTTAAAATTGATTAAACTATTAATTCTGGAATAAATATAGAAATATACTCATTGCTTAATACACAAATTTAATGTATGAATGTATTATTAGAAATATCATTTTACAAATGAAACATATTAAATTAACAATCGATGAAAGTGAAAGTTGCTCCTTTGATTAGATGATTAACTGAACCATTAATACACGTTCTTAGTTCATCAATTTTTTATTGAAAACCTAATTACCTACCGACATAAATCTAAGGACTAATTGCATGAATGGATTCATAGCTCAAGAGCTTGAATGTGCCAACTCATTTCAAAGATTAATCATGCACCTAAGTGATGAGCAGAATGTTATTCCCCTTTGGGTCATTTTAGTCTAGCAATATTTAACTAAGTCACAATGAACCTTACTTCTCAAAAAAACTTCTCCAATGAAACTTTTGAATTTTTAGATACCAGTTAAAAAATATCTTAAACCAACTCATAATTTCAATGTTCCCTTGACCAATGCACTTGTGGTTCCACCTCACCCTGCTTGTTCATGTTAGTGCCATCAACCTTTTATGTGATCAAACCACTTATGGTTGAGTTGACCCTAACCATGTTGAGCAGGGAGGTTGGTCAACTAGGGTAACTTTGATATGCCAACCATCTGGTACCCTTGTTTGTGTATCGTAGTTGTCTATTTTTGTTTTTAAGAAAAAAAAATCATGCATTTTTGCATGATTATTTTGGGCATGACAGATTGATATTTTTTTGGGTTATTGATGGTATTTTTTTATTGTGTGTGGGCTAGCATTAAATTTTTTAACTTTCTTGTGTCTGGATTAGTCACTTAACTCTCTTTTCACTATCTATTTTGTGGTACTAGTCACACTTGATTTACTATTGAAATCACTCATGTGTATTTATGATTTAATGTTGAACATGGTCTTCCCTCACTTGGGTTTTTCCTCTTTGAATTTTTGAGGTGGCTATTCCAAATGTTTGTTATTGTTGTCCCTATTTTTTGATAAGTATTGTTTAGATATCATGTTCATCTTGGACCTTTGATAGTATGTATGAGGGAGGACATCGTAGAGATTGTACTATGTTTGTATGTAGAAATGAAATACATTAAATATCATATATATGTTTTTCATAAGTGTCACATTATCTAAGACTAAACATTTTTAATTTACTATTGATGTAGATAAAAAGGTGTGTTTTATAAAATTAATACCTAGATGTTTTCTGTGATGTTGAATGAATAAAAGATGTAGATTTATTTAATAAATTTTTAAATGATGAATGATTGATTAATGTGATTCTTGTTTCATGTTTTAACTAGAATTATATTGTTCTTAGCGACTGGATATGCATGTCCGTGTGAGAATGGGTAATTACAGAATCTTGTATTAGTTCTTGTGTGCAATATGATTGAGTGATTGTAATATCCATATAATTCTCTTGTATACTATCATCACAATGTTTATGAGATAGTATGCACTCTTCTTTCTTGGCCCTATCTAGTAGTGCTTTAGCACCTAGTAGTTATTTATATATATATGAATGTTTAGTAAACATTTTTGTATTCATCCCTTTGTATGATTCTTTGTACGACATCTATTGATAGTACATACTTTGGCTTTTAGTATACCATAGTCATCGTTATTATCTTCTAGAAGTAAGCCTAATTTAAGGGGGGGAAGTAATACCCACCCCTTTGCTTACATTTCAATTTATGGTGTGAAAATATTTTAGACAACTTTTCATGTGCATGTTAGATCTCTAGCTATACTTGATGATGTTTTGATATTACTACAATACTTATTGATGATGAAAAACATTGATACTTGGGTTGTTTGATTATATCATGATAGTTAGATAGTGATGATTATCTGCATATGATGATTTTATGTATATTATAGTTTTTTTATTGACCCCATACTAGCACGTGTATGGATGACGTGTATATTTTATATTTCTTTTTGTTGTGGTTGAGGAACAAATTCATAGTCACTTGGTTGCGATATCTACACAATGTACTAATCCCTACCATTTCATGTTGTATAAATATACATGTATGTACATAATTGGCTTTGTGATCTAGGTATATAGGTGTTGGGCATCGATTTCCCTGAATTGTCAGGATGAGCGTGCCCTATTGCATTATCTCAATGGTAAGAGAGTGGAGATAATATTCAAGCCTAAATCCTAACCTAAGCCCTCATTTATCCTAAAATAGTAGACAAGTATCTAGTTGACTACCTTCTCTAAATTCATCGAGGTGACATGAATTTGTGAACCCTTGTTTGAGCATGCTTATGTTGTTGCATCTTTTCTATATTTTGATTTGGTCATATTTCAATGTGCATGCAGTCATGTTATTTTTCGTCATGATGTTGGTAAAATATTATTTAAAGTTTAATTATAATATTAAATAATTAAACATTCCAAAATACTAAAATATTTAATATATAGTTATTTAATTTATATGGAATAATTAAATACCTATATTATTAAAGAGACTTAATTAAAAAGTGTAAAGATAAGATTGCAGATTTAATTAAATATTAAATCTAATGGGAAATTAAATGCACAGTTAATATAAATAAATTATTAATATGCTATAAATGTTATTTCCTATTAAAATAAATAAATAAACAATATTAATTTTTATTTTTATTTTTTATTTTATTGGTAAAAGGCCGAAGCCCTGAAAGTTTTTTATTAATATAAATAAATTTTACAGTGTGACCCCACTCGCTGCAGGCGCTGGTAGGAAAGAGTGGGGTTGAGAAAACCTCCAGCCTTGCCTAGGACCAGTGGTCCTATACTTATACATAATTACGTGGGCATAGCCACGACTCGACAGTAGCCAAGATTTGTTGGTAACATAGATACCGTGGGCATACCCACGTCTCGACATTTGTCAAGATTTATAAAAATGATAGATACATAAATTTCATGGGCAATCCCATTGCTTAATGATTTCCTATGAATTATTACAATTGCACTCTATTAGTGGGCATACCCACCTTTTTGTAAAATCTTACAAATGCTGCTTTTACTGAGCTGTCTCTACCCTTTATACAATGATTTCGTAAAATATCTTTCTCAAATCTGTAATAGCCGGATGCATTAGTTGCTCTATAGATATTAAGCCTCTTTGATTTCCTCACTCTGTTCTTTAAATCTTTAATTAGCTGGAATCCCTTTCTCCTTACGAATTTTAATACCTGTATCATAAAATAAACACCACTTCCATCTACAATGGTTATCTTACATCCACTAATATAAATATTTCCTTCAATTGAGCATTTATATTTTGGATTTTTATGTTATGATAATGAGTATTTCTGAAAAGTAGTTTGAACCCAATCAAAATACATAACTAATTCTATTTGTAATCTCAACCTTTATATCCATGTGTAAACTATAAATTAGTCCATTCAAATACAATTATCACTAAATATTCAGAACATTAATTCTATTGCTATCTTGATTTACCTATGTCCATTAATATCATAATAGGAAGGATATAAACCTATATTCATGCCCATAAACCAAACTGAAAAAAAATAAAGAGGGTATGATGGACTATTATATATGTGTGTGTGTGTGTGTGTGTGTGTGTGTGTATGTATATATATATATATAGATATATATGTGTGTGTGTGTGTGTGTGTGTGTGTGTATACTTATATATATATATATATATATATATATATATATATATATATATATATATATATATATATATATATATATATATATATATATATATATATATATATATATATATATATATATATATATATATATATATATATACTGATAAATCAGTCAGATCATACCCTGGACATTATTTGAGAAAAATTGCCATTGGTGAGAGCCTGCTCTCCCTAGTTCTTAAAATGCTCTATCTTATTTACACTTCAGGCCTAGCATATTGTTAGTAAGAACCGTTGGGTTGGGACCAATTGTAGGTCTATTAAGATTAGTTCACCATAGTACCATTTATTAATACACCGGGGGGTTTGCAATCGGCCAAATGCTCAGACTTTTCTCAATGCCATTCACAGATGTTTCAGGATTGCAATATTTACATAAATAAATCAGTCTAATATATATAAATATAGGTCTAATATAATCGACATATCTGTATTTATATGTATTAATCTAAAGAGAACGGGTTCAATATTCCCTGATTAAGAACTTGCCTATCTATACAATTTTGAAATGAACATCAGCAAATCGATCTATATATACTTCACTGTTTATGATCTTTGCCTGTCTTATACATTTTTGAAATGTACATCAATACATAGATATATATATACTAAAAAATCGTATATATAAATCTATATACATAGAGAGTTCTCATAACAAAAAACCAGCAATTACCTTCATTTAAAGGTCCCCGTTGGTACTGCAAATTATCTTGAAAGTTCAAATCCATACTTTTCTCAAGAACAAGGTATTACCATATCAAAAGAGACACCTTAATGCAATTGAAGATCTTAAAAAGTACATAACCAATTACGCTATTATAAGAACACTATTGCCATAAAATTTTTATCTCATGAATGTTAATAAAATATTTCACTCATTCATTCATATAATTTACCTCCAACACATATATAATGCAAATGATGATGAGTGTTTACAACCATGGAAAACCATGGGGATTAAACTCCTAGAATAAGATCATGGGAATGAAATTGGGTATACTTGGCTGTTGATAATTAAAAGTGCTATTGCTATTAGAAGATATAATAATTTGTCTTGCTACCTTCCCCAAGGATTTCCTAGAAAGTGATGGGCACCTTCCATGTTTAGATTGTGACCAGAAATATGTGTGGTCAAATAACACAAGGTTGCAATCTATTCCTATGTATTTAGATTTTCAATTTAAGACTTACCTCACTTTCACAGAATTTCTAAATGGAATAAACCAAAGACCATGCAAAAAGAGATGTTCTTAGTCCTATTCTTACATTGGCTTATCCTTTAAAAACTCTTTAGATATACTGATCCATTGTTACCACTCCGTTAGCCCCTAGATTAGCTAATTTGTCCACCTCTGAGTTGCCTTCTCTGAAAGTATGTCTGATTTCATACTTTGTAATACTTTCCATTAATAAATTAATCTCTTCTATTTTAGTGTCCAACATCCAATTGGGAGTTTTTTTAGTGTGAATGGTATTAATGATAATTTGAGAATCTCCTTCAATAATTACTTTTGTAATGTTGAGTTTCTTACATAATTTAAGCCCTTCTAGTGCCGCTATACACTCAGCCATATTGTTTGTCATAGGACTGATGGGTTTAGAAAATCTAGCAACAACTTCTGACTTCCAGTTGTGAATGATCCCTCCAATACTTGCTTCCCTTGGATTTCCTCGTGATGCTCCATCAAAATTGAGTTTGTACCATTCTACTTTCGGCGGTACCCATTTACAAGAGGCTCTATCAGTTTTAGTTTTGGGACCCCCCTTACCATAAAGGGGAGGGATTGCTAATTTTGGCCATTTACTCCTGATTTTGTTATCCCATCTCTTGAATGAATCCTCGTAGCTCAATTTGTCCCTAAGTTTGTTGTTAATAATTTCCACGATCGACGCTTCTATCTTGTTTGTAACCGAATTCCAAGTTAATTTTTGATCCGTAAAAATCCTTCTGTTTATTTCTTTCCATATTTCCCATCCTACTATTGAAGGTGCTATTATCCATATATCTTTAAATAAGTTATGTTTATAAGGAGAAGGCCAAGCTTTAAGGTTGCTGATTAGATCACAGTGCTAAGCAGATTTCCATCCTAAACTTTGATGTAACCAATTCCAACATTTTTGTGAGAAAGGACAATTAAGAAGGAGATGGTTGACATCCCCGGACTAGTTTTCACATAAAGGGAATCTCGATGGCCCTTCAAATCCCAATCTATTGAGCCTGTTTGCTATAAGAATTCTATTTTGCAGAGCCACCCAGAGAAACATGCCTGCTTTAGGGAGGCAGGCTTTATTCCAGCAAAGATTCAAAGGAATGTCTATATTATCCATATTTTGATCCCTGATAATTGAATTGATACCTCCTTGACAGAGTAGTTACCGTTATTTGATCCTGCCCATATTAAGGTATCCAATCTATTTTTAAGTGTTATCTCTCTATCTTTCAATAATGCCAAAAGGATTTGTTTTTCATGCCATACATCATTTATTTCTTTCTGATCACTCCAATTAGTAGCTTCCTTCTTACATAGGTAATCCTTAAGATGTAAACCTATGCCTCTCTTGCATTCTTCCATGAATTCCTTGGAGAAACCTAGTTTGTTGAGAGGAGTCATGCCTACCCACGAATCATCCTAGAATAAAGTTTGATCACCTACACCTACATCCCAAGAGAGATATTTGCTAATAATCCCTCTGCAATCCTTAATAAAATTCCATATCCGTGATCCTTTCACATGTGAGTGTGACCTGAAGATATTGATGGGATCCAAGTCAGGGATGTACTTGTGTAATAATATGGAAGCCCATTTACTGCTTGATTCTTTGTACATTCTCCATATAAGTTTAGCCCCAAGCGCTTGATTTTTCCATAGTAGGTTTTTGATGCCCAGACACCCTTTTGCTATTGGTTTGCATAGGGTGTCTCATTTAATCAGGGCAAGTTTTTTGTCTTCAGATGGACCCTGCCAATAAAATTCTTGAAACATTTTATCTAATTCCTTTTTAACATTAATCGAAAGGGGTTAACCATTTACCTTTCCAAGAGCTTTTCTTATTTTGAACTTTGGTTATGACTTGTTGCCAAAGTTTGGATGATAGGAGACCTTTATCGAGGTCTATTCCTAAGTATTTACATGAGAATTTGCCAATTTTGTACCCCATCATGCTACAAATTTCCTTTTCAATTTTCGGGCACGTATTAATAAAGAAAATTTCCAATTTGGTAGGATTAACACATTGCCCTAAAGCTTTCACGTAGAGGTTTAGAACTTCTTTGAAGGCTCTCACTTCTTGTTTGTTAGCATATCTTGGTAGAATCATGTCATCTGTGAACTATTGGTGAGTGATATTAGGTATGTTTTCTGAAGCCTTCAAACCCAGGATTCTCCCTTCCTCTTGTTTCTTTGTAATTTTTCTACCTAATGCTTCCGCCATAATGACGTAGAGAAAAGGGGAAAGTGGATCCCCTTTCCTGATGCCCCTGGAGATACTAAAAAATCCTTCTAGGGAGCCATTGATAAGAATTGAAATTTTGGGAGTCGAGATGCAGTTAAAGATAAGGTTAACCCATTGTTTAGAGAAGCCAAAGGCTTCCAAGCATTTACACAGGAATCTCCAGTCTACTTTATCATACGCTTTTTGAATATCAACTTTCATTAGCATACTAGGTTCCTTTGTTAATTGGGCAGTATGAACTATTTCTTGCGCTATAATAATTCCGTCCAAAATAGATCTGTTTGCTACAAATCCCGTCTATTCTTTCAAAATAATAGTAGAAAGAAAAGTTTTTAGTCTATTTGCTAAGCATTTGGAAAGAATCTTATATATGGTGTTACATAGGGAGATAGGTCTATAATCCCCTGGATCCGTACTTTCATTCTTTTTCAGAATTAAGGTAAAAAAGGTGTTGTTAATTTCACTTAGTAAAGAACCCAAATTTCTAGTTGCTTCCACTGCTTGCCAAACCTCTACTCCGACAAAATGCCAACATTTTTGGAAGAAGCCAGCTTGGAAACCATCTGGTCCTGGGGCTTTATCCGGATGGAGTTGAAACACAGCAGCTTTAACCTCCTCTAGAGATAGCTTATTGTTCATTATTTTGTTGTCCGACTCAGTAATCAACTTAGGAATGGCTTTAAGCATTTCATTTTGGGCATTAATTTCTATTGCCTCTATGTTATTGAGAAGGGTTTTATAAAAATTTGTAAGAACATTTGAGATTTGAACCGGATCTTTAGTGATAAGTCCCTCGGTAGTCTTGATTTTGGCTATTCTGTTAATACTCCTTTTATAGTTAGTTGTATTATGAAATAATTTAGTGTTACTGTCGCCCTCCTTAAGCCATGACTCCCTGGATTTCTGTTTCCAGATAATTTCTTCTTTGAGGAGGATATCATTGTATTTAGCCATCAGCTCTTTTTCCTTGTAGTAACTAAGATCATTCATACCTTGTTCTATTATTATATTGTTTAAGTCAATTATTTCTTGTTCTAACTGAGTTTTCTCTTTGAATATATTTTTAAAATTGTTCTTGTTCCAATCTAACGCTTTATTTTTAATGATTTTTAACTTTGCTGTTAAGTGGAACATTTTCGACCCTTCAACCGAGATTTGTTTCCACCAGTCCTCTAAGAGGTTTATGAATTCAGGGTTTTGGAACCACATAAATTCAAACTTAAATGGATTTCTCGATGGTTTGGAATTCTTTGTAATGGTAAGTCTGATAGGGAAGTGATCCGATCTTGCTTCTAGGAGGATCTCTGCACTGACTATCTGATTAAAGTTATCAGGGTTTGTTCTAATAAAGAATCTATCTAGCTTTTCAGCTATGTAGCTAAAACTGACTCTTTTGTTATTCCATGTATAAACTCCATTAATTGTATTGATGCTTATTAGATGATTATTCACACCCACTTGCTAAAATCTTTATGGGCTTGCGATATATATTAAGAACCCCCATACTTTTCTTCTAGATTTATAATAGCATTAAAATCCCCTCCAATGACAAAGGGGTGTTCTTGATTATCTGATAAAAAAATTTGTATCTCCCGCCACACTCTTCTTTTTTCTTCATTTGGAATTGGCCCATATACATTGATCAGGTTAAATTTTAAATCTGATTTTAGGCTTTTAATTGTTAGTACCATGTAGTTATCTTTAGTAAGAGAGGTTAAAGCCATCACTTTACGAGGGTCCCATAGGACTGCCAGTTTGCCTGAGTGGCTTGCTGCCTAGTCATATTCTAATTTCCAAATACCTAATCTTTTATTAAATTTACAGCTATCCTCTTTGTTTAGCTTAGTTTCCTGTAATAAAATGATCTCGGAATCAAAAAAATTTAAGTATCTTTTGATTAATCTTTGTTTGTTAGGGGCATTGAGACCCCTAACATTCCAAGTAGTGACTTTCATTGCACCTGGGGAACGAACTTCCCCTTCCCTTTGTTCAGAATATCAGCTATCTTTTTTTGGTTGCCTGCATTGCCATCTAGAGATCTCAGTTCTACAGCTGATTTCCTACCTCTTTTCTTTTTGAGTTTATTGATATTAGGTGTGCTTAGACTACCTCTGGTCAAGGCTATGCCCAATTCTCTATTTTCATTAGTTATTCTGAAGAGACCTTCAATTGCTTCTTTAACCAGTGTTGAATTACCAGAAGACTCTATTAACGAATTAGCCGGATTATTCGAGCTTATTGGCTCATTAATAGTATGAGCTAAGGGTTCAATTCTATCTATAATCTCCTCACCAAAAATTTCCATTACATCTTCAGCTTTCCCTGATAAATCCAGATTTAAAGATTCTATTTCTAGAGGGATTGAAACAACTTGTTCCTTCCCCTCATCAATGATTGGATCATTTTTTATTATATTTTCCTTATGCTTTGTAATTATATCATTCTCTCTTACATTATGCCTATCTATAATTTTTACTTTGGTTTTTTTATCTGATTGGTTTGAATATTGATCCAGATTACCCAGAGGGTTATTTTCATATACTTCCTTTACTGGGGGTGAGGAAGGCAGGTTTAGACTATTGTCCTCATCCTTATTTTCTTTTATGATACATTCTTGAATTTGTTTTATTAGGATTTCCTTTTGAAGTTTTAATTCATCAAAATCACAAATCTCATCCAAAAATAGGTCCATTACTTCACCCGTTAATGATTCTCCTAAGTAATTAATTATTTGATTTACCTCTTGTTCAGTTTTATTAACCTGATCCACTAGTTCTACTATATTAGCACATTCAGGTTTTATAGACTGTTTTGTTTGTAAATCAGTCCTATTACTTTCGTGTTGTATACATATTTTATTATTATCTTCTAGCTCTATGCATTCTGGTTCAATTCCCTTAGTATTGGATTCATACCTAATAATGCTTGATGTCTTATTAGTTATTGGGGATGAAGCATCATCTGTTTGAGGATTATCTAGGTTTTCATTAGGTATTGTTGGAAATACAACTTTCTATGACGAGCTAAATGCATTGCTGGGTGGCAGAGAGGGGGCATGGGTACTTTCAAGTACTTGGACTATGCTTTTAGAATTACCTTTATCTTTATAGATATCAGTAAAAAATTTGTCCTTATCCAAACCTGTTTTAGAGATTAAAAAAAAGGTAGAAATCTCCTTATTATTCTAAAAATGAGTGGATATCGATTTGTTTATACATGTGTCAGATAGTGCTAATGGGAAGGGCCTATTTAATCCATGATTCCTTATAGGAATAATAGAAAATCCACCTTTATCCTTGCAAAACTCAACCTCCATTTCTTTAGTAAGTTGAGTTAAGAGGTTTATGTTTTTGAGTGATTTCTGGGAATTAGCTTTAACTTCGATAAAAATTTCTAAGATTGTGGGACTGATTATAACAGAGTTAAAGCCAAAATTTAATTGTATGGGTGAGATGTATTTTTGATGGAGGTCCATTTCCACAATGATTATTTTTTCAACTTGATTAAGTGTTGACTCAACAACCCTGATGAACTTCCTAATTTTATTGCCTATTGTACTTATGTTTCCCTTACTAGATAATTCCAAAGGTAGATTTTTTAGAGAGACTACCTTTTCTACTCTAAAATTCTTTAGGTGCATTGGATTAAACAAAGGCTTCTAGTCAAATAGAGAAAAATGAATGTTTCTAAATTTAATATCCTTCTTTTCCTTAATGCTATTCTTCAATTCCTTTTTTTTGCAATCTATATACATGAAATAATCCAAAAGGTGTGATATACTTACCTCCTTCGGTAATTGTAGTGATAGTTCTACCATCAAATCATTAACATGTACTCCCGTGCCATTCCAAATACAAATCACACCCATTTCTGCTAGGTACTTCTGTTGCTACAAAATGGTATTATTATCCAAAAAGATAGTTTCAAAGTACCAAACATGATTGATCTTACCTATTTTCTATTGAGTACTTCTTCTATGTGGAGGCGAATAGGCTGCAGACTTTAAAGCTTTATGAAATAAGTCATTGTTACAATCATTATTCATCCTGTTATTGCTATCTAAAAATGATGATTTCCTTTCCATCTTTCTAAGATGAGGAGGGTAGTATTTTGTATTGCTAATCATTAAGTCATCGGTGCAGCAATCTCTGCCTATTTGTTTAGATTTCCCCCCACAAAAGGGTGGGGTTTTGGAGAGATAGGGGTAGGGATTTATAGCTTTGGAGTGATTCACCTCCATCTTGTGCTGACGAGCCCTATAGCCCTTATCCCCCAAAACCCCATTCCTTTTGTGTGGAGGTGAGTATATATACCTGTTATTTCCTTCCTTACTAAGCAATTCAAAAGAATTTTTCAAAGATAAACTGAAAGTGTTATGAACTGGCGAGGGCCTTAATACCTTATTCTTACCTTTAACCATTTTCCATGTATGATCTTGCTTAAATGTGCTCACGGGAGGCGCTTGGGTAGATAAGGTCCTGCCTTCCCCCTTAGCAAATAGGGGATCATCGGTTCTCATTGTAACAAATGCCTAATATTATCCGCCTTAGCGATCTCGTAGCCTAAGACTAGTTTAGCATACCTGGTCTTTGCAAAAATTCTTAGTTGCTTGTCCAAAGATTGGACTGAAAATACATTTTTCCTTGATTCCCTGCTCCATGAAGGGATAATGTGATTTTCCTTTGGTTCTGTGCCCAAATTTGAAACCCTAGCTGAAACCTTATGCTCTTCTTTTCGTGATCCTTCCTCCATCTTCCTAGATAGTGGAGGATTATTAGGAGATTTATTAGAGGATTTGGTCTAGGTAGGGTCACTGCATGAGGGCTTTGCATGAGTGAAAATGGTGAGCAGATCTGCATCAACATTTTGCTCCGCTTTTTCTTTTTGTTTTGCTGTAAATTTGTCCAAGTGTTCATAGGATGGATGCGTTTGCTCTTCTTTTTGGCAGTCTTTTCTTTTGTGGCCATAGAGCCAACAATTATGATAGTAACTCAAAAATTCTTGTTTCTTTCCTTGATCCTTATCCTTTTTTATGGAGATTTCTGCCCTAGTTTTTTCATTGTAATGCCTATCTTCGTTCTTCGACTGGCTCAGTTTGGAATGAAAAAGACCTAGGTTTATCTGCCTGTTGTGGAGAGCAATTTTCCTTTGCCGATGGTAAGTTCGCATTATCACTGTTCTTTGTTATTTGACCAAACACATTTTCCTGCCTTCTATGTATTGACTGCTGCCTGATGGGTCTTAATCGCTGCCTCTGCTCTATGATGTCACAGGCCTAATATCTCAGGCACTGCCCCTCTAAATGACTGTCATTGGCCCTTGTGCTTGGATATCTAACTTTTATGAATTTCACTGGTCTTAGGGAAGACTTGCCCCCTTGCTAAACTCACTACTCTCTAATTATTTTCGGATCTCCTCCCTCCTTACCAGTCGCTGCCCTTGGTCTGCTCCTTAATGACTATTCGCTACCCTTAGAAATTAGTATTAAGCATAGTTGTATATTTCTAATTTCTTTTAAATAAACAATATTAATTTATTTAATATTAAAATAAAAATAAAATAAATTATATATTTTATTTAAATAAAAAACAAAGTAAAACAATTCTTTAGTTTTTGAGTGGATTTACCTGATTTTTAGGTTTTCATATTCTAAAAACCCTAATTTTATTGGGTTTCTTTATTAAAGGTTATTTTGGCCATTTTTAAAGGCGAAGACACAAAGATTTTTTAGAAGACAGGTTATCAGAAGAACATGATTTAGGCTACACATTGTTGTCCATATTTTCAAGAAGTTAAAGAATTTTGTTAAACCTTGGAATTAAAGTTTGAATATTGGTCTTATTTTTTTTATCAAGTCAACTTGGTGATTCAAGGTAGGGGTTTTGAATCCTTTTTTCAATTTCCTTTTGAAAAGATTGTCTGCTTTGTGTTTTCCAGATTATGGATGAGTTTTGGTGTGTTTGTATTAAGTACTTTCTTGTTTTGATAGATTGGAAATGGTAAGAATTTTAATAGGATTTTGGGTAGAAATCCATGTGGATGTTGATTTTGGAAACCATAGAATTCTTTTTGAGAAATTACAGGCAAGAGGTTTATGAAAATATATGGTTTTATTCAATTCGGGTTTTGATAAATCATGGTAGAAAATTACTTGAGATTTGTACAGATTTATGGATTGAAAAACCTATTAGATATGATTTTTCTAATGATGTGACAATAGAGATTCACCTAAACTTTCTTTCAAATTTGGGCCTTTTCCTTGTAGCCTTCCTAATTGGTTTGACTGGGCATAAATTTTATTGAAAATGTCACCGTGAAAATAAAAAGACACTTTTAGACACCCATTTGGGTTTTATTTATCATACATTAAAATAAAATAGGGTTCCTTTGCATGAACAGGGTCAAATATTGACTGTTATAGTGAGACTAGGCCTATTTGAGCTTGATTTTTCAATTTGAGACAGGAGAACAATCATCCATAACTTTTGAAAAATACATAATTAGGAAACTCGCTTCATATAGATTGTCTATTAGACTATTATGGATTTTTTGTCCAATTTTTATGAAGATCCAACGGTTCAAACAAGAGTTATGGTCTTTTTACCAAATTGGTAACCTTCATTCCTAACCAAGGCCATTAAGGAGATTTGTTGTTTACACCATTTAATTGACCTTTTCTTTAAACTAGTAATAATAATAAAAAAATATGTAAAATCAAGTTATATTTCCATCGATATAAGTTTAAGATCCATATCATTCTATATGAGATTATACCATTCAAATTATAGACTGATTTACATAGAGAAAACACACAAAAACTCACTGTTATTAAGCTCAATCTTCCAAAAACTATAAACCCTCCATTACAATGATGGATTTATGATTTATATGTCTTGTAAAACTTATTTCTGGCTCCATATTTATTGTCATGTTATTAATTAATTAATATAAATTAATTTGGGTTTGTTAATATTATTTTATATTATATTAATTATTGATCAGTTATACACACACACAGAGACTAGTTAAAAATACAATAGATCAATAACTATCATCCCTATTTTTTGTTATATTGTTTATAATTAGCAATTGACCCAATTTTTATATAGATTATATGTAACTCAAATAAAATTGATAATGATTAAGATTAGAATTACAATATGTTGTAAAATTCACATAATAAAATATTAGCTATGTAAGTTTTATAACAAAAGATCATATAATTATGTTGGTTTTTTGGTTTATAATTTGACTAATTAGCTAGTTTTAAGTTTGATAGGTTGATTAATTAGTTGATTTTAAGTTAGATATTTTGATTAATTAATTGATTTTAAGTTTGATAAATAATGATGGATCAAAGTCAACTCAAGCATTGAAATATAATATTTCTAACATTACTTAATATGAAATTTAATATGCTAGTTAAATTAAACATATATACTAGAATTATAACCAAATATAAATATAATATTAAAAACATTAATCAAAATTAAATTTATAATTATTTAGGTGTTGTTGAACAAATAATTATTCTATTTTATTTTTAAATTATTTAATCATAATTTTTTATATTATTGCTAAATATCTATATAATTTATTTTTAATAATATTATTATATTATAATTATAATATAACCACAACGTGTATATTTTGTTAACTAATTAATATATAAATAATAAAAACTAAAAAATAATACTTAAAAAATGTCTACCTAGCATTACTAATAAGACATTATAATGATTTAAAAATAAGTGCACAAAATAATGCCATGCGTATTCATTAAATTTGAATTAGATATGTATAAGGCTTCAATTAATTAAACCAATCAAATGATCTAAAATTATTTTTTTATAAAATATTACATTTATACTATTGAAAAGTTTTAAAATGTAATAAAATAGAAAAAAAAATTACATTTGATTGGTGGATATAACTAGATAATATATAATTAAATACGTTGAGATACATTGAGGCGTTGAATTTATTCACCTTTAATAGAGAAATAATTAAAGTTAAATAATTCAATGCCTCGATGCATCTCGACGTATTTTAAATATAGAGTATATATTAGCTAGTAGCAGTCCCAGTATGCGTAACACATTCAATAAATTAATTTGATTAGGGTTAACATTCGGGGTTAAGGTTTATTTCATGGTTAAATTTTATATTATGGTTAGAGTTGGGTTTAGATTTAATATTATGATTAGGGTTGGGGTTTAGTGTTAAGGTTGACTTTATGGTCAGGGTCAATGTTTAATAGTGCTGTGAGAATTATGTTAGGGTTATAGGTAGAATTAGGGTTAGGGTTAGGGTTAGAATTATGAATAGACATTAGATTAGGGTTAGGGTTGGGATGAGATTTATGGGTATGGTTAAAGTTTATGGTATGAGGTGGGATTATGATTAGGGATAGGTTCTAGAATTATCATTTTGGTTACTTGGCTAGGGTTTTCACAATTTTTAGGGAAGAGGTTAGGGTTGGGGTTATATCTAGGGTTAGGGTTAATATTATTGTTAGGGTTAGATTTGAGTTATTTTTTAGAGTATAGTTAGGGTTATATTTTCATCATGGCTAGAATTAGATTTTGTCTTATAAATAGGGTTAGGATTAGGGATTAGGGTAAGAATTATGGTTAAAATCAAGGTTTACATTATGGTTAGGGTTAGAGTGAGTGTTTAGGTTAGGCATGGGGTTAGGAATTAATTTGAGGTTTGGGATTATGGTTAGGGTTTGAAGGGCCAAATTATGGTTATCATTAAGGTTACAGTTTAAGGTATGGCTGGTGCAAGGCTTAAAATTATCATTAGGGTTGGTGTTTAGGTTAGAAGTGTGATTAGAGTTAAAGTTTAGAATAGGATATAAATTAGGGTTTGGTTAGGTTTCAAGGTTAAGTTTATAGTTTGAAGTATTCTTAGGGTGTGACCAAATATTGTCAGGGTCTTAGAAATATGGTTAGGGTCCATGTGATTAGTAGGGTTTTGGATTAGTGATTAAACTATAGTGATAATCCTAAACCAGACCTTAATCTTATACATTATGTAAACCCTAAACCTAAATCTAAACCCTAATCCTATATGATAAACCCTAATTATAACCCCTAACCCTAATCATAATACTAACCTTATGTAAACCCATATCCTAACCCTATTCCTACTCCTAACCATAACCCTAAATCTTACATGCTAAGCCCTAATCCCAAATGGTAAAACCTAATCATAAATTCTAAACTATAATATTAACCCTAATCTTAAATCTTAAACCCTAATCCTTATTACTAAACTATAATCCTAAATGATAAACCCTAATTGGAACCTTAATCCTAAATGTTAAGCCCTCATCCTAACCCTAATTTCTAAACCCTAAATCCTAAATCCTAAGATAAAACATGATCTTAAATGGTAAACCCTAATATTATATGCTAAACCCAAATACTAAATGCTACATCCTAAATTCTACAACCTAATCTTAACCCTAATCCTAATGTTAACTAAGTACTAACTATGATGTGAACCCATACCCTAACCCTAGTCTTAATCCTAACGTAAATCCTATATGTTGAACTCTAATAATTAATGATAAACCTTAATCCTAACCCTAATTTATAAATCCTAACTCTATTCCAAAATGCTAAACAGTAATCCTAGATGCTAAACTATAAATCCTAAATCCTAACCTAAACTATAATCCTCAATATAAAACTCTAATCATAACTGGTGAACCCAAATCGTAAAGGCTAAGCTATAACAATAAATGCTAAACCGTAATCCTAAATGCTAATTCCTACTCCCAACCCTAATTGTAAATGCCAAAACATAACAATAGATACTAAATCCTAAATCTTAAACTAAATTATAATTCTCAATAGAAAACTCTAACTATAAATGTTAAACCCTATTCCAAAATGTAAGCACTAATTACAAATTACAAACCCTTATCCTAACCCTAATAATAAATGCTAAACTCTAGAATCCTAAATAATAAACCTTAATACAAACCCTAACCATAACAATAACACTAATTATGATGCAAACATGTACCATTATCCTAATCATAAGTATAACCCTAAATACTAAATGCTAAACCCTAACCCTAATCATAATACTAACCATACGTAAATTGATACCATAATTCTAATCCTAACCATCACTCTATATATTAAATGCTAATCCCTAATCATAAATGCTAAACCCTAATCCTAAATACTAAACCCTAATCCTAAATGCTAAACCCTAATCCTAAATGCTAAATCATAAATCCTAATGTTGGATTACGGAGAGGGGGGTGAATCAATAATTCCTAATTCTAAATACCTAAAAACTTTTCTTTGATTAACTCAGTAAAACACACTTCACTATTTACCAACAACAGTAAATAAACTATAACAATAAGTAAATCATTCACATAAATCATGCATCACATGTAACACCAATATTTAACGTCAAAACCCAGCTTTGGGAAAAACTACTATGGGACTTGTCACCCACTAAGAAAATACTCTTTTGAAGTACACCCTATTAAGAGCCAATCTAGTTAAAGATTACAATGCACACTGTTCGATGTGACCCAGTCAAGGGAATTACCTCATATCTGTTAGGATCTTCACGCTGTTAGGAGTGGAATTGTTAGAGGACTTCAAATAATCTTTAGAATGTTATCTTTTTCAATGATTTTACAATAAGACTGTTAAGTCCACTCTATTAAGAGATTTATCTATTACAAATGCTAGTAAGAAACAATAAATAATTGACCCGTAGATTCATAACTATCTTTGCTTAATTAGATCCTTGGTGCGCTCTTCAATCTTCACTTCAATTCTTCACTTTCCACTGGCTTCAACACTTCATCAGATCCTTCTTTTCCACACAGAATCTCTTTGTTCCTTCTTCACTGCATGAGTCAGTGAACCTTCAACTATTCAATTTGTCATCCATTTGTTCATACAAATCCATCCTTTATATAGACAATTTTTGCCTCTGAATCTCTTCTATTACATTTTCCTTTAGTCAATCCTTAACCATCCAATTTATTATATCTTGAATCTGGACCTCGGTAACACGTTTTCTTTACACCTAATAACTTGAACATTCTTGAAATTTGTTCCCTCAATTTTAACTATTTTGATTTTAGTCGTAGATCTTCACCTTAAATTTTTATGTTCGTAGATCTCTTGTAACTAACTTTCCACTACTACATTTGAGGCCAAATTTTGACAAAAGTTTCTAACGGGTAACTTTTTCTTACGAATTTGGTGTTTTTTTTTTGTAATAGGCCCTGATGATGTCGATATTCTGATGGGTGTTTAATTGACCATCGAAACTCTGATAGATTTGGGTATACATTTAAAAAAAAAGTGAAACAGCCTCATCATTTTTATTTCAATTGGATAGAGGGAGCAGAAGAAAAGGAGCGAAAGTTGAGTGTGGGAGAAGGTATGTGATTCCTTCATCTTTCGAGCCTCTGGCATCATATTCGAATGTTTTTCATTTTATTTGATCATGAATGCTCTCTAAAATGACCGCATTCTACTGGTGTCATGTCGTAGCCAGTGCTTTATCTCTATTATTTGATGTTATTGGTTCTTGTGCTCAAGGATATCAATTCATTGTATTCAAATGTTTGGATTCACATTTGTTGATATTATTGGCATATATGTTTAATGACGCCATTGTAAATTTTTGTCACTGAAATGACCACATTCTACTGGTGTCGTGCCCTAGCCCATGCTTTAACTCCATTATTTGATGTTATTGGTGCTTGTGCTCAAGGATATCCATTTTTCTGAAATGTTGACTGTGGTTATCAAATGGACAGCTCGTGAGCTTCTAGCTAGGCACCATTTGTATTGATAGCTTAGGGCATCAAATGTATTGTATCATTGATAGTTGATACTTTGTTAAAAGGAAATAGGACAAAGAAAGATTTTTATTTAGTTTCTCTATTTTGATCCCTAAGTGGCTTACAACCCTAGAGAAGTATATGCAAATTTATGGATGCAGTTGCAGGATACATAGCAGTCGATAATTCACAATAAATCCATGCATCCAATTTGAATAGCAATTAATACAAAGAACTAGGGTCCTCCAATGGCCCAATCATCTAAACCTTGACTGTCCCCTCAACTAGTGACCCTTCAAAACTGGGTTATCATGCAATCAATGAGTGATCCTTCATTCTCCTGGTGAGCTTCTAGGTAGGTGTCATTTGTATATTTGATAGCTTAAGGCATCAAATGTATATTGTATCATTGATAGTTGAGACTTTGTTAAAAGGAAATAAGACAAAGAATGATTTTGATTTAGTCTCTGTATTTTGATCCCTAAGTGGCTTACAACCCTAGAGAAGTATATGGAGATTTATGGATGAAGTTGCAGGATACATAGCAGCTGATAATTTATAAGAAATCCATGCATCCAATTTGAATAGCAATTACTACAAATAAATAGGGTCCTCCAATGGCACAATCATCTGGACCTTGACTGTCCCCTCAACCAGTGACCCTTCAAAACTGGGTTATCATGCAATCAGTGAGTGATCCTTCATTCTCCTGGTCTGCCCTACATCCAAATATATTGGAAATACTCAATACAATGATAACAAGTCTTTCACAATCCCCCTTCCCTCAAGGAACACTATCAACCATCCCTTCCACATAGCATTTCATTGTTTTATGAGTGGATTGTGTAGGAACAGTTAACATTAAACAAGGACCAAACTCCTCAACACATCTTGGAAACCATTGAATTCAATAATAAATGAAACCTAACACCAACACTATTCCTTCCATAGTTGCAGGATACATAGCAGTCGATAATTCACAAGAAATCCATGCATCAAATTTTTATAAGGATATCCTACTAATCAATAGGAATTTTCTGGAGATGACCAATGATTATGCATTTTGATGGCAATGTGCTAATTCAAAAGGATAATATAAATCTGAAACAATTTTTTCTAATTTTCTCAAACTATAAATGTGGTTAAAGGGAAAATATTATGTGGAAAACCCACAAACCAAGATAGCAAATGATTGTACATCAAATTATTCCTATATTCATTCAAGTATTGCTATGCTTCAGCTACCTGACCTTTGAGCTTCATCTAGAGGAATGTGTAGCTTTAAGATAGAGTTACTTCTTGGGCCTTACAATAGGGTGGAATATGATCAAGATTTGTTTAGGCTGTATCTTTGTTAGTCCCATTGTTAGGTTCTTATAGTTCATGGTTTGAATCTATTATGGTTGTGTAAGGGATTTGTAGATGCTTTTTCTAACATAATTATTGGACACCATGATTGGAACAACTAGTTGTTGGCTATTGTACACATGAATCATATCCGTCAATGGTTCTTTATGTTCACGAATTAGTTGGTCAATCTTTGAGATTTATTGTCCCAACTTTAAAAGAGTGATAAAAGATATAGTGAGTGCTATCTTTTCCAAGTGTTTTGTGGGTGCCATTATCTTCTAGGAGTAATTGCTGGAACCAAATTATGTTCTTTGCCTCTAGTAAATATTCCAGACACAACCATCTTCTTGGTGAAGGGTTTCTTCCATCCCCATGAGGCACTATTGCATGGTTTTCATTCCCTTGTAGTATACTGAACCTAATTTAATACAAGTGTGCACTATTTTGGGTTCCATAATTTATGGCCCCTACACTATGGTTGTTAGCCTAAGACAGGCCTACCTTTGCATATAATAAGAGGCCAACATGAAACAAACATCCAGAGGTTAGGGGGTTGTTCCCTGTCCATAATTTATTATTTAAGTGCTAAGTGATGATGGGTATATCATGTAATTCATATGTAATGTCCCCTATTGGGACCTTAATTTATCCTAAATTTATTAATTAGGCTTTCGATTGTTATGTCCATGATAGGATTAGTCATTTTATCTCATTAGATTTAGTTATCTTTAACACTCATATCCAACCTTATTACTATTTTAACTCCATGAAGGGAAGCGTAAACATTATCCAAGGTGCCTAGAGACCAACTGCAATGGGCTCCCTCAAAGTTTACAGGTCCAAGCCCAAACTATTGGGATGCTGACCCCCACCTTATTTTGGGACAAATAGCCATTGCTTGGATTTAGACAAGCCCCTCCTTGGTAACACTTTAGTCTTCCTTCTTAGCTAAATAGTAATAGGTTCTATATATCTATTCTTATTTTATTTTAATTAATATATATATTATCAATGTAGATGTTTACTCATTTATGAGCACTATATATATAAATAATCTTGATTATCAATAACAATATATATTGATTGTCATTATGAGAATATATATATATATATATATATATAATCATTGGAATATATAGTATAGATTATTTAGATATATAATTCAGATGTATATTTCATATATATAATTTCTATATCAGATACCACTAATAAGGGATTATATATTTATAATCACTAAGATCTGTGCTCTGCCTTATACACTAATAAGTGATGTATATGTTTATATATATATATATATATATATATATATATATATATATATATATATATATATATATATATATATATATATATATATATATATATATATATATATATATATATATATATATATATATATATATATATATATATATATATATATATATATATATATATATATATATATATATATATATATATATATATATATATATATATATATATATACATACACACACACACACACACACACATATATAAAATAAATAATGTCTAATATTTATTCCTTTATATCTCCCCCATTAGTTGTGAGATTGTATAATATATATACATAAAGTTAAATCCTATGTGTTCTAGTTGTTTGACTTGTTGCCAGATGCTGAATACAGATTTATTAATCTGTCAGTATTTTCCTCATTAATGTTCTCTTCCCTATGTAGGGTAACAAATATATTTTATGTTCTCTCTTCTTCGATGCCTAAATTAATGATGGAGAGTACTTTCTTATATCTTATGCTTAGGATGAGTAGTCATGTAAAAGACACAACTCATGTCTCTTCGTAAATCATATATCATTCCTTTATCAATACTAATCACTATTATTAGTCTAAATTTTGCACCACTTTATGAAATCGTATTTGTCATTGCACTTATGTGGCACCTTTTCTGACAACTTGTCCTTGCTGACTTTGTTTGACTTCAACAATATCACTGTTCTTTATCTTTCCATCCCACTCTAATATTAATTTAGAATAATTATTAATTTTGTTTAATTAATAATTATCTATGCATTATTAATATATTGCTGATATACAACTGATTAATATTTATTTTAATTATTAATTTTGATAATTATTCATTATATATTCATTGATTGATAATTATTTATTTCAATGTTCAATATATATATTATTATACAATTATCTATTTGTTAATAACATTGATTAATGTGATAAATATATTTATTTAATATACTTTTGATTATTTTTTAATTTATTATTATTAATTTATTTATCAAATTCTTAATATAGACGGGGGATATCACATCATACCTAGTGTGTCTCTTTCTTTCTCTCCACATTTCACATTAGGAGTATATGTTATAAAATACTAATGAAATCAACTATAGATCAAATCTAATCAAAATTGCAATATAAAGATTAAAATAGATCTTGAAGAAATACGGGAACCATTTTTTACAGATATTGTACAAACTAAGAGAATACTCCAAAGAGGAAATGCTTCAATGTGGAACAATTGAAGGGCAATATTTTACTTTTATATGCACATCTGCAATGTTTTTGATATATTTCTGAGATAACAAAACCATAGAAAGAATAGCATATAGAAGAAAGTAAAGAATAATGATCATACTTTGAGATATTGTGGAAAATTAAAGGAAAGAATGCTTGGTGGGGTTATCATGCAATCACTATGTGATCCTTCATTCCCCTCTTCCAGTGACCCTTCAAAATTGGGTTATCATGCAATCAGTGAGTGATCCTTCATTCTCCCGGTCTGCCCTGCATCCAAACATATTGGAAATACATAATACAATGATAACAAGTCTTTCAAAATCCCCCTTCCCTCAAAGAACACTATCAACCATCCCTTCCACATAGCATTTCACTATTGTATGAGCGGATTGTGCAGGAATAGTTAACATTAAACAAGGAGCAAACTCCTCAACACATCTTGGAAACCATTGAATTCAATAATAAATGAAACCTAACACCGACACTATTCCTTCCATTCACTTCTACCAAGAATAAAGTATTTAATCCATTCAACATTACATATAATCATTAGATAGTTACATTTCCTGACTGTGTAGAGGAACAGTCACGACCAAAATGATCAAAACTACTTTCACCCTTGCACAAGCTATTCCAAACTTCAAGTAAAATGAGCAATATGCTATATCAAATCATTCATATTCATAGTAACCATTTGAAGGATCATTTTTTCAATGAACCCTCTGACTGTACGCCTACGGCAGAGAAAGGAAACCTCAAAATAGAGAAAGGAAACTTAGGAAAACTAGTCTATGCTGATGTTTGTGAGGGAAACTTAGTCACGACATCAAGTATCATCTCATCATGGTCTATTCACCATGTTTCAACACCCCATTCACTCTAATCTATTCAACTTACACCATTCTTCTTCTCCAAGACTCAAAGGCTTGAAACAGTATATGTGGTAAAAATTCATGAAATACTAAAGAAGACTTGCTATTTGTCAGACATATCTTCATTGTCCCCCACAAAAAACTAAGTAATAACTACTCTACCCTTAATTTGTTTAACAATGCACCATATTAGATAAAGTAGGTTCTATCACACATGGCACGAACTCTCTTCAAACTCACAATATGTATCATGAGTTTTTTGGCTAACATTAGATAATTGAATTATATATGTAGGTACCCAGACTCTTTTCATGAGCATCCCACACAGTCTCATGGATCGACAGGTATAAGTCAATACACCCTATAGAGATTAATGTATTTCACATTTTTCAAAATATCTCGCATTACTTGATATCTCTCTCATTTGATGGAGTGCAGGTAGTAGCAAATAGGTATTTGTCAGATGTGTCTTCCTCGAGCGAAGAAAGTGAGTCATTTAGTATGTCTAAATTAGGAAGATCAACTAGAGGTCAAAAGACTAGAAGGAAATTCAATAGACGCATGAAATTTTTCCTTGCTCAAGGGGGGTCATGTTCTTATGATGATGAGAGCAAAGGCAACATTGAGGTGCCCTCTAGGTACCAAAATCTATAGAAACAATGGGTCCCCAAGGAACTTCCTCCAATAAACACTGATTTTAGTGTTAAAGGCAAGATATATCGTATTGCACCATCGTCAATACATGGTTTGGGCTTATTTTCCATGGATGGCATAAAGGTCTCTTACAACAAAGTTGTTGAATTGATGGAGTATGTTGGACCTTGTTACGATTACAAAAGTTGGATGCGAATTGTTCAATATAAAAAAAGTATGCGTAGGTATGCACTCTCGACAAATTATTCAACAAAAAGACAATGAGCAAAGTAAAAGAGTGGCTATATACATTGACGGAAGGCCAAAAGCATCTGGGAATATTGTAGGTTTTATAAATAGCACGTGACCTTTGTCAACTATTAAGCAACCCAATTGCATATTTGAGGCATGCGAGGGAAATCATGTATTTGTATGTGCGATAAAATCAATAAGTTCAGGGGAAAAGTTGCTTATTGATTACAATTTGAATCGCATGGATACAAATGATGTCACTATCATTAGGGTGCAGGTACATACTATGTACCATTAAATAATTGAGTTTTTTTTCCAACCACATTTAGAGAGTCTCCTCACCATCCACCTCATCTCCATCATCATCTTCTAATGAAATTTATTAATGTAGTCCTTTCTAATTATTGGTTAACTTTAAATAATAACACAGGACCACAATATGGAGCAACCACGTAGTGGGGACAATGATGATCGTGCATGCACTTCTTCCCAGTAGGTAAACCTCTTTGTTATTGAACTACAAATTAGATAGAAGCAAAATGTTAAATAAAGTTTTTTATTATATTCTTTTCATCACTGTTTCAGATTAATTCTAATAGTGTTAGTAATATTGTTGTCACAGACAAGTGGTCAGCAGAGAAAGGGAAAGGAACTCGCAGCCCTGAAGAGGAGTCCTTTGACAAGGACCTAGTTGTTGATTTCGGTGCTTGTGATGAGCCAGCCTCTGCAATTAAAAAATGCCTCCACAAAATTGGAAATAGATTGGCTGAATTGGCATATATATTCCCTCTGACTCTTGAGTCACAAAAGAGGGCAACTAAACTGATGCACCTATCTCAAAATTACCAAGTAAGTATTAATGTAATTTTTAATTATAACAAAAGTTCAATAATAGTTTTTATGTTATAGTAGTCTTTTATGTCATTAAAAAATAAGCGGATGTGTTGCTTTTACAGCTTTTTTTGCGTAATTTTGATCCTTGTGGCTATGATGAGGGTACTACAGCTGGTTCAGGTAGATCACATGTTGGACTATATTTTTTTTACTCTCTAACAATATTGTCCATGCTAATCACTAGTTTTATTATGCTCTAACAATCTTATTCTTCAGCACATGTCAATGATCATTTAATATCGTCGCCTCATACGATGGCAAGCTCAGATGTATCACATCCTGCAATGTTGGCAACACACAACATGGCCACAGACGCCATGGCACCACCTACTCATACAAGTATTTTATTTTCTCTATCATTAGATATATGTTTATTTCCCTTGAAGTGTTATTTCTTAGGGTCATTTCGTAATGGATTCAATTTATGCAACAGGGGATGCAACACTTGATGGTGATTTTCCTGGATGTACTAGTATTGCTAGTATGGGAATAGTGAAGGATTGCATATTGCTTGTGTCTAAAGAAGAAGGACTTCCCTTGAAAATAGCAAAACTTCCAGGTACTTTAAAGATTGGACCTTTCTTTTACTATACAATCGTATGTTAATTACACCTTGCATTCAATATGAGAAGCTTACATCTATTGTATTCTTATTTTATACTATTATATCCTTCGACTAATGATCCCATGATTATTTTGTAGGGAATGATGTTTTTTATAGTAAACTTAATGATGGGTGTTTGCGGATATTCGGGCCTAGCATCTATACAAGGTGAAACATCATATCCGAACTAAAACCTCAATCCACTATTTTGATTTCATATCATTGCTAGGATAGTTATCATTACATCCATTTTTTAATCTAACACTGTTTTCTTTCTTAAAAGGTGGAAAAATCAAAATCAAAAGTTAAAGGATGATCTCGTAGAGAGTATGACAAACTTGTTTGGACCTCATGCATTTGAGAAGGGTAAGCTCCTTCAAAGAGCCGGGATATGTTTGAGGTATATTAGGGACTAGTACAGGTGTACATTAACCAAAAACCCACATTACCAGTGCCCCCCTTGCATTCCTGATTTAGAGTGGAAATCTATTATTCTAGATGCAAATGAGAAAATTGAAGTAAAAAAAGGAAATACACCACCAGAGAACAGAAGAAGGTATGTGATACTGTTAAGAATGTAATTGTGTACTAAATACTCTTCATATTTATATGAACTAACATATTTCAATCTCTTCATAGATTGCCTGACACATCAAAGGCAACAAAGGTAAGATTGCAAAAGCACAGGCAACACAAGCTAGGCTCTGGTGGTTATTCGAAACTTGCTGCATGAGTTGTAAGTGTTGGAAAAATACAATCTTTACATGGCTTTTAACATTGAAAATAATTCTTTGATCTTTAAATATTTATTTATAATTTGAAATCTTTTTTTGTTTTGATGAAACAATAAAATAAAATTTGATGATACCAAGCAAAAATGTAGGGTGCGGAGTTCAATATAAGTCTCACAAAAGAGGACAAGAGAATTTTCTTCCAGCAAGGCTATAAAGCCGTGGCAGAAAGAATAAGAAGTGCACAAGGTTCTACTGATGGATCCGTCGGGGTAAGTAAGCTAAATAGATGATATTTCAAATTTAATTATTTACCAATTAGTTTATTTGATGTTAAGTTCCAACATAAAGTGAGTAAATTTGTTTTAAGTAAGAAAACAATGATAACATGAATGCGTATGAAATTGAAATGTAGCCTGTCGATTCTTGTTGTACACAACCTGTGGGTGTTGATGACAATGAGGATGTGCATCACAGTAATACAAGTAAGCATCTTAAATTGATTGGTGTAGTAATACAAATTTAATTGCAATTGGTGTTTGGATTAATGTAACAATTTGTATTGCAGCTGTAGAGAGTGTAGAGGCTGTTGTTAATTGTAAGAATTTGCAAATAGAAAATATTGAACCAAGATCAAGAGGTTGAAGAAAAGCACAAGAGAGAAAATATGAAGCAAGGATGGATTGAATAGATCCAATGAATTCCTCAATAGATTAATTTGAATTGAATTACATAATAGGCCTCCTTATATAGGAGAGGCAATAAGAGAGAATGATAAGGAGCTGATAAGCTATCACCTAATCACATGTCCACCAAATGTGGATCATCCTCCAATATGCAAGAAAGTATGTGCATTGGATTAGGATGATAATGTGATAAGAGCACAAAAGGTGGATCTCACACACAATGAGGTATGTGATGACAACTATCACACCAAAAGTGGAATTTCTCCTACACCATGTGCTTAATGGATGTGCAAACTCCTAGGTGTCTCAATCACAACTTACTATGCAATGCATTATCCTAAGTAAGATTAAGTAAAGTGTAATTAGGAATAATTAATTACACCAACACCCCCCCTTAAGTGCAACTTAGGGGAATGCACTTAAACTCACAATGCAAGATGGGTCCCAGCTACTAGGCCATGTTAGGTACCCATGTACAAGATACATGAAATGCAAAACTCTCATAAAGTGGAGAAAGAGGGAAAACCTCATGGGAAAAACCCTCCCCCAAAAAGAGAGAAGAAAACAAGATGCATGAATGGATGGAGTACTCAATACCCCCCAAGAACTACATACACCATGTATATACAAAGAAGAATCCCCCCATAAGAAGGATAGATGGAGACATGATATCCCCCCCATAATGTAGAAGCTCCCATGTTGATGAAGAGTACCTGCAAACAAAAGATCAACCAATGCTTACAAGAAACATGTCTCCCCTTAGGAAGAAATAGATACATCAATTGAAGAAGCCAATCCTTGTGGGAATGGAAGGAGGAAGAAGAGGAAGGTCTCCATGCATGAATCTCTGAAGACTGAATAGGAATCTCCAAGCTCAAAGAATCTATCACTTCATGTGATAAATCAAGTGAAGAAGGAGAAGAATTAAGTACACCAATCTCCAAAGTAGGTGAAGAAGTATCCCCATCTATGATGAAACTGTCATCAAAGGAAAGAGAAACCCCCTCAAGTATGTCTTCCAAATCTGCATCATGAGAAACAACTAGTGCTGAAGATGCATCGAAGTAGTCATCACATTCTACAAGATCTGAAACACAATGAATATCCTGCTGAAAAGTAGAGCCCATGTCTGAAGAAGCAGGAGGTGGAGGAGTAGGAAGATCAACACTTGTCTCAACAACAAAATGATTCAAGTGCCCAAAATTCTCCTCATAATCATCATTATCCCTTGGCAAAGGGATGGGTACATCATGAATATCATCATCATTATCAACAAAAGTGGAAAAAGAATACAAGCGTGATGTATGATCAACAACTCCCATAGCTATGACATCTCTAGTCTCCATGTCCTTAATGTAGACATAATCAGGAGTGAACTCAACAATTTTACCTTGTGCCCCATGTGTGATTTGGTAAATTGAAAGAAGATTAGTGGTCAAGGATGGTACACAAAGAACATCATTAAATGTCCCTTCTCCCATAGGAATAGAACCTTTTCCACAAACTCTCATGAATGTGTTGTTACCCATCAAAATATTAGGAGAATTACAAGGCTCAATAGAAGAAAACATATCCATAGAAGATGCCATATGATGTGATGCACCTAAATCAAGAAGCCATTTACCTTGCTCAGGATGTGTGGAAGCCATGAGTGCTTGTCCTTTACCTTTATCTTTGGATGATGATGGAGATGTAGAAGCTGCCAAATGTGTAGAAGAAGGAGCAGACACTGATGAGGGCAACTTAATGTTGTGTTTTTGAATAATGTGAGTTAGCTCATCAATCTTCTTTTGAAAACACTTATGCTCATCATGTCCTAACTTTTGACAATATGCACATTTATCTCTCTTTCTTCTAGATGATTCTTCTCTTGAAGAGGACTTGGATTCAGTACTTTTTGGTGAAGAAGATTCATTACTTTTGTCATGAGGCTTAGGATCCTTATTGTGTTTCTTTCCTTTTCCATTAGAAGCCTTTGATGTAGACTCACTTGCAACTAATGCTTGATGTGTGGGAGGCTTCAACTGACCCATGTGTGCCAACTTTGCTTGTTCCCTTGTGAGCTGCACTGCAAATTCATCAAGAGAGGGCAATTTGTATGCACTACCAAGAGCATCCATAGTAGCATAGAATGTAGAAACAAAGATAGAATATTCAGGACCAAGCTTGGAAAGAATAGAAAAGATCAATTGTTCATCCCCTTTAACAATGCCACATGAAGAAAGCTCAGATCTAATAGTATTGAACTTAGAAAAGAAATCTTGAATATTGTCAAAATCCCTAGGATTAAGACCTATGAGATCATTCTCTAATCTAAATTTTCTCATTCTATCAGGTTTACCAAAGAGTCCTTCCAATGTGATCCAAGCATCATGAGGATGTGAGCAAGAAGCAATATGATAGTGCAAGTCATGAGAGATGGATGATCTAAGAGCGCCAAGTGCTTTATCCCTTCTATCAAATCATTTTCTCTTTTCTACAGCACCTGTTTGAGGTTCTTGATCCTACCCAAGAGTCATTCTAAGCAATCCAAGACTCAACAAATGATTACTTAAAGAATCTTTACATTCATGGTAGTTATATGGAGTGAGGATTTTAACCTTTGAATTATCCATGTTAACACCAAATACTGACTGATAACTACTGCTAACTTCTTCAAATGACTGATGCAAATCAGAGAACTGAAATCCAAGGATTAACCAAGTGCAAATGTAGCCCCAAAATAGCCTATTGCTGAAAGTGATATGTCTACTCAAAATCACTGAAATCTGATTATAGATCTAGAAAGTAGATGAAAAATTATGCACTTTCAAAAAAAATTTCACCTCAAAATGTTACCGTATGTGCCCAAACGAAGCCCTGGAAGTTGCAGAAATCAGGAACAGACAGGAACAGTCACCAAAAACTGTAATTTCTGACAAATCTGACTGCCAAATTGAAAAAATAATACCACCACTGGAAAGTACAGGAAATTCTACCCAATTTTTAAAAAAATTGCACCCAATTTGGAGCCCGCATGACCAAGTTATGGCCTCTCAAAGTTAGACTACAAAAACCAAAATGCAAATGGTGAGGGCAAAGAATTTTCAAACCCTGATGATGTCATCAATCTATGAGATTAAATTTGACGGTCATACGGCCGTCAAAAAAACCCAATTCTGCTCTGCTATGATGGCTAAACGGCCGTCAAATTTAAGATCATGGAAATGATGACGTAAGTAAAAATGCAGCCCTTGCGCTGATGTGGCGGCTGGCGTGTCTTTCCGTACAGTACGGACTAGCTGATTGGGCAAAGAGACGTGGCAGGGGCCACATGGCGCCGATGGAGGTGGCCGCGGAGGGGCAGATCTGGGCGCGCCACGGTGGTTGTGGCGTCGGGGCGGCGCGGTCGGCGGGGGTGGCGCTGTCGGGGTCGCGCGGTGGTGGCAGAGCGGCCGTGGATGCAGAGTAGTGGGCAGAGTGGCCGAGGATGCGCGGGCGGGTGGATGCCCGCTGGGATGAGCGGTGGCAGCTGAGCTGAGGGCCGCCGGAGGAGCTGCGGTTGTCGCGAGAGCTGGTGGCCGCGGAGCTGGTGGCGCTCGCGGCCGGTGGAGGTCGTTGCTGGTGGTGGCAGCGCCGGTGGCCAAGGGCTATAAAGCCCTTCAAAAGGTTTTTTTTTTTTTTTAAATTTTTAATTTTTTTTAAAATTAAAAACCAGGGGCCGTACCTTGCCCAAAAATGAATTTTTTTGCATAAAAAAATTCTTAAAAAAATAGATTGATAATTGGAAAAAATTCTGAAACAATCAGAATTAAAAAATATTATTTTTTTTATTTTTTTTTTACAAAATTGTACCGTAGAGGTGTATTTGCAAAAAAAATTTGCTTTGAATTGGAATTTCGCTGAATATGGGCGAGTTTATAGTCGATTTCAACCGAAACAGCCTCCCGGACGCAATGGTGAGGTCAGATCTGCTCCAAGACGTCTCTATCACATGCTAGTGGCCAGATCTGAGATTTGGACCTTTAAACTTGCAAGATCTCTCCAAATCAGCTGATCAAGAACGCTCCAATGGCTCTGATACCATGTAAGAATTTGCAAATAGCAAATATTGAACCAAGATCAAGAGGTTGAAGAAAAGCACAAGAGAGAAAATATGAAGCAAGGATGGATTGAATAGATCCAATGAATTCCTCAATAGATTAATTTGAATTGAATTACATAATAGGCCTCCTTATATAGGAGAGGCAATAAGAGAGAATGATAAGGAGCTGATAAGCTATCACCTAATCACATGTCCACCAAATGTGGATCATCCTCCAATATGCAAGAAAGTATGTGCATTGGATTAGGATGATAATGTGATAAGAGCACAAAAGGTGGATCTCACACACAACGAGGTATGTGATGACAACTATCACACCAAAAGTGGAATTTCTCTTACACCATGTGCTTAATGGATGTGCAAACTCCTAGGTGTCTCAATCACAACTTACTATGCAATGCATTATCCTAAGTAAGATTAAGTAAAGTGTAATTAGGAATAATTAATTACACCAATTATTTACCAATTAGTTTATTTGATGTTAAGTTCCAACATAAAGTGAGTAAATTTGTTTTAAGTAAGAAAACAATGATAACATGAATGCGTATGAAATTGAAATGTAGCCTGTCGATTCTTGTTGTACACAACCTGTGGGTGTTGATGACAATGAGGATGTGCATCACAGTAATACAAGTAAACATCTTAAATTGATTGGTGTAGTAATACAAATTTAATTGCAATTGGTGTTTGGATTAATGTAACAATTTGTATTGCAACTATAGAGAGTGTAGAGGCTGTTGTTAATGAACATGTTGAGGTTGAGGCCAAGGCCAGACAAGCTGACCTCGATGTTGATGATGTGACTAGATCAGGTAAAGAGCTATACGATTATGGCCTGTAAAGTACTAAAATGCTTTAAAATGTTTAAAATGTTTTTAATTATAATAAAATGTTTTTAATTTAACCCTTTTATATGTTATTGTAGATGACCCCCCTTTGCATCAACAGAGAACTATGCGTGCATTGAGATCTAATGAGAGGGTAGATGATCATGATGATGATATCGATACTCATCTTAACAATTACATCTTAAAAACTAGAAATCAAAAGAAAAAAAAGAAATGATTGTCATCTATGCACTTTAAATGATAATGACTAATTTTTATATGCCAATGAATTTAATTATGTGGTAGTGAATGTTCATAAATTTTATAATGTGTTAATGAATGTTATCGTGTCATAATTAATGAATGTCACATTTTATTAATGTGTGAATGAATGTTAGATGTTAGATGAACTTTAGAATGTTAGATGAAATTTAGATGAATGTTAGATAAACTTTAGATGTTAGATGAATTTTATTAATGGACGAAATAATGAATGAATGTTAGATGTTAACGGGGAATTTAGAGTGATGTTGGGGGGGGGGGGGGAGGGCGGGTGGAGCCAACTGAGCTTCCACCTTCACGTGGTTGGCCATGTTTAGTACAGAATATAAAACTATTCTCAAAATAAAGTGAAGCTCAATAAGTTTGTTCCTTATATAGGGTCTCAAGTGTAGCTTTTATCCCACTCTCAACATTGCAAGGCTTCAAGTGGTGTTCTGATATTGGTTTCTCCATCTCCCATTGACGTCTTGTCTTTCTCCTAAGAACTCTCACTGAGCTATGATACATGGATGAGTAGAAGATGTCCCTTACAGGCTACACATATATAATATGGTAGATCTAGGGAAAAAATATACTACAACATAGAATGAGTCAACTTGAATCTATAGTTTCTTCATTCACAATGAAAATTCAAATTACAAGCCATATTTTAGATTTAATATTTATATTTATCTTCATCGTGATCATAGCCATCATGGTCAACATTTGGTTCAACTTCATTTGAACCACAGTCCATGTCAGGTACCATTATAAGGCATGGAGTGTGGTCATACCCATGTTACCATAATAATGAGTTAGCCTATAAAATTATGAATAAAATACCTCGTGTATCATATTTATAATATTGTAGGTGCACCCGAGATTGGGCCAGGCACCCAAGTTCCTACCAAAGGAACCCAAGTCGAACCTAGAGGAGAACAAAAGTAGAATCAGAACCCAGCCTCAAACAAAGAACTAGATAACTTGGCTTTTTTCTAATTCAAGTTTATTTCTGAATTCTTCTCCAATTCCAACCTGATTATTCCATATTTTGTATTCCAATTTTCCTTCTTCCTTGCTCCAAATTCAAGGATCACCACCCTTGACTTATGTTGTTATTTCCTTTTACTAATTGTGTTATTTCAAGGATCACCACCCATGACTTGGTTAAGATGATGAATGCTAGCAATGCCTTTATTACCAAGGAATCACCGCCCGCCATTAATGAATATTAATGATCATTGTTTCCTAAGGGTAATCATTGTTTGTGTATGCTGATCACCCAAGTCTTTGGCTGTGATTTGCATGCTGTGAGGTTTGTCAGAAGTAGGGGTATGACATGTTGGTTAGATTATAACATATTGACACTTACACCATGAAGAAGATAAATGATTAAATAGAAAAAGAGGACCAACTAAACCATCTTGTGGTTAGTCTATATCACATTGAGAAACAACGTCAAGACTCGAGAATCAAAATAATCAAAATTTTCTTCAAGACCATGAATGATCAACAACATTCCATTAGAAAACAAAACACTAATCTATATTATCATTAAGCCATAAAATATGTCTTTAAAGTTTAGAAGCATCACAAGAACTTTCAAGAAACATAGTACTATCCAAGGACCAAAACAAATACCCTCCAAATGATTATGATTATGTTGATGTTGATGCCTATAATTTATGTCTAATGATTATGATGATGTTGATGTTGATGTCTATAATTTATTTCACTTACTGATGCTTGCCTAGATTGAATTTTGAATTGCCAGGCTGGAGAGCGCTTTCAAAGTTTAGGGTCTGTTCTACATGATACTCTTAGTTACAACTCAAATGCAACTCAACATATTTTTGATGCTGGGCAACCCACTGCAGAAACTCATCCGCAGGTGAAATTTAATGCTATGAATCTTGGCATTGTTAATGTTATTACTTTTCCTCATGTTTCATATTTGTGAAAATGTTTCTTGGCACTATCTTATTCTTATTACAATGTTCTTTGTTGTGGGGCAGGAGGTCAATCTTCATTGTCTTCATTGTGGGGGACAGTGAAGATTTCTCTGACAAGTAGCAGGTCTTCTTTAGTATCTTATAATAAAATGCTAAACTAATAAAGGTGTTATGGGCATTTAATCTGCAATTACTAATAGACTAAGCATATTATTACTATTCTTAATGTTCCATTTAAATTCATTTAATGTAAAAAACAAATTTACAAAACTGAACCAATGGCATGTTTACAACAAAGATGTGTTGAGGAGTTTGCTCCTTGTTTAATGTTAACTATTCCTGCACAATCCACTCATACAACAGTGAAATTCTATGTGGAAGGGATGGTTGATAGTGTTCCTTGAGGGAAGGGGGATTGTGAAAGACTCGTTATCATTGTATTGTGTATTTCCCATATGTTTGGTTGTAGGGAAGACTAGGAGAATGAACGATCACTCACCGATTGCATGATAACCTGGTTTTGAAGGGTCACTGGAAGAGGGGAATGAAGGATCACTCAATGATTGCATGATAACCCCACCAAGCATTCTTTCCTTTAATTTTCCACAATATCTCAAAGTATGATCATTATTCTTTACTTTCTTCTATATGCTATTCTTCCTATGGTTTTGTTATCTCGAAAATATATCAAAAACATTGCAGATGTGCATATAAAAGTAAAATATTATCCTTCATTTGTTCCACATTGAATCATTTCCCCTTTGGAGTATTTTCTTCGTTTGTACAATAACTGTCAAAAATGGTTCCCATATTTCTTCAAGATCTATTTTAATCTTTATATTGCAATTTTGATTAGATTTGACCTATAGTTGATTTCATTAGTATTTTATAACATATACTCCTAATGTGAAATGTGGAGAGAAAGAAAGAGACCCACTAGGTATGAATTACACGATATACCCATCATCACTTAGCACTTAAATAATAAATTATGGACAGGGAACAACTCCCTAACCTCTGGATGTTTGTTTCATGTTGGCCTCTTATTATATGTAAAGGTAGGCCTGTCTTAATTAGGCTAACAACCACAGTGTAGGGGCCATAAATTATGGAACCCAAAATAGTGCACACTTGTATTAAATTAGGTTCAATATACTACAAGGGAATGGAAACCATGCAATAGTGCCTCATGGGGATGGAAGAAACCCTTCACCAAGAAGATGGTTGTGTCTAGAATATTTACTAGAGGCAAAGAACATAATTTGGTTCCAGCAATTACTCCTAGAAGATAATGGCACCCACAAAACACTTAGAAAAGATAGCACTCACTATATCTTTTATCACTCTTTTAAAACTAGGACAATAAATCTCAAAGATTGATCAACGAATTCTTGAACATAAAGAACCATTGACAAATATGATTCATGTGTACAATAGCCAACAACCAGTTGTTCCAATCATGGTGTCCAATAATTATGTTAGAGAAAGCATCTACAAATCCCTTACACAACCATAATAGATTCAAACCATGAACTATAAGAACCTAACAATGGGACTAACAAAGATATAGCCTAAACAAATCTTGATCATATTCCACCCTATTGTAAGGCCCAAGAAGTAACTCTATCTTAAAGCTACACATTCCTCTAGATGAAGCTCAAAGGTCAGGTAGCTCAAGCATAGCAATGCTTGAATGAATATAGGAATAATTTGATGTACAATCATTTGCTAGCTTGGTTTGTGGGTTTTCCACATAATATTTTCCCTTTAACCACATTTATAGTTTGAGAAAATCAGAAAAAATTGTTTCAGATTTATATTATCCTTTTGAACTAGCACACTGCCATCAAAATGCATAATCATTGGTCATCTCAAGAAAATTCCTATTGATTAGTAGGATATCCTTATAAAAATTTGATGCATGGATTTCTTGTGAATTATCGACTACTATGTATCCTGCAACTATGGAAGGAATAGTGTTGGTGTTAGGTTTCATTTATTATTGAATTCAATGGTTTCCAAGATGTGTTGAGGAGTTTGCTCCTTGTTTAATGTTAATTGTTCCTGCACAATCCACTCATACAACAGTGAAGTTACAAAACTGAACCGATGGCATGTTTACAACAAACACTAGTACATTTGACATCATTTTTTGACCTTTATTTTTTACCATTAATGAAAATGGTTTAGGATGGTCAGGGTATAGAAGGAAAATTTTGTTTTTTTTAAAAACCATGCCCATGTTCATTGAACTTTCGACCACTAGCATGACGGTCGAATGTTTGATGAATACAAGCATATTACTTAAAAAGAACATTTCAATTCTCATTTTCACTTTTAACAGTTGCAGCGAGTGCACGAATTAGGATTGTAATTGCTAAGCTAAGGAGTGGAGAGGAGCTTATTCCTGAAGAGCATGCCTACACCCGAGGTTAATAGCTCATTTCATTACTATCTTCTGTGGAGTTTGAGGTATGTTAATCTGTGTTTGCTATATTTCATTACCGTGTACTGCATTGTCATTTTCTTGTACTCATCTTTGGTAATGTTGCTTGATATCTTCGATGGATTCTGATCCTAAAGTTAAAAGGTTCCCAACTCATTCCATTATAGCATTTATCATTTCGTTAGTTACATATATGAAATGTACCCAATTTAGGGCTTCGGCCTTGAAGCATTAAATTGGTCTCCCCAAATTCTGAGCCTTCTGATTACTTGCATACATTACCTTAACTTGCTCCCCTTCCAACAGCATTGGATTCCCGTGGAGGAGATACAAGTTAAGGGTTGAGTCCCATAACAAAGCCAATCGGAATACCTTCGAACACAGTTTGTTAGAGAATGGAACTCTATGGAAAAAATGTAAATAATACTACACAATCAAACTTAAAAATGCATGAGTATGAATTTGGGGTCCATTATCCAAAGTGTAAGTTTCTAACTAGTGGCGGACTGTGTCTTAACAAAACATTTAACCGCACAATGAACAACAGTCACAGCAAATACAGAGTAGTCTAGTAGAACCTGTAAATGTAAATTATGGGTTTCTATAATAACAGGGACTGCATATAGTTCCAAAACACCAATGCTCGTTTAAGAAAACTATTCCATAGAAATAATAGATTCCAAGTGGAGATGCATTAGGAACCTTATTTCCGTTCACTAAGATGTAATAGAAGTTCCTTTTCATTCATTATTTGTTTGAACAAGATTGATACACACTGTGTTGAAAGTTAGATGCCTGGTATCAGTTGATAGATTATAAGTTTTGAGTTTTCTTGCAACAGTCTAGGTTCTTTTCATAATATGACCATCCCATGAAAATTCAAGGGCCCTAGCTTCATGGGATGTGTTATTCTAACCTGTATAATAGCCTACTGACTCCTGAAATGCAGAAACAATGCAGCATTGATTGACTGTTATGGAACAGTGAGGGTTTTGTTACATCTCAGTTATGGAATGGTTATGTTAGGAAGGGAATGATGATAGTTGGTTATGAGGCTAATTCTTTTAACACTGAGGGAATGATGATAGTTGGTTGGAATGGTTATGTTAGGAAGTTATGGGATGGTTATGTTTCCTGTTAGTTGGAATGGTTATGTTATGAATGGTCATAGGGAGTCTCTGTTACAAAATAATGACAATAGACTGGTGTATGTTTTTACTGGTGTCTGTTACAAAAAAAGTAGACTGCTTCAATATAAGGTTGGCTTCTGGTATTTGTTGCAATACTAATTGCAATTGAATGATTTAGTAGTTTTAACATTCTTTTGTTGTGTAATGTTACTAAATTGTTTGCAGCAAACAAGTGCATTGAGTTGTCAAATTTATCTTTTTTGTTTTCGTAAGTTTTTTGCTTTTGCAAGTCATTAAGATCTCTCAATATTCTTGTGTTGGTTCTACATTATGTATGTTTTGTAACACTTGACAAAATTGTGATCTTGATAAATTTAGATGTTTTCATGGACTGTAATCTTGATGTTACATGCATTTACTTATGGTCAGTTTTATTTAAGTTGTGTTACCATTTCACGTCTTTTAATTGAAATCTAGGTTTTCTCAACAAATACTTTGCAATGGCATTTGAGTCAAAAATCACAATAACGAGTAATAAGGCATTTTAGTTTTAAGAAAATTAACAATTTTATTTAGTTGCACAGTGCAAATACTGCATAAATTTCTCACTTGAATAACATGCGAGTGATCCATGAACCATTTTTAGTCAATAACCTCAATGCTTTGAGGCTAATCCCTTTTTGGACTATGGCTGAATCAGGTCTCATTCATAATTATGAATAAATAGAATTTATTAGCACCACGTAAAAACAATGTCACAAGGCTTACATTAATGAATTGGAAAGTCTTAAAAGTATGATAGCTATTGCTAATATATACCAATGAGAATAAATGTTCACTGAGTTTGGGATTTCTAATATGTCAAAACTAAATTCATGTGTCTATAGAGAAATTAAATCCTTTAACAATCATGAACAGAAATTGATGCCAGCTCTTCTAGCTTTCTTCAAAAGGCAATTAGATTGATGCAACACTTTGTTCAAAAATAGTATAAAATGCATTTTTCCGTCATTCAAAAATAGTAATTAGAGCTTTTCAAAATTTAACACTTCAAAAGGATAAGTTTTACTTTGTCTTCATCTAGAGGATGGGAATAGCAAACTTACTAATCCCATTCACACTGAAGTGAATACTTCTATAAATAAAGGCATGAATTGGGAGCCTCCAAATTTCATGTTACCCCAGCTTAACAAGCATTATTGCTTTGAATTATTAGCATTTTGTAAGTTAAGGAGTCCTAGTTTTAGACTTTAAGCTCCACAAAACTAATCTATAATCTTACTTCATCAAATCAAATAACATAAACAATTCATGCACTAGACCAAGTTTCTTGGCATTCAAATATTGCATATAGAAAATTTGTATTGATTCCATGAAATACGAACTTGGAATCTCTAAAGAAGCAGTTCTGTGTCAGGATTCTTAACACAATAGTACCAAGGTTTATACAATTCTTTTGGAAACTAAATGGAAACTGGGGAATTATAGAAGAACCTGTTAAAATGCATGATTGTGGTTCCTAAGTATGCTCTTCAATAAAATATTAAAATGATATATGATTTTATCCATAACAACGTTCTTTTAATGTTACTGTTACACGTTCATTGGATTGCCTTCACTTGAATTAGATACAAACAAGTGAAAAAAATTATTTACAGTTAAAATTTTACATGGTTGTGCTTAGATACAATGCAACTAATTCAATCACTCATGTCTAAAACATTACCATCACCTATTTCCATTTCTTGGTAGATTTCTCCTACCATAGTAGTTTCTCTTCAATCCTCTATTCCCTCGTAAGCCATTAGCACTATCAAAATTGTTGAATGCCATATGCAACCACTCAAGAATTTCTTCCTGCATATAATATTCCTCTATGTTTGTGGCTATGCTAGCATGGCCACTACCTCTATTTTTTGATTTATATTTCTTTTACTTAAATAAATACTCATAATTCACTAATATAAAATGGTGTGAATTTAACTCATGAAGTAGTTGTTATTGCAGCGGACCCCCCTTTGGCGCAGCAGCCTCGTGTTCCTGAACAGATGAGGAGGAGACATGCATTAGAATTAGAACCAGTAGAGGAGGGGAATGATGAGGACATTGATCTTCCTCTTAGAAATTACATGATTTAAAAAAATAGCAAGAAACCCAAAAAGAAATGATTGTAATTAACATTTTTTTGCTAATGAAAGAACGTTGTCTTAATGGATGTAATTTTGTACTAGTAATGTTGATGAATGATGTGTTAATGAATTCTTCATGAATGTTGTGTGTTCATGAATTATTCATGAATGTTGCGTGTTAATGAATTTTGTGTTAATGAATTATTCATGAATGTTGTGTGTTAATGAATTTTATGTGTTAATGAATGTTATCATGTGATTATAATGATTGAATGTTATATTTCAAAAATGGATGAATGAATGAATGTTATTAAATGTTAATGGGGAATTTAGAGTGATGTTAGGGGGGGGGGGGGGGCGAGGGGCCAAATGAGCTTCCACCTTCACGTGGTTGGCCTTGTAGTAGAGAATATTAAACTATTATCAAAACCAAGCGAAGCTCAAACTTTAAAAATAAGCTTAGAGTTAATAGTGACAACCAATTAGCAAGTCGAAATGAAGTTCTTCATTACAGGTACCTTTTAGTTTTTAAAGCACAATGTCATGTTTTAATATTGTGTAGTTTTTTTCTTAAGTCAAAGTATTCTTTTACTATAAGAACATAATTTATGACCATTTAAGTAACTATTCTAACATCGCTTTATGACAAATCCTGTTTTGGCAAAGATGGTGATAAGTGGTGTTGTCTATTCCTTGGGAGATTAGATTGCACAGGTCTATATCTCAAAATCATTTGCATGTGGTAGAAATGCATACTTAAAACCATTTCATTCTACATTTAAAAACATTGATGACACTCTAGACACAAAATAATGCTCATGTTGTTGACTCGACAGTGCTATGAAGGAAAACCAATTTTTGAATTTGAACGAACCCAGATGTTCAGATCTGGTCTCCTTGGATTTAGTCTTCATGGTTCTTTGTCTCATTATTACTATCATCCTAGTGAGGTAACACCTTTGCCTTCTTTCTTAGTCTCTTACAGTTCATACTTGTTTAATTTGAATAATTTTTGAGTTCCTTGCAAAAAGGGTATGACAAACAAATATGGTTATACAAGCTCTATTTCCTTTACTTGAACTTGATGTTATGATTTATCATTTGAAATTTTATTATTTTGATGTTGAACTTGAAGCATATGATGATACGATGGTATGATCATGATGCTATGATTATAATTTTATGGTGTTTTTGTTGTTTATATGATATTATGTGACATTCTAATCTGGATTCATGCTTATAGCCTATATCCATTCATAATGTTTCTCCAAATCATCCCTTTGTTGTTGCATCTTTGCTATCAATTTGTCTGCCATCTTCTATTGAGATTATGGAGATAAGTAAGATCAAGGTTCATGAACTTCTAGAGCTTACTTTGTCCATGTGGACCTTGTGTGAGTAGACATGCAAAATTTTAAGAAGGATTTAGATGAGCAACTCCAATACCACTAGGATTTGATAGACAATAACGAGGTGCTTTGATGCTATTGACCTAAGGCCAAGTACTTGTGCTTGAAGGACAACACACTTAAACCAATTTAACATAAAAGAATAAGCTATTGTTATCATATATAAATGTTTGAGTATATGTTTGAATATGTATAACAATAAACACTTACATTGCTATCAATATATCTTTTTATTTGAATAATACCAAAAACCTAATGTCTAAACTAACTTACCAAAAGAAATTAATAATATATGCCTCAAATCAACATTAAATTTCACACAATTCTACATTCCTCAATTCTTACCTTTAAAAATTAAAATTTATGAGTGGGTTGTGAAATGAATGACTCATCAATGATGTTCCTAAATGGTGCAGAGGGAAGGGTGGTGGTATTCAAAACACAATGAAAGTTGATAATTTCAGGGGTTTAGGCACTATCAATCAACAGCAAATGCTGCAATGATCTAACTTGCTAAAGCCTTCTACAACACTCCTGAATGATGACTGTGATCTTATAGACTCCCTAATACTTGGATTCAGAGGCTTTTAGGAATCTATCTCAATTCCATACTCCTATTTCACAAAGCTTTCTCAAATTGGACTCAAGTCTAACAGGCTAACAACCAATCCTGCAGCAGACTTGGAACATGAATAACTCTACCTTTCCTCAAAACACTAGACAATGTGATGACATTTAGGGATACCCTTTTCTGAGTTCATTAACATATCAAAAGCTTTTACACTATTTTTTTGGACAAACACCCCTGTTCAACACTGTTACCTTGATTCAATGCACTGAAATTCACTGGTTTAACAAAGGAAGTACTACACAATGGTCTCCTAACAATCCCAAATCCTAGATAGTGCTTTTTTATGTCATAAATGGATCAAATCTAAAAGGGTTTAGCCTCAAGGGCTCCGCAACACCAAAACCCACAATTTATGCCTTCAAACCCCTGTTATCTAGGGCTTCCTCAAGCTTCCAGTTCTACACACTCTTGCAATGAATTGAAGATGGATTCACCATCAAGTGAACATCATATAATGTTCTCAAACCCAAAATACATCCTTTGTTTGGTTAGATTTTCCACTGCTATACTTGGCATCCGTTACACTATTTTTCCACCATATTCTGCACTGTGATCACACTTGTTCCACCCGATTCTACATGTGCAAAATTAGAAGCATAATAATACAAATTAACAAATGGTCATTCCATGAATTAGGTCTGTGTATTCATGGAATGACTCTAAACATTATTTCTAAACCTATTGCACAAAGAGTTAAGATAAAAGAACGTTGTTCAAAACAACAGGTGCGACAGCAAGTTCAATGCAATAATAAACACATTCCAAATGATGATATTGAATGAAAAACCTTGTTAATTCACTAACACATCAAAACAAATCAAATTGAGATTCTCGGGAATGAATAGACTCACAAAAATAGAGGGTTTTATTGTTGTGTATTCACCAGTCTTTACACAAAAATCTGCCCTCTGTCCCATGACAGAGACTCCTTAATGAATAATAGAACTTCTTAAAACTACTTCAACCACCTTTCATCGGTTAGTTGAATGATTTGATCTTTAAAATAGTAACCAACTCAAACTTCCCGCTAAAGCCCTAAACTAGCCGTTGTTTACTTAAATATTTGAAAATTCAAATAACCAAATGACTTCATTTGAATATTTTAAACAATAAGCCCTTTTTAAAGACTTAATAACCTATTCTAGACTCTTACAAATAACTATTTCATGAGCAGTGTTTTTCGTCAAGGGTAGTTTGAAGATACATCTTTAAATATGATTTTGTTGCTCCTGCTTTCCACGGATGGAACATCCTGAACAGTTCTAATAGTCTGCAAATACAAAAAAATGGAATACTAAATTTCATATATGTTCAAAACAAAACATGAATGTAGAAATAACATTAAAAATGTCATCTAGAAATTTCATATATGGACAAGAGAAATAAAAAAAATGGCGATCACATTCTCCTACGAGTTGATTATTGCCAGCAGAGTTTAGAAAGAAAAATATGTTGTAGTAAGTCTCCATTATGTCACAATCAATCATAAGTCATTGCATGTATAAACTGAATCTTAAACATGTTGCTGGCAGTGTTAGTTTCAATTTTCATAATTTGTTAGAGTTGGATTTTATTAGGTAGCTAATTAGTTTAAGTTAGCTGTCAAGTTCAGATCCAGGTTTGAAGAAATTGTGCCCTTTAAAGACTACATGTAGCATGTAATCTTCTTCAATAAAATATATAGACAATTTTATTTGTATGTGTCTTGTCTTTGTACTACTATTATCTCTATAAATTTTAACATGATATCAAAGCCCACTTAGTTCTGACCTCCTATCATAAAGGAATTGAATCTCATAGGCTTTTATTATGTGCACTAATACCCTCATACCAAAAATTGAGAGAACATGGCACCTTTTTGTTAATATCAAAAAACTCATACCATAATTTAGGAGAGCAAAAGGAGATCATTTTTCTTGACAAGAAAAGAACTAAAGCATTTATATTAGTTTTCAAAGTGAAATTTACATTGTTAGAAGACTACAATCCTCAATCGTCTCATGCCTTCTCTCTTTGGAAATCCCAACCAATGGGCTTTGGATTTTCACCTTGTTCTCATTCATGTTTTGTGGACATGCTAGTTCTGTACACGGGAATGTGCTTTTGAAATCACATTTACAAGCTCAATAGAACTTGACCATAAATTAGACACATGTTTCATTGTATGTGTGTAGTGAGCATATTTGTGCAATATATAACAATGCACTACGTATTGTCAGGGAAAATATAGTAATGATGCTTAGAAAGGTTAAAGACTAAGGTATGAACCTTCTTGAGGGAGAATGCAACAATATTAAGAATGTCGTAATTGGTCACAAACCTTCCTCTATCCTCAAACACCCTCCATAGGAACCTACCTCCATCCTAATGCAAAGCTCAAAAATGGAAGGATAAATGAGCCCAAACACAATCTAAAATTTGATATCGACAAAATAATAATGTTGATTCAAACCATGGATAAATGGTAACAACTGAATCTGTGATCAATAATACCAATTGATGTCTCAGGTTCTACCTTTTCTTTGCCATTCTCAATTATCCTATGACAGTGGACACATAGTTTCCTCACGGGTTCATCACCTTTTTACTACTGTCAGGGTCGGGTTCAACATATGGAAAACTTGCGCCACCTTTAGCATCATTCAAATACCGAACACCACCATCTAAGGATCTTCAAATCCTTTAATCATTCCTCGTTGTCAAATCGGTCATCACAGTCCATCTGACTACCGATTTACCACCTTGCACTGAATAACCACGACCTTGCATTATCTAGCAATAGTTAATAATTCATCGGCTTAATAATGTCCACATTCGACACCAGACTGAACTTAGATGAAATGAAATGCAATAATGGAATCATAAAAATGACTAAATTGATGCCTCTCCGCACAACGTACTGGTGCCAATCTTCATGGCAAATACCCTTCTTGGCATGTGTAGTGGTACCTCCCTAGAATTCTAGAAAAAATACATTAGACATAATCAAATAGAATTCTTTGACTTGGTAGATCACTTCCACATCCATACTTATGAGTTCATTATCTCAATTCCTCAATCCAATCTAATCAAACTTCAAATACCCTCATGGGTTACCTAGTGTACCTAGCACCTCCACCATACCAAAATCTCAACCAAGCTTCTCATACTGACCCTAACACCTTGGATCATCTTATCATGGTACATTTGACATGTTTCAACTCTTCACCAACTCCAAACAATCCATCTTTCATCATTCTTCACTATAGCCCTTCTAGGCCTGCCTAGTAGCCCTGTCCAAACAGAAATCTGCAATTTCCATGAAATGTTTCCAAACAACCTAGTAAAGTAATTATCTTTCCAAGTACCCTTTTGGGAGTTACAAAACCCATCTCAACCTCAAGACTTCATTCCTTGACTGGTGAACATTTCTACTGCTGCTTGCTCTCTTTCCTAGGCCTAATTAGCCCCCTTTATCAAAGCAACCCTATACTCCACTACTCTCCAAGACTCTCTGACCTTAAATAGTCTTATATTAGGTTTCCAAACCACCAATTTTTTACTTTTCTTGGTCACGCTACTCACCCAACTCCCAAACCATTAAACCCTTGTTCCCAAGGTCATAAATCTAGGGCTTTGTGGCAAATGCCCTTCCCAGCAACACACAAGTACAAATATGGTTCAAACACTCTCCAATACATCCCCCTAGACATATTCCACCATCACATTCTTACTCCAGCCATCAGATCACTCCTGTCCACCATTTGGTGCTTTCCAAGTGCACCTTCACTATGTGTTCACCAGTCACTCACTGTTCTTTCACTTTGCGCTCCACCCTACATCAAACTTCCATAATGTACATATAATATAATTTGACATCTCCCATCCAAGTCACAGAGATCATAAGGATGGGAGTGCCCTTACATAGTTAAGGTCTTCAAAACAAACCGTTGACTGTACCCTTAAGGAGCCTCTCTTTGTCACTACACTAGATAGTTTCTTGGTGTTCTCAGGGAAAAACAATGTAATAGAAATAATAACAAGTAAAATCCCAAACAAATAAATGTTTTACATCCACACAAAGAAGAGATCACACTTAGAACAACACACTGGTGTCTTGATTGTCCACGGGACAGTGAGTTACTAATTTGCAAAGAATTAAATTTTATTCATTCCAAAAACATTTCACTTCGTGCCTTTTCATATTCAGTATGATCTCTCCCCTCTAATCATGTGGAATAACCCCTAAATAGACTCCATCTTCTCCCTCAAACCTGACATCAACCTCTTAACTATTTGTAACTATCTACAACAGTCAAAACTAACTGTTCACAACATGAAATACTTAGAGATTTATTGTCAAGTTGACAACAAAGTTGTCAACTCAACAACCTAAACATATAATGCCAAAAATAAAGACTTCTAAAGGTTTTAATGATAACCTTTATCATCCTATAACCTTTACTAACCCAACTAACCCCATTAACCCCATTTTAGGCCATTTTTGCCATTAGAGGCAATTTACAAAATCTTGCACTTTTAGTGCTTTTAGCATCATCTAGAGGCTCTATTGGCCTTATTACAACTATTAAGACCCATATAGGTCAATTCCATTAACACCTAACCTAGGATCAACCCTTAGTCCATTCCTAGTGACCCCTAGGTACTTTTGAGACTTCATAATGCCATTAAGGCTTACATTAAAGCTTTGATTACAATATGATCAACATGTGATCAAAATACCATTTCAAGACCATGATAGGCCTTATTACATGTCTTGATGACCTTTGAAGGCCATTTATCTTCCACTCCTCCCTGGGATCCATCAGTGTCCCTATGGCTCATCCTGCCTCCTGCTTGTGACCTTGGTGCTCCTACACCACATCCTCAAACCCCTCTGTCAAGTCCTATCCAATGCATAGATGTTATAACCGTCCATGTCAGTAGATCATGCTTGTTGTTTATAGATTCAGCGCTGATCTAAAGGTGGAGCAGGGTTGCTTCTAAATTATGACACCGTCTTTCATCTTGCTTTGACATGTGTTTAACCATTGCAATAATTTAGTAATGCATGCTCTTCTATTAGAAGTCAAGGTGGATATTTAGGGTGCAATAGAAAATCCCAAAGGACAACAACTAAAGGTGTTTCAAAAATGCCAATTCAGGCTCTACGCAGTGACAGTGGAAGCAATTGGATAGAGGAATGGGATACTTCCCAAATTTGCAAAACTTTAAAGAGACTTACCTTGACACACTTATATAAGGAAATGAGAAATCCAACTTCCTTATAAATGGAACAGTGAACCTACATAAGCAAGGCCTGATAGATCTTTCTTTGTAACCTAGGAAACAGAGATTCAACAATTATAGAGTTCAAATAGCAAAGAAGGCAATCAATTTATACGGTGAATCTTGAAATGAGGATCATCAGGAGTAAAGGTTAAGAGCTCTCTTGCATTTAGATAGGAAACTAGGAACATCTATTTATATGATGTATAATTTTGGAAGTGAACTAGGGTTTTTCTGCATGCTTCAGCTGGCATTTTCTAGTTATTTATTCAGTTTCCATTCAATTGTTTTACGTGCATTTAGACATTTTGATATATATTGTCTTTTGTATACTTCAAAGAATATTGTGGGGTATTTATTAATAGGAGGGGCTTTTGAGACTTTTGAGATATGATTTGGGATCTATGTGAACATGAAATCTATTTCCATTATTTAAAATATGGCTTGGTAATTACATATTTCTTATTGGCCTCAAAATAAAAAGGTCTCACATTGTAGATGGGAAGTTGTTCATATCCATTTTTTTGCAATTGTGATGATATATTTTAGCTATCCTTGTGTCAAAAATATTCAGTAGTAATACTATTATATATTTTTTAGCTGTTTGATCATGATTGTCATTTGTCTTAAAGATGTCAACTAAAAGTATGACCTGATATGTTGCTAAATGCTAAGTGATAATGAATTAGATATGAGGTCACACTTATAAACCTAATGACAAATATTTATTATTCTATGAGGTCTTGCATATATGTTGCCATGGTTGTCATCTAGATGTCATAACTTTATAGGATAATATAAGATGACGAAAGCAGTGATTCATCGTTGAGATTTTAACAGCATTTCTGACAAACTAAAGCTAACACTAGGAATTGCCCACAATGTCTTGGAACATTTTAGGTTAACATAAATATTTAATTTTTGCAGGAAATAGGGCCAAATATGTTAGGCAATATTGGATTACAAACACTGAATCATTGGAAGCAGCTATGGAGGCATCTGGGACAATTAAGTTTGCTATAGAAGCCAAACTTTCTCCTAGGCCACCAATACCAAGTCTTCGTCATCATGGTGACAATGATCGTTGGTATGATGTTGGAGTTAGTGTTGCCAGTGGTAAATTTTTGGCAGCCAAGATTGGTTGACAGGAATGATGGGGTTTAAGTTACTCATGTTATGGATGCATTGATTACAAAATAGGCAAAAAATACTAGTTGTATAGTTAACATGATGGTCTACTTTTGAGTAATTTGGAGTATTAGAGTGCTTTCAAGTTACAACTTAAGCAGTTATTTTTGTTTAGTTTCCTTTAATTAGGTCTGTGATATTACTCATTAGAATTCTTTGATGAATCTAAAGGATTTAATGTTTGGTCTGAGAGTGTAGTACTTCATTGGCTTTTAACATTAGCCCATGAGTGTTTTGTATTGTCTTGAGACAACGAAGAGGTGTTGTTAGTGGAATTGACTTTGTTGTTCTCACTCTACTATCCTATCTTATGTCGCATCCTATAGTTCTATGACTTAGTTGATCACAACTGAAATAGGACCTTGGTTGTCTCTACTTCTAGTATCCGTGTTTCCTCCTATTTCTAACTTATTATTTTCAATTCATGGAGGCACCTTAAGGACTTATGTGCATATTCTAGTTTTTAAGTAAGGATTCTAGTTGTTTATCCACTTTATTTCACAATGTTGGTCCTCATGCAGATATGTCTTGCACTTCGCCACAATGTGTGATGAATATTTTATATGATGCTTCTTTCCCTATGATCTATGCATATCCTTTACCAATCTACTTGATTAAAATTTCTTTTTTGATTAGTATATCCTCTTGCATCGTGACCAGCTTAAATACCATGACTGATAGGTGTCTCTTCTAGTGAATTCAATTGGGATTTGATAGGTGTCCCACACATATTATGAATTCATGCTGCATTTGACATTGCAATGCTAATTATAGACAACCAATATATTCAACTAAAACTAGGAATATATTGAAATGGTGCACCACAATTTTTTTTTAAACAACATTTTGCATTGGTCTCAATTTTGACCTTTCAACACTATTATTTTTTACCAGAATGCTATGCATTCAACGGTCTTTTCCACGAACCACCGTGGATAGTTCGACTCTATTTTCGACCAGAATGCTATGCATTCGACGGTCTTTTCCATGAACCACCATGGATAGTTCAATGCTAAAAGTCTGAGTGAAAGTCACAATTTTGACCTTCACACCAATTGACTCAGCCGAGGTGGTGGTTTTGTTCTTCCACTTCCAAGGGATTGTTGCAGTGGATAATTTGACCACTAGTCTCGTCAAAATTTTGATGATCAATCACCACGTAGACAATTCGATGAGAAAAGATTGATGACAGCTTTAGTCATCTATTCGACCAATTATTGTAGACAATTCAACCTTTTCTCATCAAAATTTAGGGCAAAATTTACTAGTGAAAGAAATAGAATGATAATAATATGTTGAAAATTCTATTCTATTTAATACATGCCAAAGGACCGCATTGTAAATTGATGTCACTGAAATGACCGCATTCTACTAGTGTCGTGCCCTAGCCTGTGCTTTAACTCCATTATTTGATGTTATTGGTGCTTGTGCTCAAGGATATCCATTTTTTTGAAATGTTGACTGTGGTTATCAAATGGACAGCCCATGAGCTTCTAGCTAGGTGCCATTTGTATTGATAGCTTAGGGCATCAAATGTATTGTATCATTGATAGTTGATACTTTGTTAAAAGGAAATAGGACAAAGAATGATTTTTATGTAGTTTCTCTATTTTGATCCCTAAGTGCCTTACAACCCTAGAGAAGTATATGCAGATTTACAGATGCAGTTGGAGGATACATAGCAACTGATAATTCACAATAAATCCATGCATCCAATTTGAATAGAAATTAATACAAAGAACTAGGGTCCTCCAATGGCCCAATCATCCAGACCTTGACTGTCCCCTCAACTAGTGACCCTTCAAAATCAGGTTATCATGCAATCAATGAGTGATCCTTCATTCTCCTGGTGAGCTTCTAGGTAGGCGCCATTTGTATATTTGATAACTTAGGGCATCAAATGTATATTGTATCATTGATAGTTGAGACTTTGTTAAAAGTAAATAGGACAAAGAACAATTTTGATTTAGTTTCTCTATTTTGATCTCTAAGTGGCTTACAACCGTAGAAAAGTATATGCAAATTTACGGATGCAGTTGCAAGATACATAGCAGCTGATAGTTCACAAGAAATCCATGCATCTAATTTGAATAGAAATTAATACAAAGAAATAGGGCCCTCCAATGGCCCAATCATCAGGACCTTGACTGTCCCCTCAACCAGTGACCCTTCAAAACTGGGTTATCATGCAATCGGTGAGTGATCCTTCATTCTCCCAATCTTCCCTGCAACCAAACATATTGGAAATACACAATACAATGATAACAAGTCTTTCACAATCCCCCTTCCCTCAAGGAACACTATCAACCATCCCTTCCACATAGCATTTCACTCTTGTATGAGTGGATTGTGTAGGAACAGTTAACATTAAACAAGGAGAAAACTCCTCAATACATCTTGGAAACCATTGAATTCAATAATAAATGAAACCTAACACCAACACTATTCCTTCCATTCACTTCTACCAAGAATAAAGCATTTAATCCATTCAACATTACATATAATCATTAGACAGTTACATTTCTTGACTGTGTAGAGGAATAGTCACGACCAAAATGATCAAAAATACTTTCACCCTTGCACAAGCTAAATTCCAAACTTCAAGTAAAATGAGCAATATGCTATATCAAATCATTCATATTCATAGTAACCATTCGAAGGATCATTTTGTCAATGAACCCTCTGACTGTACCCCTGTGGCAGAGAAAGGAAACCTCAAAATAGAGAAAGGAAACTTAGTAAAACCAGTCTATGTCGATGTTTGTGAGGGTACAGTCATGATAAGTGCCTCTCAAACCTCTCCAAACATGCAAGATTGTATTTAAATACTTTATTGATCTCTTCTAAACATTAACCAAATCAAACCTACATTTGAATCCATGCACAATAACCCCAAAATGAAGGGTTTTGTATCCCTTAATGAATCTCAGTCATTGGTAGCGCATGGATAGTCAAACTAGTAGTCTCCAAAGCATTCAATAAGTGATTGGATTGTATTTAATACACACTATTTCTTCCATTCACTTATACCAAGAATAAAGCATTTAATCCATTCAACATTACATATAATCATTAGATAGTTACATTTCCTGATTGTGTACTAGAGGAACAATCAGGAAATGTAATTGTCTAAACGATCCAAACATTTGAAAACATTGAATCGATATCCTTGAGCACAAGCACCAATAATATCAAATAATGGAGAAAAAGCACAGGCTAGGGAACAACACCAGTAGAATGCAGTCATTTCAGAGAGCATTCGTCATCAAATAAAATGCAATGCATTTGAAATTTGCAGTCAAATATGATGCCAGATGCTCGAAAGATGAAGAAATCACATACCTTCTCTCACGCTCATCTTTCGCTCCTCTATCCAATCGAAATAAAAATGATGAGGTCGTTTCACTTTTTTTTTTCATAGCCAAATCTTCCTTGTACCACACGAAGAACATGCCATTGGTTCAGTTTTGTAATTTGTTTTTTGTGTAATTAGTAATTGGCAAATTAAATGCAGATAACACCTTTATCAATTTAATTAGCATGTTATTATCATATCAGATAAAGTATGTTTAAGAATTGTTGGGACTAGTCCTTTTGCGTGTATTAAACATAATAGAATTTTCAGCATATTATTATCAATCTATTTTTTTGTTCTAAACATGCCATTAGTTCAGTTTTGTAGATTTGCTTTTTGTGTTAAATGCATTTTTCGTGAGGAGGGGTCTTGTTTTGAGGAGATTGATGAAGATTGTGCACCTCAAAAACCAATTCATAAGGTACCAATCCATGTTTCATATTCGCTTATATTTTTGGTTTGGTAAATCTCAGGTTATAAGTTTCATGTCCTTTCTTTTGATTACTATGGATGAGATATATATCTTACATTTAACATTCAACTTCTTTACATTTTAGAACATGTAGTGTGTTTTTTGAGGATTTTACCAAATCAACTTTTAACATAAACCAAAAACACCAAACTGATATCTTGCCCTTCCAACGTGACAAAATATTTGCATTTGACCAATAACTGCAAGCAATTGAACAATAAATCCACATACCTGTATCTTTGTAAAATACCTGGAACATCAAAAAGATGGCTAGGTGGCTGTCGCCATGATTTTTATCTATTGAATATGGGAAAAAAAAACACCAAAAGGAATCGAATAGAAAACATGATTGGTCATTTCAGAGAGCATTTATGATCAAATAAAATGCAATGCCTTCTCTCGCTCTCAATCAGCTTTCACCCGCTCATTTTCTCCCACTCCTTTTCTCTATAATCAAAATAAAAATGATTTGGCCATTTCAAAATAGTGAATTGATATCCTTGAGCACAAGCACCAATAACATCAACTATTTTGATCTATGGATACCCTAATGTTGGCAAGAGTTCTTTTATTAATAAGATTACTCTACAAGCTTGAAGAAGCGATATATTTTGGCAAATGAAGAGTGGAAAGACGATGATGTTCCTGAGATCATGGATGGACATAATGTTGCAGATAGAATGGGAAGACATCTTTCAAGCCTAGCCTTGGATCCTTCGACAATTCGGGTAGGATCGAGACCCAGGCTAAAAAGATGTCTTCCTTTTTGTTGTGGAATATAGGCTCTATTGTTGCAACAATGACAGACTGTGATGTACATATCACAATAGCTGAGAAACATAAATGTAGGCATCATGGTCACAATTTTTTGGGGACACAACATAATTGAGTGCTATTCCCAGATGATGCAAAGCAACCACTACTTTGCATCATCTCAAAAAACCACTCAATTATGTTGTGTCTCCAAAAAATTGTGACCATGATGCCTACATTTATGTTTCTCGGTTGTTGTGTCCCAGGACCCCTTATGACCCTTTACGACCATTTACGATCCCTAAGAATACATCTTAGAGGTCTTAAAATATTGTAAAGGGTCATAAGAGGCTCCTAGGAGGGGCTAGGTGAGCTTCCACCTTCACGTGGTTGGCCCTATTAAGTAGAGAATGTTAAACTATTCTCGAAAAAAAGAGAAGCTCAATAATTTAAGGTCTCAGTCCACAGAGATGCTGAAAAAATGATGAGAATCAATGATGGAGAGTTTTTAGATTTTGAGAAGACATATATGGAGTGGAGGCCAGATTGATTACCAGTGCAGAGATGATGATTCAGTAACCTACATCTATAAAACCTTCACAATTATCCCTTCTTTGACCTCGACTCATTCCTCTTCTCAAAAATGGTTATCTAGAAACTTTGGATAGTGTTTTCTCATCCATGCACGAAATGTGCTAGTGATCGTATAAAATTACTTTAGGCCTCCAGTATTGATGAGATGTACAAGTGTAAAATGTTTTTGCGAGACTGTGATCAATTTTTGCAGTGTACATAAATGCAAGGCAGTGATTATTCTCGACGATGAACAAGTAGCTAGGACTAAAGATAACACAGCTCAAGAGACCATCATAGGTTGTCTCTTTTTTTAGTCTATATTATTAACAAAATATTTTACCTTTCGTTAGCTCATCAAATCTGGGGATTTGAAAGAATTTAATAGAATATTTTCATGACAACGTATATTATTTAAGTTGACGTTGCACGAATTTATCTACTTCATGCACTTGTATACTATGAAGATGGCGATAAAGAAGCATCTCCTCCCATGGCAATGTTTCTTTATCATCGTCCCATAGTCTACAAGTGCGTGAAGTAGATAAATTCATGCAACGTCAACTTAAATAATATACGTTGTCATGAAAATATTCTATTAAATTCTTTCAAATCCTCGGATTTAATGAGTTAATGAAAGGTAAAACATTCTGTCAATAATATAGATCGAAGAATGATGGTCTCTTGAGCTGTGTTAACTTTAATGTGCCTATCCGTTGGTTTTTCGACAATTCATAATTAATTCCTACAGAAGCGTTATGCATTTGACAGACAAAATGTTGAAAAAAAATAATTTACGACATTTCGTGCGACAGTAATGCTATACGTTTGACAAGGAACCCTATTGGAGAATAGTGCAAAACTATCGCTATTTCGACAGTTTAAGTGTCGTAAAGAGGATATATTCAACAGAACTTCGATAGTGAGGCCATATCACTGACAGGTAGATCTGTTAGAATATGATGTGAACTGTCGGTATTCCAACAGTTATACCGTCAAAAATAATATGGTTTGACAGTCAGTTATGACAGAGATTGTATATTTTTGATAGGTCTTGTTATCAAAATTTTGATGGATGAACCGCAGGAAATTCCATTTCGAAGCTGTTGTCATTTGCAACTTGCTGACGTAAGATGGTGTTGGTAAATTGACAGGTAGGTCTTCTATCGCAATCTTCTATGCAAAAATGGTGACAGACTCATGTGTTGAAATTCTGACAAATGAGCGTTGCAAACCTGACAAATGGCCGTCGAAAGTTGGCCCCAAATGTAGTAGTGTTCCTTGTCATCATGATCATCCAACTCATCATAGCTAATCATTAAATGTTGATTCAATCCTTATTTAATATATATTCCTTGCTCGGTGTCCTCCATTTATATTTTGGTTAACTTCGCTTGATGCCTAAACCTTTCTTTACTGCTTGTTGCCTTCAGTTCCTTTGCCTTGACCGAGTTACTTCCCTTTTTACCTTTTACCTTTACCGAGTAATATTTCCTGCTAGGCATCCAAAACTCTTTTGCTTACTAACTTGACAAACCTTCATCACCATGCTTTACCAACATAGCATAATCATATGTTAGGTAGAAAAAATTTATATCAATATAATCCAATCATTCTCCAATCTGTATCAGTTGCCCATTTATGTTCTTCAACTTCACAACATCTCATTTCTTTTTCTTCTTAACTCATTCAACTTATATCATTACTGAATGATATGGCAACATAATATAAACCAGAAATCAATTATTTTCCATCAATGACAAGATAATAACCGATATAACCTTTCTACTATCATGTATTCCTCTATTCTTGGTCGGTCTTCATCATCATCACTATTCCATAATCAATCTTCATCATTACTATCAATTATAGTAACACCTAAATCCTTACCTAAACCATAATAATAAATGGTAATCCCTAATTGTAAATCTAATCATAAATGCTAAAACTATTTACCCTAATCCTAAATGTTAAACCTCAATCCTAATCCTAACCATAATACTAACCATATGTAAATTGATATCATAATATCAATCCTAACCATAACCCTAAATCTTAAATGCTAATCTATATCCCTAAAAGATAAACCCTAATCCTAAATACTAAACCATAAATTCTAAATCGTTACCTAAACCATAATCCTAAACGGAAAGCCCTAATTATAAATCTAGTCCTAAATGCTAAACCCTAATCATAAAAACTAAAGCCTAGTCCTAATGCTTAGCCTAAATCCTACCCCTAATGTAATCCCTAAATTTAACCATAATAGTAACCTAATATATAAAGACATACCCTAACCCATAATTTTCTTTACTTTTTCTCAATCCACGTGGAAAACCATACCAATATTATTGATTATGTAAAATATGAAGTCCTTTATAAAATATTAATTTTATTTTTCTCATGGTTTAACCACATTATTACACCTCTAAGTCTTTAGACTTTAGCATGTATATGTTGACCTTAGTGAAAAAATATATTTATTTATCATGAAATAAAAGGTAAAACATAAATTAGTGGTTATGGTAGGACATTTTGATGTGATGTAAGAAACTCTTTAGTCATCAACTAATATGATGACTACTAATATATTTATATATTAGCTTTAATTGTGACATTAAAATTCTGTCAATACATTTCCATAATTTGAATTTGTTCTTCATTCAAAAATAATAAACTAAGTTTCTAAAATCTCTTGGATACTAAGTTTTTCTATAGAACATTCTAAATTTTTCTCTCAAGAATTCTCTCATACTTTTGAATTTTATTCTCTTGTGAATATCATTCTATTCTCTATTATTCATTCTACAACAAATTTTTAGCAATATCTGGACATTTCTTGTTTCTCTATGCACTGGTCATTGAGACATTTAGTTTGAACACCTTTAGAGAGCCTCTTTGTTGCATTTTTATATTAGGATTCCCTTCATTTTGTATTGAATTTTTTTTCTCTAGTAAGGTCTATTTGATTGATTCTTATTTCTTCAGTCTTTTGATAGTTTACAAATATTTTTAAAAATTTCTTCAAATATCAACATATAACTCATTATTCTTATATGTTACAAAGTATGTAAAATTTGCTTTATATTTAATATTGTAATATTCTTATATCATTTATTGTCTTATTTTGTGATCCTTACTTTTATGGTTATAATAATATAAAAATAAATGTTATTCTTCTTGAGAGAAATAAATGATATGAAGGTTCATCCATTTTCTTAATCAAATCATTTATTGATGTCTCTCCTTATCTTCCCAAAAGGATTTTTTTCCAATTATAATCAACATTGACCTAAGAAAATCTTATTTTTTAAAATGTATAAATTAGAATATTTACTTTTCTAATTCTCTCTTGACTCATGAAATCTTCTCATTTGTTGTTTTAATTTCATTCTCTATATTAATGAGCATACTTTTTTAATAAATCTAGATCTTTTTATTGACACATAAATTTAATTGATCACTTCAAATTTTCTTTCAAGTATATATTTATAATATTATGTATATATATCATTCATCAAATTTAAAAATTAATCTAACTAAATAAAAAATAGTTTACACACCATTAAATTGTAGTGCTATTTTTAGGTGATAGATTGTCTTACATTACATTCTTTAAAAATATTAAATAATAGTTATGCACATTATCATATTAAAAGGGTAACTTACACCTGTCGATGACTAATTTTGACAAAATAAGAGCATGGAAGAAGATTCTTAAAAAATACTTCATCTTCAAGCTCTCATTCTCCTGTACAGTTGCAAGTCCTCAATCATGAGATGCACCCTTCATTGGTCTGGGCGTGACCTTTAGATAGCATGGCTATATTTGTCAAGTTGTACATACAAAATCACATATTTCTTCATAGGTGTGGTTTCTATTATCTTTGTGTCTGCAAATCCCCAACAATATTGAATAATGAATTTCTGCTTAAAATGAGGGAAATGGGTGAAAGTATAAATTTTGATAAAAATTTAATAATAACCTATTTACCTTATCAATCTCAAGATTTTCATAAAGTATGCCTCGAAACTTATTTTATACAAGATTTGCATAAAAAGGATTTGTTAAAAAGTCTTTCAAAACTTTCAAACAAATGCCACTGGCAAGTTTAAAACCAAGTTCTTTGGCATCATTCTCCCAACCTATGAAAAATATTAGTCCCTTCTTCATTGAAACACATGATCCTGGTGATGCTAATACAATTCTCTTAGATCAAGTCTATTGATGGACTGAGATCTCAAAGTTGAATGCCTATGATGTCAAACCCTGGGGCGATTACATTGAACTTCAAAATTCCTGGATGACATATTTGTGAATCTAGAGAAAAATTAAAAAAATACAGGTATTGGTGTGCAATTTGGGATCCCATGCTAATTTGGGATCCGATTACAGGTCAATGGAAACATAAACAATGAATACACTACGATAGGAAATAAGAAAAATCGATTGCCTAGCCCATAGTGCACAGGGAGAATAATTGAATTGTTGTATAAATTTGCAATAACATTATCATAGGAATCTAGGATATATAAATGGATTCCAAATCTAATGTCAGGTGAGATGATCTAGTTATTAAATATTACAATGTGTGGATCAACTCTTTTTTTCACCTGCACCACATACTCAAAATTATTTTAAAAATGTTTCTTACCACATTTACTTATTTCTTGCTACATTTACTTGCCTCCGCAACACGAGAAATATTGTTAGAAAGTTCTCCCCCATACTTCCAAGGTCAAAGTCGATGTAATTCATAAGTGTAGCTCACAAATTGTGTGACACAAAGAGCTCCATGAATGCGTACAATTTCCTTAGCCACATTATCTCCCTTCTTTTTGTACCTATATGCTAAATAGATTCCCAACCCTGTGATGAAACAAAGTACAATTTGAAGGAATTTTCATCATTCTACCTCTGTATGGATCAAATATTATGCTTCCTAAGGGATTTTATTTCATAATTTACCTACATATGTAATCTCTTCACATTCATCAATTACATCCCTGGGTATGTGCAAGATCATGAGGGGCCAAAAAGTAGCGATGTTAGTTCAAAACTTTGACAATGTAGCTGATGACTTTTTTTTCACCCGAATTTGATAAAATGAAAAGGGTATCTTAAGGAGATTATCAACTTTCTATCAATATAATTGATGTCAAATTTTGAATTCGGTAAGTAATTATTAGTTATTTTCTAATTGAGCTACCTCTAAAGTGTTAATTTATATACAAATTGAAAAATGACTATAACTTTCAGACGGTATAACATTTTTGAAATCCAAAAAATGCATCACATTCTATGCTTCACCTACTATAAGGAAAAAAAAAAGAATTTTGAATTTTGTAAATTTTTGAATGAGTTAAGGTGGTTAGACACGGGAGTTTTTTTTATTTTGAAAATGTTGTAGCAAAAAATTCATAATTAATTATTTTTTTAGAATAAAATTACAAAAAAATATGCGTCACATCCGGGCATGAGTCTACTACTTATATATAAAATCGTATAATAAAATATTATCATTTGATTATGATTAAGGTGGTCAGACATACACCTACTTATTTTTTTCCTAAAATTTTTGTACTGCTGCATTGAAATCTATACTTTTCACCAATCATACTAACTTTTTCTCAAAAAAGGCCTAGTAGTTTAGAAACTACATTCAATTTTCTAGAGATTCTATTCTTACAACTTTTTTATATTAGGTTCATAGCTAGTTGAAATTTTCACGTCAAGTTGACTAACCCTTATTTGCTGATTTTTCATTGCCACTTAAGGGCATAGTTTGGCCTCTCATGATCTTGCACATACCCCCCTGCCAAATGTATCCGTCAAGAATATCAATGCTCACAACCAATATTAAATGGGAGTAAAGTATATTTCATCTAACACACCAAGGAATTTGAAAGGGTTTCCATTGTTGTGTTGGCTGGGAGGAATTTGAAAGGGCTATTTTTTCTTACACCGTTACATTTGTTAACCTCCTATAGGGTATGCTACCATTGTTGTGTTGGCTGGGAGGAATTTGAAAGGGCTATTTTTTCTTACACCGTTACATTTGTTAACCTCCTATAGGGTATGCTGCCATTGTAGTGTTACATCTCTCAGCGTAATTAATTTTCATCACTAGTTGACATCTAAAATCTATAATCATTGTGAAAACTGATAAGTTAAAGTTATATTTTATATGTTCTAACTAAAAATAAAATAATTATGAAGCTTAATCATAACTAGCTAATATATACTCTATATATAATACATGGAGATGTATCGAGGCGTTGAATTTTTTCAACTTTAATTATCATTAAAGGTGAATGATGAAAAAATTAAACGCCTCGATACATCTTGGCGTATTATATATAGAGTATATATTAGCTAGTAGTAGTCGCAACGCGCATAAAACATTGAATAAATTAATTTGATTAGGGTTATAATTAAGGTTCATATTGAAGGTTAAGGTTTATATCATAGTTAGGGTTAGCATTAGGGTTAGGTTTTTTTTTAGATTCTTTATTATGATTAGGGTTAGGGTTTAGTGTTAAGGTTGGGTTTACAATCAGGGTTAGGGTTTATAACAATGTGAGAATTATGTTAGGTTCGTGATTAGAATTAGGGCTAGGTTTTAGAATTATCATTTGGATTTTGGTTACTTGGATAGGGTTTTCACAATTGTTGGGGAAGAGGTTAGGGTTATATCTAGGGTTTAATCTTAACCCTACTCTAATATAGGCAAACCCTAACCCTATATTACCTTCATAAGGTTAGTATTTAGGAATATGGGTAGGATTTACATCATGGTTAAGATTAGAGTTAGGGTTAGGGTTATAATTATGTAATAATAACCATGATGTAAAGTAACCCTAATCCTAACCATAACCCTAAATCCTAAATGCTAAATCCTAATCCTTAATGTTAACCCATATTCCTAAATACTAAACCCTAATCATAATGCTAATTGTTAAAAATTAATCCTAATTGCTAAACTCTAATCTTAAACGATCATCCCTAAATCCTAAATCTTAATTTAAATCATAATCCCAAATGTTAAACCCTAATCATAAATGGTAAAACCTAATCTTAAATGATAAACCCTAATCCTAAATGCACAACCCTAAATCATGAATCCTTATTTAAACCACAATCTTAAATACTAAACCCTAATTGTAAATGCTAAGCTATAATACTAATTATAACAATAAATGATAAACCCTAATCTTAAATCCTAGCCCTAATACAAATCCTAACCATAACCATAACACTAATAATGATGTAAATAGATACCCTAACCCTAACCATAATCATAATCCTTAATCCTAAATTCTAAACCTTGATCCTAAATGCTAAACCTTAATTGATAAACAATAATCCTAAATGTTAAACTTAACTCAAGGTTTAACATTTAAGATTAGGGTTTAGCATTTAGGATTAGGATTAGAGTTTAGCATTTAAGATGAGGAATTAGCATTTACAATTAGGGTTAGGATTATGGTTTAGAATTTACAATAGGGTTTAGTATTTATAATTAGTGTTTAATATTTATAATTAAGGTTTAGGTTAGGATTCAGGGTTTAGTATTTTAGATTTCACTTTAGCATTTAGTATTATTGTTTAGCAATTATTGTTTAACATTTAGAATAAGGGTTTAGCATTTAGGATTAACAGTTATGATCATGATTAGGGTTAGGGTATGTGTTTATATAATTATTAGTGTTATGCTTAGGGTTAGGGTTTGTATTAGGGATAGAATTTAACATTAGAGTTTAGCATTTAGGATTAGGGTTTAGATTTTACAGTTATAATTAGGATTATGGCTTAGCTTTTATAATTAGAGTTTAGCATTTACAGTTCAACTATAATTTAAATTTAATCAAACTCTAATCTTAACCATTAATAAACTATCACCTAATTTGAACACTAATCTTAAAGTTAACCATTAGTAAACCCTAATATTAAGCTTATTTGATGATTAATTGATTTAACGCAAACCTTTTCTTAATTCAAATATTTTATTTATTATACCTCATGTGAACGATAGGGTTTAGGGTTAGGTTATAATTTACATTAGGATTAGGGTTTGGATTAGTCATATAACTTGGTTTAGCATCATTCTTAAGTTATAGAAATAGTTAGGGTTAGGATTAGGGTTTATGTTATGGTTATGGTTAGAGTTAGGATTATGGTTTGAGTTACGGTTTAGAGTTATGGCTAGAATTATGGTCAATCTTAGGGTTAGTGTTTGGAAAAAGGTTAGGGTTTACATCATGGTTAGTATTAGGATTAGGATTATCAACAAGTTCTTATATCTTGATTCTAGACATTGATACTCTTTATATATTTTAAAGTTAAATTATATTAAAAAACATTCTTATTAAATTGATTAGTGATTATTTATAAAAACATTAATTAACTTAATTGCAAATAGAATTTTTCCTATTATAATATTAAATTTATACTAATCAAACCTTATTCTATTAGAAGTCATTCTAGGGTTTAGGGTTAGGTTCTATGATTATGGTGAATAATTCTCACCCTAATTGAACCCTCATTTTAATTTTATTCAAACCTAATATTAACACTTATAAACCTAACCCAAATTGAACACCAACATTAAAGATTACCCTAACTGCTTTTTACAATTAATTCATTTAACCCTAACATTAACCTAACTTGCATATTTATAATATAACCCTAATTGAACTCTTACTATAATTTAATTCTAAACCCTAACCCTATCCATAATTTAAAGACTTTCCAATGACCCTAATCAATCTCTAACCCTAATTGTATCCTAACCCCAACTTTATTTGAAGCTTATCCCATTTAAGCCCTAACCATGATTTAATTCTAACTAAAGATATCTCCTACAAATCTAATTGAATTGTAACCCTAATAATAAGTATACTCTAGCCATAATCATTATCCTAACTTAACTCTAATTTTAATTTAAGTAAACTCTAATCTTACCCATTAATAGACCATTACCTAATTTGAACACTAACCTTAAAGTCAACCCTTAGTAAACCCTAATACTAAGGTTGTGTGAAGATTAATTTATTTAACTCTAATTCTTTTGTGACTTAAATATTTTATTTATTTCAATATATTTTTACGTTAATTTGAAAAAATATTGTCTAGATTCAACAAAGTTAATTTTTATCAATGCAATAGTACTCTATCATAATTTGGTTGTTCACACTTATCAATTCAATATTGTTAACTGAATTCATCGACCATCCCTAAACCATCTTATAATTTTACAATTCTTCATTTTGGATTTCTATATTCTTGACGTTTTCTATGCCATTAGTGGATAATATACCATAATGGAAGGGCTTCTCATCTTGCTCGAACACAGTGTCATATGTAAAGAAGCCTTCACCATTAATGGCCGTCAAGTGAGGGCCGTAGAGATAAAAGGGAAGCGGAAGCTGTCCTTCCTTGTTCTTGTGATTTTCAAGCCATTCAATCACCGACCTCAATTCCTCGCTCTCCAAACGAAAAATGTCATCGTGTATTGCCTTGGCCGGACAAGAAAGGTCGGCGAGATCTGGCGCAGTCAGGCGCACCTCTGAGAAATGCAGTGCATTTCCGAAGAAGCCGTGGGTCAGAGGGGGAATTATTATCTTCCGAAATTCGGTGCAGATTTGTAACCTAGCTTCTTGTTTATAAATTTGTCAATGCTTTAAAAATAAAAAATCTAAACTTTGCTTTCATGCACTTTGATTTTGCTTTTTTAATCTTCAAGTCTAATTATATTCAAAATGATTTTTTATTTAAAACCCGCCAATAAATCTGTACGGAACGGTGTACATGGCCTCCAAGTTCTATGGATCGAATCTCCACCTTACATAGTGAAAAAGCCTTAAAAGCAGAAGCCCTAATGAATGCAAGCATGATTATAAATAAAGTAAGAACAGAGTAATCAACAAAAGCGAGTGAAATTATATCATCGACCTAACCAATTGCCATTTGTGCTCCTCGAGATTGCTTTCAGACGCGTATAATCTGTTCACACGCAATCCTTACAATAAATCGATATCCCTGAATTCGTGTGCCGCATAAAGTGTACAAACAATCTGCTCGCTAGTTTCTCGTCCGGATCGATCTTTTCTAGCCGTTTTCTGTGATAAATTCCCGCTCTGTGAGATTTGAGGTCACGAAATGAAGAAAAGCTTAAGCAAAACTCTGTTCAATAGATCTCCCTGGAAGAAAATGGATGAAGCTTCGTCAAATGGCGGATCTGAGTCGGCATGCTCTCCCGCTGGAATGTTGTCTCGTAGTAGCACGTTGTCGTGGTTTTGTTGTTTTTGTTGGCGCGGGCTTTGAGACCCGGCGGATGGAAGAATGGCGGGTGCAAAATCCACCCATCATCCCAACTGAGTATTCCTGAGGATGCATTTACTCTTCCACTATTTTCAGCAATGATGACGACGTGGATAGTAAATTATAAAGCTCTCAGCGGAATGTGAACGGATTCTTTTTTCTTACATTGTTACATTCGCTACATTCGCTGACCTCTTATAGGTGTGGGTCTGCTACCATTGTAAGGTTATGCCTCTCGACGTAATTACAATAATTTTAAAATTATAATAATTAAAATTAAAATTATATTTTCATTATTTTTATAAAATTAAAATTAATACTATTTATTTTAATTATTTACTTAAAACAATTATAAATTAGGAAAATACTAATTAAGAATAGAGTTGTAATATAATCGGTTAATCCTAACATTAACTTTCATTCTAAATATAATTATTATATGTTAGAATAATTTTTATATATGTTTAATTAGATAATTATAAAATTAACATAATATTTATTATTTTAGTCCTAATTTAAGTATACAAATAAATAAAATATATTTTAATTAAAATATAGAGTTATAAAAATGTTACAATTCATTACTTAAAATAAAATATCAATCACTTATAACTTATTGACTTAGAGTATTATATGTAACTTGTTGGATCTTAGAGTAAAAATAGGTTATAAATAACTATACAATAGAGGAAGAGAAACCAAAGGTTTTGGAGATGTTTATTTTATTCTATAACCACAAATAGTCAAATGATAAAATGCCATAGACAACATGATTCGAATCTTAGATCTTATCTTTAGTCCGTTGTACTTTTTTCCTAAACTCTAATTCATATGATGTAAGTAGTATAACTATTGTTATTTTGATGTCTCCTCTATTTATATAAGACCATAAACTTTGATGAATTCCATGTACTTACTATTAGTAATAGAAATTAAAAATTTCTTCAAATATTTCAAATTTTATATTCAATTTACATTTTTATTTCCTAACTTCCATTATTCGAAAGTCAAATAATTTAAACTTTGAAACCAATAATAATGTGTGGTTTATAAATTTTATTAACACAATTATAATATTATAAAGTGTTATTTTATTTCATTCTTTAATATTATAAAGTGTTATTTTATTTCATTCTTTAATAGAACTATATTCTAGAAAGCTCAGAATCGCAAATACTGGAGTTTAAAAAAACTCATAAATTCTGTGGCGTCCAACTCTATCTAACTCAAATTTCAATCGCTGATGATGCATGGTGAAGGACGATGGGCTCGATTATCCCAAAAATAATACTTAAAAAATGTCTACCTAACATTACTAATAAACATTTTGGCATAACACTGCCATAAGAAGTCCACAAAATAATGCTATGAGTATTCATTAAATCTCGTGAATTATGTGTATAAGGTTTCCAAATGATCTAATTATTTTTCATAATATATAACATTAAAAATATTTTATTGGTGGATATAATTAGTTCTCATCAATAGTTGACATCTAAAATCTATAATTCATTGCAATAGTACTTAGTCTACTCGTAAATACTAATAAGTTAAAGTTATATTTTATATGTTCTAACTAAAAATAAAATAATTATGAAGCTTATAACAATTAATAGTAATTAAAATTAGAATTATATTTTAATAATTATCTATAAAATTTGAGTTAATATTAATTATTTAAATTATTTAATTAAAATAATTATAAATTAGGAAAATACTAATTAAGAATAGAGTTATAATATAATTGATTAATCCTAACATTAACTTTCATACTAAATATAATTATTTTATGTTAGGATAATTTTTATATATGTTTAATTAGATAATTATAAAATCAACATAATCTATATTATTTTAGTCTTAATTTAAGTATACAAATAAATAAAATATTAAATTATAAAAATATTATAATTCATTAGTTAAAATAAAATTTCAATCACTTATAACTTGTTGATCTTAGAGTATTAGACGTAACTAACCTTAATAAAAGGTTACAATGCAATGTTTAAAAAAACAAAAATAGGAGTACCTATAAATTGTTGGATCTTAGAGTAAAAATAGGTTATAATAACTATACAATAGAGGAAGAGAAACCAAAGGTTTTGGAGATGTTTATTTTATTCTATAACTACATTTTATCTATTTTTAGCACTCTTTTAAAAATAAAATTAATTGAATATAAAAAAATCTCTACATCATAACAATCTCACACCAATTATTGTATTATCAATTTATCTATTTTTATACATATAAATTTGGAAAAAAAAAATTAACTATATCACAAAACACTATTACAATTGCTTCATATTATATACATTTTATACACAAAATTCTTCAAATGTTTCAAATTTTATATTCAATTTCCATTTTTATTTCTTAACTCCTATTTTTCTATTTGAGAGTCAAATATTTTAAACTTAAACCAATAATAATGTGTGGTTGATAAATTTTATTAATACAATTATAATATTATAAGGTGTCCGTTAAGCTCAAGAGAAAATGTACCAAAGATTATTTTTAAAAAGTAAGTCAATTTTTTTTTTAGATTTGTAAAAATAGTGATCCGAAGGTTATGAATTGTCTTGCTTTGACCATTCTGAGTGTGCCGAAGGTTATGCATGCTGCGAGATCGGACGTTGTGGTCCATGCCCCTAATCCCTGCAATGATGCTCCATGCAGAATGATGCGTGCAGTTGCAATGATGTGATAGAACTCTGTGTAATACAATAAAGATATGTGTTGTTAAACTATAGAATTATTTTTTTTGTTATATAAATTATTTATATTAAATTGTTTATTATTGGAGAAATTATCTAAGTTGGAAGGAAATCAATTTTTGATAGTTATGAATGTATGACATCTTACTGGGCATATGTAAGATTATCTAAGTAAACTTTAGGCTCTATTCAATTATAGAACCATCGTAGCTAGAAGGGAGATGGTTACTTTATTGCATGTAGATTATTATTTTCTTAGAATGAGAATAGATAAAAGGAAGATGATTATGTTTTATTCTGTAATATCTTGTTTTCTTAAATTGATTATATATAAAGGAAGATAGTCATTTTATTGCATGTAGTGTATTATTTTCATAGAATGAGCATAGATCAAAGAGAGATGATTATCTTTTACTATGTAGCATATCATTTTCTTAGAATATTTAAAGATATAAAAGGGAGATGGTTATCTTTTATTTGTAGTATCTTGTTTTCTTATACCGATCATAGATAAAAAATAGGGTTGTTATCTTTTATTGTGTACTTATTTGGTTTCTTCGAATGATAATAGATGAAAGATAGATGGTCACTTTAGGATCTACTGACTCAACAAAATTTATGCTAGTAAAATTGATGAAACCTTTATCCAAGTAGATGATGGAATTTACATTATCCTAAAACTATAGAAGTGACAATGATAGGTGAATTAGAGAAATTAACTAGTACTGAGTAAATTAAATATAGCTCTTAAAGTAATGTGTTCTTGTCCATAGTTGGTTTCTATGGTTATCTAAAAGTAATTTAAGTTGGCACATCATCCTAACATAGTATTTATTGTACTATATGTGCAATGGTTCTATCTACAATCTTTACAAGTATATTAATGTCCTTGTTTGAGGATCATTCTCTTAAAGAGCAAGCACAAAATATGTATGTAAAAATTATTTTCTAATTATTCATTTTTTTTATTGGTGTTACTAGATATTTATTATGGATGAAAGATAAAATATAAAATTGTTATTTTTAGTTTCTAGTTGAAAATACTATAACTATTAATGTATCTATGAGTCGATGAAATAATTTATTATGTATTAACCACCTTTTATGATGCTTGATATAGTGGACCAACTACTTACTATCAACTTATAAGGTTCCAAGTTATGGGAGTAGGAATATGCTTTAGTCCTCCTTTTCGTTCAATATAAGCTCACAACAAGGGAGACGGAGTAGGTTTTTCTTGGTTTTTTTTGTTTTTTCTTTTTCTTTTAATTTGTCGCAAGATTTAAAAATGAAAGAGGTAAGAGGAACCAAAGAAGGAAAGATAGCTATTGAAAAGGAAAACTAACAATGTCTAAGAGAATTTCAAACAAGGAGAATACTCAGTCACAGGTACGAACAATTTTATTTCTATTTGGTTATTATATGGGATATGAAATATTTAATATATTCAACATTTAAAGATGAATCATTCCCTTGTAACATTTAACAAATGGATTGAATACTTTATTTTATATAATATTTTTCATGCATTTTTGTGTAGACATATGACAAAGATGAGGATGAAACATTTGAATACATTCCTTTGCATTCTAGTGATTACAACCATATGTCAAGATATATTAAAATAGGTATGTCTATTGATATCAAACGCTTATATAGTGAAAACATTTACATATTTTCAATTACTTTGAAACATGTTGAACTAGTATGACTTCAAAAGTATCTAATATAAATCTAGGTTGAAAGTGGTTCTAATCTTTTAAATTGAATCTTCCAAGTAAATTTATTTCAGGAGATATTTAGTGGTGCATGAGCACCTTTGTTTTGTTTTGATTGTAAGCCTTTTTGTCATGTAAGGATTTCCCTAAGGTCATGTTGACCAAGTCTTGGAATACACTAGGGATTTGAAGTCCTTCTAGGTCCTAGGTTCTATATGGAAGGCTATAGTCTTTTAGCCCTTCCCTTTGCAAATGAAGAAAGGTGATGTCAGTGTGATGTCATGAGGTTTAAGCATGTGGAATTAGTTTTGGAGTCTAGGTGTGGTCTAGCACTCCATGGGAGCTTCCCAAATCCACGATGAAGCAAGAATCAAAAAGTTGTCACATTTGCTGTAAAAGTTGCTTAGCAACTTTTGCAACTTTGAAAAGTTGCTCGGTGCATAAAAGACTTAAGGCCTTAATTGGCTTTTAAGAGCTCTAAACCTCCCCTAAACCTAACCTAAGGCTATATATGTAAACCTTGGCTCAAATCTCAGGGTTGGAAGAACTATTGTATGGAGAATCAATTCTGGAAGTGTGCACAGTATTGGCATTTGCTTGTATTTAAGTGATCAGTTAATTAATGCATGGAATTATGAAGTAGATTTGGATCTATGATGGATGTTAGATGTTAGTGTGTGTGTCTATTTTGATATTCTGCAACTAGTTTAGATCTTTGCACTAATTTATTTTTTTAGTTTAAATCTTCCCAAAGTCTCTACTCATTGGTTCATACCAGGAGAGTTGCAGACATGAGGGTCTAACTCACTATCCCACCGTCCCATATGAACGGTCTTTTTGGGATAGTGAGTAGACTCCATGAGTGTACCATATGTATAAGGAGGGGCCCTGGAATGCACGCAAGGTATTTTTACAGTCAAGCCCTAGGCAAGCCATGGTGAGCCCAGCTAGGAAGGACTGAACCAAGAGAAGAAATAGACCTTGCAGAGGTGAATTGGGAAGTAGGATTTAATGATTGGAGATCTTGGATATGATCATTTCCAAGATCTAGAAGTAAGGAGAAGGTGTGATCAATCCATCTGATCACCCAAAAGTAGGACATACTTCATGCAATCAGAGAAGGCCCTAAAACCTACCAAAAGCACCTATTTTTTGGTTAGGGAGTTGTACGGCCTGGGAGGAACCTAAAACCTCCAAAATCCTTGAGAGGTTACCTTACATTGCAAGAATCAACAATTTTTTTGCAGGTTCATTTGAAGACAAATAGGTGAAAAGCCCTATTTTCTCAAAGAGGGGGCCTAATTGGGGCTCTTCCTTGTAGCCCTAGATAACAAAGGAAGTATGAGATCGGTAAGAAGGATTGGTGAAGTAAGAGTTGAAACATGTCTAATAGGATCATATAAGACACTTTCCAACACCTCCTCACCTCTGCAAGCTCCTAAGTTCACTTGGAGGTGTTAAGCCCTTATCCTAGCTTAAGGGTCATTGTGTGCATGGAAGTGATAAGCACCAAGAATGGTTGTTGTCTTGGTTGATCAGTGTTGGTAGTTTAGTTGGGGTGTAGGACTAGGGGATTGAGCCATTGTAGGCATCCTATAGGTCAGTGGTGTCAGTAAGCACACCTAAGGGTCACTAGGTGGACCTAAGAAAGGGATTGTGACCAGCTCTTCCCAACCTCCCTATCATTTTGTAGTCATAGTAGAGAGCTACAAACATAGACAATGTTATTTATTATTTATTACACTACACAAAAGAAATGAAGAAGTCAACAAAAGCAAAAATAAGTGATGAAATGTTGTTGCTCATATGTTTAATGATATAATGATGATCTATCAAATTGATTTATTTAAATTTGAAAATATATCTTGAATTTGTTTTAAATAAACCTTAGGTTCAAACTGGTTCAATGCTTGATATATTTTTCAATTTTATTTTTTATGTAGGTTACTTCAAGAAAATTTGTTACATGGGAATTCTACGTGATATTTGAAAGCTTTATATCTTGTATCTTGAAAATGTTGTATGTATGTACGTCTTACATTGGAATGTTATTTATCATGTAGGTTTAGTTGTAGTCTAAGGGAGATATTTCAAATAATTCAAAATCAGTCAAAATGAGATTCATTTTATTGACTATTAACCTAACAACAAGATGTATCAACATAGCCTTCTAGTAATTTCTACCACCCTAGTATTTAACTAGTGTCCTAGATTAATGTGATTTACATTATCTCTATAAGTTTGACAATTAAATTTATATAGTTGATCTTGTATATACATATATATTTCCAAAGAGATTTAGTTTATTTGAATTTTTTGTGCTTATGATCTATTAACTATATAATTGAAATATTAAAGATGAACCATGCAATGGGTCCTTTTGAAGAAGTTGTGAGTCTCATCAAATAATAAGCATTACCAAGGTAAGTTAGAATGGATTATTTCTTATATAATGTACAAGGTATCTCATTCATGATGATAGGATGTAGTTGAATCACCAACATTCCATTTTGTTTGAAGATAATTTTGGAAATAAATATGTATTTCTCAAGAAGACTCAACACTATGAAAGAATAGCTATCTAAATCCCATTGAACTTTTGGTTAGACTAGGTTGACTAGGATAAGATTATCAATCAATGAGTACAATGTGGTTGGGTGTCATATTTGAAAACTTGATTGAAAAAAAAGAGGCTACAAGGAAAGCCAAATGATTCACTAATAAAATTATACAATGCTAAAAGTTATAAATTATTTATTATATGCACTCATGTTGGCCATAACTAGATTAATTCAAAGTTGGAAAATAAAACCTCCTGATCACTGGACTAAATTTCTTAGTTCTAAAAATAAAAGACATATCAAAATAATTTATAAGGTACAATTTAGGCCCATTATGATAACGATCTTGTCCTTAATTATTTGCCAATATTTTCTCTTAGTTAATTTGAATTAGAAAATGGCACCTAATCACCACTTGACTGAACTACTTAATGTCAACACAAAAAATGCTATAAACTTGTTCACTTACAATTTAAACCTAGAATGGTGCCTAGATGTAGGTCACTCTACCACTAACCTATAATTTGCTTGTTTGTGGCCAACTTCTCCCTGGAGTGTGTTTGTACCTCCAACAAGAAAAATACCTCTTAACCATTGACACTGATTCTCTATTATGTGTACTCATTTTAAATATAAGGAAATCAACCAAATTTGGAGATGCCACTGACAAACCCACTAATTGAACTTGTAATTCCAAATGACAACTTCATACCTTTCCTATAGCACTGAATTATCCTAGCATAGATTTCCAATGAGCACTCCTAGCATCAATTTTATTAAAGATAATAACATCAACATCAAGCTTTGTGATAAATGAACTTTGCAAACAAGAAAATAAAGCTTTGACCTTTGAATTTCCTAGAGATGAAAATGATTTCTCTAAAGTGTCCACAAGCAATTCTATTCAAAAAGTTGTTGATGCATCTTAATTACATTGTATGAGTGTTCATTTCTTTTGTAATGTACAAAGTTTGAAAGTAAAAAAAAAATCTAGAAAATCTCATATGTGATTGCAACATTTTACTAGCCACTTCAAAAAATTCTCAAGAGAAATAATTAAATGTCGCTTCAGCCTTAATTGAAGTAACCAACAAAAAAATTCTTTGGAAGCCTCCCTCCTCTCAAGTAGAAAAATACAAAAATTGATAAGGGATCAATTATTAGAAATGCATGTGAAGTTTATTTGGCTACAATGCTAGTAAATAGGGTTAGACCATTTGATATATCGTAATAGTTTTATAAGATTGCATACTATACTAGTTTTTTCATCTAAGCATTCAACAAAGTGCATAAAAAATTCTGTAAAATGTCCAAGGGCAATTCTATATAATGAAGTGTGAGGAAATCTGAATTACAATAAATATAGGTGTCAATTTCTTTTGTGATGCACACACTTTTAGAGTGAAAATAGGTTCTATAGAATAATGAACAACTACAAGAGAAACCTCCATAAAGTAAGTAATAACAAAACAATATTTCTTATGGTTTGATTTTGATTAAATGCAACATAAAAAATATAATCTACTCAATATAAATACATGATAAGTGTAGTTGTGGAATATCTTATTAATTCTATCACAAAAGTCTAATTAATTTATTCCAAACAAATCAAAAAAACTTTCAAATATACTATATATTTAACATTGAGTGTTATTTCCTTATACCCATGTCATTTCATTTATAAATAAATGAACTATAAATACATATTCGAAAAAGATTAGTTCCCTAACATCCAAACTAAGATTTCTTCTTTCATTTACTTGTTCCACCTAAGTTCTTGAATATGAGGCCGAAATTTGAGGTCACTATTATAAGACAACTAAATAAAACTAAATCATAAGAGTACTTAAGTTATAAAAGAACCTTCATGTTATAATGATTTAATAAGACTTTTGGAGGTACCACATAAGAAGTGCACAAAATAATGCCATGAGTATTCATTAAATTTTGTAAATCATGTGTTTAAGGCTTAAATTAATTAAACCAATCAAATGATCTAAAAATATTTTTATATAATATAACATTAAAAATATGACATTTATACTATAGAAACATTTAAAATTATAATTAAATGGAAACAAATTACATTTGATTGATGGATATAATTAGTTTCCATCAATAGTTGACATCTAAAATCTATAATTCATTGCAATAGTACTCAACCTACTTGCAAGTACTGATAAGTTAAAATTATATTTTATATGATCTAACTAAAACTAAAATAATTATAAAGCTTAATCATAATTACAATGGTTCTAAAATTATAATAATTAAAATTAGAATTATATTTTAATTATGATCTATTAAATTAAAATTAAAATTATTTATTTTAATTATGATCTATTAAATTAAAATTAAAATTATTTATTTTAATTATGATCTATTAAATTAAAATTAAAATTATTTACTTAAAATAATTACAAATTAGGAAAATACTAATTAAGAATAGAGTTATAACATAATTGATTAATCCTAACATTAACTTTCATACTAAATATAATTATTATATGCTAGAATAATTTTTATATATGTTTAATTAGATAATTATAAAATTAACATAATCTATATTATTTTAGTTCTAATTTAAGTAATCAAATAAATAAAATATATTTTAATTAAAATATAAAAGAATAAAAATGTTACAATTCATTAGTTAAAATAAAATTTCAATCACTTATAACTTGTTGATCTTTTGTATTATATGTTTAACTGATCTTAATAAAAGGTTACAATGTAATGTTTAAAAAAAAATAAAAAATTCAAGTACCTATAAATTGTTGGATCTTGGAGTAAAAATAGGTTATAAATAAGTGTACAATAGGGAAAGAGAAACCAAAGGTTTTAGAGATGTTTATTTTATTCTATAACCACATTTTATCTATTTTTAGCACTCTTTTAAAAATTAAACTAATTGAATATAAAATAATCTCCACATCATTATCATTACAATCTCACATCAATTATTGTAGGGGATAGGGACTAGTACTCGTGAGGGCTAATTGACTTTAAGATATTCATTTTTTTAAAGAAATATACAATGGACACTTAACTGCCTAAAACTAAGGTTTGAAGGCATGACTCATCACACAACTCATTAAAATAGCACACCTAAAAATACTATTTGTTATGAGTAGAATATAGTATTTCTATATAAAATGTAGCATACATGTAACTTAAATGGACCAAATATCTGTTAGTAAACATAAATATTTGTTATATCTAACTTTTATATTCAACACAAAAGGACCAATAGTTGACCACTAAAACTTTTTGACAGTCTCACATTTGATGGGAAAATACAATGCATTTATTGTGTCCACCTTTTATATTTGTGATAAGAGAAATTGTTAATATGAAATACAGTAATGCATATACATTGCTACTCCAATATACACATAAGAACAATATTTGTACAAGATAACAATACTTGTTTGAGTGGGCATCTTATTAGTACTTGTTGATAGGCTAAGCAAGTACTTTTGCATCCATTTTTTGAGTTTTTAGTGTTAACTAGTGACTAAATAAAACTGTTTAGACCAATTAGAATTTTTTAGATTTTGTATTTTGTAATAAATTTCATATTTTGTAAAGTTAGATGCAAAATTTTTAACTTTATAATTTATAAAAATCAATTTTCTATCATTGGATTGGTTAAATTAGTTTGGGTCTTATACACAAAATTTTCGGATTTGTGGCCACATTGCATTATTTTTGTTTTTGGAAACTAATTCCATTAAAATTAAGAGATTATATTAAGTATATTATTTATTATATTAATAATTTTGTACTTCAATTATATTTTATAACCAATTTAAACTATTAATATATAAATATTTATTATAATAAATTATTATAAATTTCATTATATGTTATATTATATTATTTAATATAATATAATATTAATCAATATGATATTATATTGCATTATATTATATTTAGTATATTATAATATATCAAAATTTAATAAAATATAATATAATATATATTTTTTTAAATATTAGATATGATTATGTAATATTAATATAATTATAAAATAATATAATATAATTAATATATAAATTGTACTATAAATTTTAATATAATTTAATAAATAGTTTAAATAGGTATTAAAAAAATAAAATAAATAAATAGTTTAAATATAATATAAATAATATATGAAAATATGAACCTATATATAATTAAGATTTGGTAAAAAGAGTTGAATTTATGTAAGTTTCACATGATTATTCATTATTATAAATTATATTATATTATTTTAAAATATTTATTATATTATAATAGAAGATATTGACATACTGATTTTTACAAAAAAAATTACATAAACCACTAGTGAGAACATAAATTTCAAACTATATTATTAATAGAATCATATTAAATTAATTAATTATAAACTTACATTTATATATATATATATATATATATATATATATATATATATATATATATATATATATATATATATATATATATATATATATATATATATATATATACTATAATTTTTATATTATATTATAATATAAAAATAAAATAATAATTCAAAATTAAATTTATTAAATTAAAACTACTATTATTTAATTAATTCTAAATTTATGATAAATAATTTTATTTCAACATTTACGATACTATAAGGCAAGTACTAGCCACTACGTGGCACTTGTTTTATTAAGTGACACACATATAATAGATAGAGATATTTTATTTGAGACAAAAAATTAAAAAGTTATTTATTTCACTTGTTAATGAATTTATTAATGTATTTTTGATATAACATTTATAATTTTTCATGTGTTCAATTATTAGTCCATTTTTATCAACATTTGAAGATTTTCTCATTTACATGTAGATTATTTAATTAAAATATATAGTAAAAATGTGTGATAAGGCTAGATAATATATTCACAAGTGGGTGATCAACTATTAGCCCCTTGGAAAAGTTCTCTTATGATAGATATTTATTAAATATTATTTTTCAGAAAAGGCTCTGCTCTGCTTTGCGATGATAGGCGGCGACTCGCGAATGTAAGTTGACGAATCTGACGGTTTTGCTGGCGTCACAATTTTTTAAAGTTCTATCGACCGTGCGGTTGGCGCCCTCTCCAATGCAAACGCTGCGAATAGGTGTGATCTTTCTATGGCTTCATCTCCCACTAACATTAATTCTTCCCTCTCTCCTCCCTGTCATTCGACAATGCCCATACCCACCATTAACAAACCTCCTCTGATTTTATCGCATCCTAATTCAGATGGCAAAATTGATAAAGTTGCCATTAATATCCAAGCCTCGACTTCAAAGGAAGTTAATCTTTCACCTTTGCAATCTGCAGCTCCTATTAAGCCCAAATCCTTCCTTGAGGTGGTGGCGAACTCCGCAGCTGCCATTAGCACCAGCGCGAGGTTTACTTCTGCATCAAGAAATGAAGCCCAACAAGCAGGTAAGAACCTTGGGAACCTTTCCTCGATCGATGTATCTCTGAACCCTAAAATGATAGTGGAAATTCTGAAAGAAAAGGATAGGTTGAGGAACTCTGCTATTTTCTTTTCCGCGGTTGAAATTGATAGGGTTCCACCTAGGAAATTTTTAGATGATTGGTTCCATAACTACTAGAACCTAAAACTTGGCTATCACATTTCATTCTATCATCAGATCCAGAAGGGATTATTTGTTATCTTTTTTAATAACCATGAATCTCAATCTGCCATTCTCAAAAAATAGTACTGGATTGTTGGTAACACAACGTTTCGAGCCCTTGCTTGGACTCTTGAAGCTATCCTTGATGAAGTTGTTTCCCTTTCAAGTTGTTGCCCTTTCGGCTCCCAGATGGATTCTTGTTAAGCAAATCCCCCCCTTTCTGTGGCATTTCTTACCTCAACTCCTCGAACCCATCGGTAAATTTGTTAGAATGGATGACTTTGTTCGTCTTGTGCCTCACATGGATGCTAGGGTTTTAATTTCGCTGAACACAGGCAAAGATCTTCCTAGCAAAATTAATATTGTCATTACGAATGAGGTTTTTTCTTGCCCTGTTGAGGTTATTGGTGGTCTTAATGCCTATTTTCTTTGCAGGAAAGAGGGACATCTTAGAAAAGACTATCCCATTATCAAGCATAATAAATCTCCTAAATCGGCGAATCTGATTGTATCCCCTTCTATCAATCCCCCTGAACTTACAGAGAATACCTCACCTGTGAACAATCTGTTGCCCTCAATAGATGTTTCATCCCAGTCAAGTTTTCCCTCTCAGCTTTCGATTAACCCCCCGAGCTTTGCCCTACCTAGCCTTGAGGACTCTGCTGATGGTTTCCAGATTGTTTCTAAGAAGAGAAAGAAGAGTGGCCACAAACCTAATAATACCTCTCAATCTGTCACTTCATTCCCTGCTCCTGCTTTTAACTCAGCGCACAATCCTCAACCGAATACCACTCCCTCCTCTCATCCCTCTACTGGTAACCCCAGTGAACCTTCCACCTCAGCTCCTCCTGCTTGGCCTAAACTTCCGGTTAAGAACTTCAAAGAGATTACTAATGATTTTGTCTTGGAAGTCATTCTTGCGGCTCCTCCCCCTAGCTTGTCTAGCATTCCGAGTATGGAACTGGATCCTGCATCGTCATCCCTCTTAGATAATGATGATCTCCTCACTTCAAAGAGGAGAGGGAGACCTCTAGGCTCCAAAAACAAAAACTCTACGACTAAAAAACAAGGCAGCACTGTCTCTGTGGGAGTCTCTCCTATGGAGGAACTTGCTTGTGTTGATGCATCTACTCTGAAGTTGGTTTCCTCATGAATTGTGTTTCTTGGAATATTAGGGGACTGGGATGTCCCGATAGGAAATTTGTTATTAAGAATTTTCTCAATAGTATTAATTCTATCGATATCTTGATGTTGCAAGAAATTAAAACTGTTGGATTCACTCTTGAATCCAACCTAAATTTTCTTTGGAGCAATGCGATTAAGTTTGTCACTAATCACCCTCATGGCAGAGGGGGTGTTGCCATCTTGATTAACCCTAAATGGGAAGCCTTCATCAAGGACAGTGGTATCTCCCCCTGTAAAAGAGATATTTGGATTATGTTTAACTATAATAATTGTGATTTTGGTATTTGTTATGTGTATGCCGCTAACGATTATAAGGAAAGATCTAGTCTTTGGTCTTGGCTGACCTCTCTGCCTGATATTCCTTGGTTGCTGGGAGGGGACTTTAATATGATCGAGTCTCGGGAAGATAAATTTGGAGGAATTTTGTTCTCCTGGAAAGATCAAGAAAAGTTTCAATGGAATATGCTTAAGCAATCTAAACTCCTCTTTGACCCTCTAACGGGGAACAAGAATACTAGTCTGAGGCTTTGGCACACCTAGTGCAACTTTCAAAAAGGCCCATCTAGGATATACTCAAGGCTGGATCATTTTTGTCTCAATAAGAATTTTTTCTCTGTGGCCCCTAATGCCTAGAATAACTTAGTCTTAGTTACCCCTACTACTATTTCAAATCATCACCCTATCTCTATCTCTGTCAGATTTAGTTGTTCCCCTGACAATAGTAGGGTCAGCAGTCCCAAGTTTATTCTCAATATCAACCTCTTGGCTAATGAAGATATTATTTCTTCCATTAGCATCATCAGACATATTGATAGATTTCACTACCCTTCCATTTCCCATGCTGAGAGGTGGAATATGAATGTGCTTGCCTGGCAGAATCTACTTAGAACTGTTGGTCAAAAGAAAGCCAAGGATTTTAGACGCTTTGAGACTAGGCTTGCTGCCAACCTTCATGATGCTAAGGTCGCTATTCAAGATAGATCGGATAATCCTTTGTTGATCCCTCAACTTGCCTGCACTAAGGAAGCCCTTAGGCAACATCAGCAGCATAAAACTCATGGTGCTAGGATTCGTTCCATAGCCCATTGGCTGCAATAGGGTGACAAGGGTAGTAAGTTCTTCTTTAACCTCATTAAACAAAAGCATGCTAATGAGTCCATTGAGAAGATTGTTATTGATAATCATGAAATATCTGACTTAAATAGCATAAAAATGGAGTTTTCTCGCTTTTATGAAAATTTGTTTTCTTCCGAAGACTCCTTGGAAGCTAGCTCCCTCAGGGAACAATGCAGAAACATTATCCCCAAGAGGATTACGGACAGTGATGCCTCCCTACTCAATAAACATATTTCCCTGGAAGAAGTAGAAAAATCTATTAACTCCCTTAAGAATGACAAGATGCCTAGCCCTGATGGTTTTCTGAATGAATTTTATAAAGCTAACAATAAGTGGATCTGCAAAGATTTGCTTGAGATCTATAATGAAGCTATTAACTCTGGCTCCTTGGGTTGCTCCATTAATAGAGGAATTATCAAATTAATTCCCAAGGATGGGGATAAAACCCTTCTTAAGAATTGGAGACCTATCACTCTCTTGAATGTCTCCTATAAAATCTTTGCTAAAATTTTGTCCCGAAGACTTGAAACCATTCTCCCGAAGTTTGTCTGCTCTACCCAAACCGGTTTTATTAAAGGCAGGTACATTCTTGAAAACTTGATTACCAGTTGGGAGGCATTGGATTGGGCTAAGCACTCTAATCAGAACTCCTCTATGTTTTTATTGGATTTTGAAAAGGCTTACGACATGGTTGAATGGAGTTTTATTACTATGATGCTTGATGCCTTTGGTTTCCCTCCCAATTTTTTTAAGTCTATTGAGATGTTGCTTAGAGATGCTTATGCCCAAGTTGACATCAATGGCTCTCTTTCAGAACCTTTTCCCTTGGGTCGCTCCATCAGGCAAGGCTGCCCTTTGGCCCCTGCCCTCTTTGTTATTGCCTCCGATGCTCTTTTTTACATTCTCAGAGATAACTCTCTTTCCCTAGCGGTTAAGGGTATTACCATCCCTGATGATAATGAGCTTATCAACTGTTAATTTGCTGATGATACTACTATCTTCCATGAAGCCTCAGAAGAAAATTTTGTTGTGCTGAATAAAAAGCTCAATATTTTTTATAATATTTCTGGGGGCCGTCTGTCTCAGGCCAAATCCATTTGTCTTGGTTGGAAAGACCAGTTGCCTGATTGGTTTAATAAGTATGGTTTTGAATGGGGAGGCCCTTGCAAGATTGTTAGGTATCTTGGTATACCGTTCTCCATGGAACCCTCTCTTAAGGAAATGTGGCTCTAGGTCAAAGATAAAATCTTCAAGAAGCTAAATAAATGGCATAACAGGTCTTTATCTCTTGCTGGTAGAATTCAAGTCTACCAAAAAATTCTCTCATCCTACAATATTTATTATGCCTCTGCCTGGATGTTCAATGACTACCAAGTTGTTGAAATTCAAAAAGCCATCAGGAATTACCTCTGGTCTGATGGAAAAGGTAACAAGAAGATGCATATTGTTAAATGGGAGTGGTGTCATGTTGACAAGCTCCTTGGGGGTTTAGGGCTAAGGGACCTTAAAATTAGTGGCCTTGCTCTCACCTCCAAGTGGATCTTTCACTCTCTCGATGGAGATGATCTGTTGAAAGTGCTGATTAGAAACAATATAGAAAAAGTCTTCCCCAAGAATGCCAAATTCTGGAAAAATCTTCCCTTGTGTGATCTAATTTGTGGCAAATTTCCTATCGTGGTCCAAGGTTCTGCTATTTTCAAATCCATTTGGAAGGCTTGGAACCATGTTAGGCCTTACATTAAGAATAAGAACTTCTATGATGACAAACATCTCCATGGTGAAAGATCCATTTGGTGCAACCTGTAGCTAGGTGATAAACCTTTAGCCCTCTCCCAAGGATGCTCTGCCAAGCAATGGGCCACCTTGGGGATCACTCAATTTGTGGATATCTTTGAAAATGACAGACTCGTATTGTGAGATGAGCTGAAGAATAAGTATAACATTCCTGCTTCTCATAAAAAGACCTATAACATGATTTTCAGAGCTAGCGAGGACATTCCCTCCCTAGCCTCTACCATGTTGATTCCAGTAGATACATGAACATTAAGTGGCTGGATGGTACCATTATTACCAAACTTAAAGCCAAAAATATTTATGTTGTTATTGACTATAATGACTCCATTATCAGCCACGTTAACAAGATTTGGTATACTAATTTGGATGTCTCCTCTTGGAAGAAGTTCTTTGATAAACTTTGGAAAAGCTCTATTGATCCTAAAATTAAGTGTTTTAAATGGCTCTTAATTCTGGATAAACTTCCTATTAGGAAGGATTTTTCTAATATTACTTACTGTAACATTTGTAGGACCCCGAAAATGGGGAGGCATATTTTCTTTGACTATAGCTTTGCTAAAGAGGTTTGGCTCATGTTTGGTATCTCTATCCCTACCAATTTTAACATTTTTGAAATTATTACTAGTTATATTGATGGTACTAAAAAGGACATTAATCTATTTTGGAATATTCTCTCTTCTAACATTTTATGGAAAATTTGGAAATGCAGGAATGAGGAAAGGTTTCAAAATATTCCTAGGGTTCTTACTGAGTCTTTTCGAAGTCTCACACATTTTAAAATTTTATCGCATGTTCACATTACCATGAAAGTTGATAAAGATAAATTCAAAAGGCTTCTCAAAACTAGATACGCTACATTCTTCGCCACTGAGATGAAGGATGGGCACTTTTGGAGGCGTCATATGGACAATCTCAAACTCTTTGATCAAATTGTCAAGCGGCTTAACAAGGAAGTCAGGAGGAACAACAAAGATACTACTGAAAATATGATCCTCATGCTCAATCAAATTCAAAATCAGAAGAACATTGTATGGATGGAAGGCACTATGGGGTGGACTGCATGGGTGGACACTCATGAAGACCTTCTACATTAGCATGTGGTTCCTGTGGCTCTTTTTGGTGGTTATGTTGTCGGTTTATTACTTCTCGTAGATGCTCTAGTACTGAGGTTGAGCCTCTTGTAAATCTTTTTTGATACTCTGCGGTCTATTTTTGTATCTTGAACTCCTTATATTTAATACAAAAACTATTAGCCCCTCTCCTCTATTATCAATTTATCTATTTTTATACATATGTTTAGAAAAAAAAATTTAATTATGTCACAAAACACTAGATACATTTTATATACAAAATTCTTCAAATGCTTCAAATTTTATACTCAATTTACAATTTTATTTCTAAACATCCATTTTCCTATTTGAGAGTCAAATATTTTAAACTTTGAACCAATGATAATGTGTGGTTGATAAATTTTATTAACACAATTATAATATTATAAAGTGTTATTTTATTTCATTCTTTAATAGAACTATATTCTAGAAAGCCCAGAATCACAAATACTGCAGTAAAAAAGAACTCATAAATTCTATGGCGTCCAACTCTACTGAACTCAAATTTCAATCACTGATGATGCATGGTGAAGGACAATGGGCTCGATTATCCCAGAAATTGTTTTAATCTGTATTCAATGACCCCTTTCTCATATTTTAATCTTAGCTATCTCGACTGACTCCTAGAACAAAATTCTTGATTAAATATCTGGAGGAGGAATGTTTGGGAATGCAACTAAAATTAATGAATTCTTAGCGTTTGTGAAGTCGGTGAGGATATCTTCCAAACCATATATTTGCATAGCATTGTGCTAATCGCTTCTACAGTGGCTTCTAACATAAAATTCTTGATTAAATCTCTAAATGTTTGGCACAGCTTCTACAGTTAAAATAACAGGGGCCAATTCCCCTCTATAAATAGGACTGGATTATCATTTCTGCACAACAATTTTTTCTCAGACCGTAAAAGAGAATGGCAAAGGCAATGAAATTGTTTTCCGTGCTGCTGGTATAACAATGGCATTGGTTGTGGGCATGGAAAGTATATCTAATAGGGATGGTCATTTTATTGCATGTAGTATATTATTTTCATTGAATGAGGCATATATCAAAGAGAGATCATGTTATCTTTTACTATACAATATCGTATTTTCTTAAAATATTTAAATATATAAAAGGGAGAGGGTTATTTTTTACCTTTTATAACTATGATGATATTTTCTATGGTGGTGAATGAATTTAAAATATGTAGATCTATTTAATAAATTGTTAAATGATGAATGATTTATCAATGTGATTCTCATTTCATGTTTTAACTAGAATTATATTGTTCTTAGTGACTTGATATGCATGTCCTTGTGAGAATGGGTACTTAGGGAATCTTGTATTAGTTCTTGTGTGTAATATGATTGGGTGATAGTAATTATGTCCATATATTTATCTTGTATACTCTCAGTGCTCAATGTTTATGAGATTGTATGTACTCTTCTTGCTTGACCCTATGTAGTAGTGCTTTAGCACCTATGGGTGGTCCTACAATAGTGTCCCACTTTTTGGCCAACTTTGACACAGAGATCAACATTCTGAGAAAAAAATTCACTTTCGAACACCTGTTGCTACAAGACTATTATGAATTTGAAGATGATGTAAACTAGAGTCTTTTAGAATTTTCTTTCTAGTTTCTAAATTTTATTTTTTTTAAATTAAAATTCATTTTTCCTTCTCTTTCAAAAAGTGGTTTGTGTGAAAAACTGTGTTTTTAACAAGTTACTGTCACTTGGATCAACATAACTTTTTTTTAAAATGTGATAACGATGTAATTCTTTTGGAATTATATTTGTAACTTCAATATCTAAAGGATGCAATTGGTTTCATTCATTTTGGGTAAATATTTCATAGTTTATTAAGTTCTAAAGTGACAGTAACTGTAATTTAGACATAAGGTCACTTGGATCACTCTAACTTGATCTGTGTATATCAAAATTCATTTTTTCTTTTTTTTATAGAAAGGTAACACAAATACTCTTTTCTACATATTTTTCATAAAAAAAAATTGTAATTTACTATTTTTCCCAAAGTCTTGAAGAGACGTATTATTGATTGACTAAACAACCTATGTTTAGTTAAAGTAATATTTAAAAGTGATAATGAACTCAATATGTATTAAAATTATATTCATTAGAAAGCTTGTTCCGAATAGCATCATACTACATAGATAGGTTTTTCAAATAGATTCATTTAATCTGCCAAAACATAAAGTCGAAGTGAGTTTTTGTCAGCATTTTAATAGGTGTGAAGGAGACTCCATTGTATGTATGAATGAGGAGTATATATGAACTATATCAATGTTTTTTTAATCTAAGAGGCTTTGAGCTAACCATTTGTAATTAATTCCTTCAAATGGAACCTCTCAAGGCTTAAATCATCATATTTTATAAAAATGTGTTATTTCAACAAAAATCAGCATGTCTAAAAAAGTGGGACCACCCACACACACATACACACACACACACACACACATATATATATATAGTAAACTTTTTTGTATGCTTCCCTTTGTATGATTCTTGTACAACATGTGTAGATAGTATATTTTGCCTTTTAGTATACCATAGTCATATTTATTGGCTTCTAGGAGTAAGCCTAATTTAAGGAAGGGATATAATACCTACCCCGTTGCTACCATTTCAGTTGATGGTGTGAAACTCTTTTAGACAACTCTTCATGTGCATGTTTGATCTTTAGTTATACTTGATGATTTTTTTATATTACTACAATACCCATTTATGATGCAAAATATTGATACTTGGGTTGTTTGATTATATCATGATATTTAGACATTAATGATCATCTGCATATAATGATGATATGTATATTATGGTTCTTTTTACTGACCCCATACTAGCATGTGTATGGACGGCGTGTATGTTTTACATTTCTTTTTGATGTTCTTGATGTGGTTAATGGATGAATTCATAGTCTTTTTTTTACGAGATCTACATGATGAACTAATCTCTACCATTATTTGTTATATAAATATACATGTATTTACATGATTGGCATTGTGATGCAGGTTCACAAGTGCTGGGCATTGACTTCCTTGAATTTTCAAGATGAGAGTTCCCTATCACAATATCTCAATGGTAAGAGAGGGAAGATAACATTAAGACCTAAATCCTAACCTAAGCCCTCATTTATCCTAAAATAGTGGAAAAGTATCTGGTTTACTTTGTTCTCTGAATTCATCAAGGTGACGTGAATTTTTGAACCATTTATTAAATATTCTTATGTTGTTGCGTCTTTTCTATATTTTGATTTGGTCATATGTTAGTGTACATGCATTCATGTAGGTCACTATTGTTTTTGGTCATGATGTTGGTAAAATATTAATTAAAGTTTAATTATAAAGAATTAAATAATTAAACCTTCTAGAATATTAAAATATTAAATATATAGTTATTTAATTATAGGGATTAATTAAATAGCTATATTTATTAAAGAGACTTAATTAAAGGATAAAGATAAGATTCAAGATTTAATTAAATATTGTTGGCATAATTGATGCAGTGATCGTAAGTGATTTCTAATATTTTTGTGATCTAGTTTTGATCACATTATGATATGTTATTGAGGTGTCATTGATGTCAAGTATTGACCTAGTCTTCCTAGTATGTTGCTAAGTATGAGTATGATGATCAAGTTATTGCGATGAGTTTCATTTGTAGCGATCCTTATGAGAGACTTGGTAATGTCTCTTAATGTTATATGAATGACTGCTACTATTGATGTAGACTAGTAAGCAAGTTATGATCGGATAAAGGTTAACAATACAACTTCTAGAATAGTTATGACAAGTGATAGGTGATTTGATTGGTTTTTCAAATCTATGATGATTTATGTGGCATAGTCACAAGAGAAGGTTGTTGATAATATATAGAGTCTATGGTTGCAACCACAACTAATTTGAGTGATTGGTGTGTAGGATAGGTGGTCAATGAGAAGAGATAGAGTTGTTACTAGGTTAAATTATATGTGTTCTTGAGCGAAAATTGATAAATATTTGATCAGTGATCAGTTTTGAGGTTGCAGTGGAATTGGTTGAGTCAATCATGATCTGGTGACATTTCTTGGTGATTAGAGGTGATGATCTAGCATCACACTATTCGATGCTAGCGTGTGGAGAAGACTCTAGAGGAAGCATGTTTTTGGTCAAAATGTGTTTGACCCCTTGACACAAAATTCTATGTAAATCATTATATTGTCCGACGTGGTCTTGGAAAAAAAAAATTTACATTGAAATTTGTTTTTGGGCTCATTGGATCAAGCAATATATTTAAAATTTAAATCTATTTCAAATTTAGGGCTTTATTAAGGCAATGGACTAAAAAGTTTAGTATATAAGGAATAAAGTTAGAACTTAAGTGTGTTGATCATGTGTTGGGTGGTGCAAGAGCACCCTTATCTTTCCTTTGTTTGTAAACCATTCTTGGCATGTTTTGATTTCCCTAAGGTCATGTTCACCAAGGTGTGGATTCGAATAGGGATTTGAAGTCTATTTAGGTCCTAGGTTCTAGATTGAGGGACTATAGTATGATAGTCTATTGCATGGTAAGTATGGATGGATGATGTCACAAGGTTTAGAGTAAGTAGAAAATAAATTTTGGAGTCAATATGGAGTTTATAACTCTAGAGGACCTCTCTAATGTCTATGGTGAGCAAGGTTGTCAAAAGTTGCAAATTTATTGTAAAAGTTGCATAGCAACTTTTAAAACTTGCTTGGTGTAATGTTGTCCAAATGCCCTAATCAGCTTATGAGGACCCTAAACCCTTCCTAATCCCATCCTCATGTTATTTAAGAAAACCTTGGACCAAATCCCGAGGTTGGAGATTCTACTGTACAGAGAGTTATTTTTGTAGGTGTGTACAATGTGAGGATTTTGATACAGTTTGATAATCAGGGAATTCATGAGCTATGTTTTGTGTTGTATTTTGGTTTGTATTTGATGGGAGATGTTGATTAGTGTCTTTAATTTCATTTTGTTTCAATATTTTATCATTTCCTTTACATTTCATTGCATTGTCATAAAACTTTTGTGTTATCTCTGTTCACTGGTTTATACCCGGAGAGTTGTAGAAATGGGGATCTAACTCACTATCCCACCGTTCATTTTGTATGGACTTTTGGGGATAGTGATTAGAATCCATGTATTTAATATGTATAGGAGGAGGATCCCTAGAAATATTTCCAAGCTATTTTACAGTCAAACCCTAGGCAAGCCTATGGTGAGCCCGACTAGGAATGACTGAGACAAGAAGGAAGATACCTTACAAAGATGCATAGGGAAATGAGGATTAGTGATTGGAGGTCTTAGAAAAGGTCTTTGGAAAGAACTACATGAAGGGAGAAGGAGTAACCAATCCATTTGGTCACCTAAAACTCAAGAACAACACATGCAATCAGTAAAAGCCTAAAACCCTCCCAAAAGCACCTATTTTTGGTTAGGGGGTTGTACGGCCTAGAGAAACCCTAAAAATTCCAAATTCCTTGAGAGGTTATATATTGATTCAAGAATACATAATCAATTTGTAGGGTTCTTTGGTAGAAAATAGGAGAAAAGCCCTATTTTCTCAGAGAAGGAGGCCTAATTGGGGCTCTTCCTTGTAGCCCTAAATTGGGAAGGAAGTATGAGATCGGTAAGACAAATTCATCAAGTGAGATCTCTAAGACATCAAATGGAACCAAAAATGAAATTTTCCAAAACCTCCTCATTTCTACAAGAGTCTATGTTACTTTGGAGATGGTGAGCCCTTATCTTAGTCTTAAGGGTCAGTGTGTGCCTGGAGGAAGTAAGCACCAAGAATATTGTTTTGTCTTGGTAGATGTGACTTGGTAGATTAATAGGGGATGAAGACCAAGAGATTTCACCTTTGAAGGATTCTTAAAGGTCATTTGGTGTCAATGGAGAACACCTAAGGGTCACTAGGTAGACCTAGGTAAGGGTTAGTGATTAGCTCTCCCAACCTCCCTATCAGATTGGTATCAAAGCTCCAAAAGTTTTTGGGATTGAATAGTGTATGTCAAAGTGTGAATCTAGTGGGTCTTCAAACATGGTGACTAATGTGGAGTTGGACAAGAATGTCGAGGACCAAGAGGAATACAATAGACTATTAAGAGAAAGGATAGCCCAATTGGAATAAGCATTGGGTGAAGTGCAGATAAAGACTGAAGAAGTCGGTGATAAATTAGATTGGAGAGAAGAAAAGGATAAAGAGTTTCCTGAAGAAGACAAGACTCTGGAACTTGACCCTATATTACAATAGGATCCCCTCTTGAAAGCCTTGAAACCCATGAGTGGGAAGGCCCTAGAAGGGATATCATTGTTCAGTGGTAAGATGGAGGCAAATCTAGTCATGGACTGGATAGAATGCATGGAAACCCATTTTGAATGTGATGGGGTCACTAAGGCATAGGAGGTAAGAGTGGCCAAATCAAGACTTAGAGGCTCTACATTGACATGGTGGAATTTTATCCAAACCAAGAGGGAAAAGGAAGGCAAGAACCCAATTTCTACTTAGAAGGGCATGGTAAGAAAGATAAGGGAAGCCTACATGCTAGATGACTATGAGATACAACTACATAAGAAGAGGTAGAGTTTAAGACAAAAGGACCTTGATGTCAATTACTATACAGAGGAGTTTCAAAATCTTTGCATGAGGTCCAATGTATCAAAGGATGAGAGCATAAAAGTAGCCATATATTTGAATGGCTTCAAGTAGAGTATTCAAGAGGAGATGACTCTTCTCAGTCCCAAAATAGTACACCAGTGTTACCAACTAGCCATCAAGGTTGAAGACAAAAGTAAGAGGAAGCAAGATCAAACCTCCAAGAGTAGAGGAAGATGAAGAAACCAAAGGGGTCATAACGGTAGTTACCAAGGTAGAAGGACTGAACAAAGAAGCCATGGAGAATCCAAACTTGCAGAGCATAACTTAGTGAAACATATTCTAGAGGAAACTTTGGAAAAGGTAGAGGCAATCAAGGAGGCTCTAGTAGAGGGAGAGGTGCAGGTAGAAGAAACTCCTATTTTTCTAGCATGAAATGTTACAACTGTGGGCAAATAGGACATCCAACCTATAGGTGTCCAAAAAAGGCATCTTCTTCCAATACAAAAAATAAAGTGGCCTACACTCAAGAAGACACTTCAAGTGTCAAGTCACCAGAAGTTAGTCATATTGAATCAGAAATGGGAGATAACTTCATGTTTAGGAGGCTACTCATTAGGCAAGCAGCGAAAGAAGAGACAAATCAAAGAAGAGCTCTCTTTAGGGTAATGTGTAAAATCATGGGAAAAGTATGCAAGGTGATTGTGGATCTTGTCTCCATAGGCAATATTATTGCAGAAGAGGTAGTCAAGAAGCTCAACCTTACTAAGGTACCTCATGCCAATCCTTATAAGGTAACATGGTTGAATAAGGGGAAAAGTGTCCTAGTCAATGAACAAACTTGGGTTGAATTTTCTATTGGGGGTTATAAGGATAAGTTGTTGTGTGATGTAATACACATGGATGCATGCCATCTATTGTTAGGTAGACCATGGAAATATGACAGAGAAGCCATGTATGAGGGGAAAGACAACACTGTCACCTTTAAGAAGGATGGAAGAACCTTCAAGATTCAATCCTTGCTAGAAGATGAAGGGGAGCAGTACAAGACTCCTAGTGTGTTATTGAGTAGTGAGAAAGAGTTATTACATGCACTCCAAGAAAGGGACAGTGAAGGATATGCCATAGTAGTGAAGCCCAAAGAAGGGGAGAAGCCTGATCAAGCACCCTTACCAATGGATATTCAAGAGTTACTTGGCAAGTATAAGGATAGTGTAAGTGATGGGACACCAGCAACCTTATGACCTAAGAGGTCAATAAGTCATCAAATTGACTTCATACTAGGGGCCTCATTCCAAATAAGGTAGCATATAAACTCACACCAGAGAAGAATCAAGAGGTGGCAAGGTAAGTACAAGAATTGCTTTATCAAGGGCTCATAAAGAAGAGCATTAGTCCATGTGCAGTACTAGTGATCCCAACATCTAAGAAAGGTGGAAAATGGAGGATTTGTACTGATTCAAGAGCCATTAATAGGATTACAATCAGGTATAGGTTCCCTATACCTAGAATAGAGGAATTGATGGATTATTTAGGAGGAGCCCAATACTTCACCAAGTTGGATCTCAAGAGTGGTTACCATCAAATCAGGATAAAGGATGGAGATGAGTGGAAGCCGGCCTTTAAAACCATTGAAGGGTTATATGAGTGGCTTGTGATGCCATTTAGGCTTACTAATACCCCTAGCACATTCATGAGGCTAATGAATGGAGTGCTAAAGTACTATACATGCAGATTTATGGTGGTATATCTTGACGATATACTCATTTTTAGGAAAACAAAGAAGGATCACATAACACATTTGGATTTTTTTCTCAAGAGACTCCATGAGGAATAGTTGGCAATCAACTTGAAGAAATGTGAATTCCTCAAATAAGATTTAGTCTACTTGGTATTTGTGGTATCCAAGGATCAATTGAAAATAGATCCAAGCAAGGAGGAAGTCATCCTAAACTGGCCTACACCAACCACAGGGACAGAGGTGAGAAGTTTTCATTGTCTTGCCTAGTTTTATAGGAAATTTATAAGGAATTTCAGTGGCATATGTGAAATAGCCCTAGACACCATAAAGAGTGGAGTGAATACCAACTTTAAATGGACACTAGAAGCTAGAAAGGCATTTGAGAAGTTAAAGAAACAAGTGGCAACACAACCCATTCTCCTACTGCCTAGTTTTGATAATTTGTTCACCTTGGAGTGTGATGCAAGTGGCATAGAAGTTGGAGGAGTGTTGAGTCAAGAGGATAGGCCCATAGCCTTCTTCAGTGAGAAGCTCAATGAGGCTACGAAGAAATATCAGCCTATGACTTGGAGCTATATGCTCTAGTACAATCACTTAGGAAGTGGAGGCATTACCTCCTTCCTAAGGAGTTTGTGGTGTTAACAGACAATCAAGACTTGAGTTACATCAACACCCAAGAGAATCTAAGCAATAGACATCTGAAGTGGATGGAGTATTTTTAGGCCTTCACCTTCACCATCAAGCACAAGAAGGGTCAGTTGAACAAGGTAGCAGATGCTTTGAGTAGGATTCTACTGACAGTCAAAGAGGTTCAACTCCAAAGCATTGGGATTGATAACTTCAAGGATCTCTCCAAGGATGATGAAGATTTCTCAGAGGCTTATAAGGTATGCTCTGATTTTCAAAATCATTTCCACCGTCAGTTTGTTGACTATACCTTGCAAAGTGGGTTGTTGTTCAAAGGGAATAAATTATGTGTTCCCAAGGGATCAATGAGAGAGAATCTCATTCAAGAAAAATATAATAGTAGTCTTAGTGGCCATTTTGGCATCAATAATACAATGGAGTTAGTGAAAAGGTTCTATTATTGGCCTAAGCTACCTAGGGATGTAAGGAGATATGTGGAGCAATGTGTGATATGCATGAAAGCCAAAGGAGGAGCCAACAATGCATGACTTTACCAAACCCTACCCATTCCTAATAGGCCATGGGAATGCATTAGTATGGATTTCATAGTGGGGATTCCTAAAACAAAAAAAAGGTTGGATAGTATATATGTGGAGGTAGACCAGTTTAGTACAATGATTCACTTTATCCCTTGCAAGACAACACATGATGCCACCCACAGTGCTCAACTCTTCTTCAAAGAAGTGGTAAGGATCCATGGACTTCCCCTTAGTATTGTCTCAGATAGAGATGCAAAGTTTATGGGTCATTTTTGAAAGACCCTATGGAACAGATTGGGAACTAACCTATCATTTGGCTTAGCTTATCATCCACAAATGGATGGCCAAACTAAAGTGATAAATAGGGTGCTAGGAAATTTTCTAAAATGTCTAACTAAGGAGTATGGTCAAACTTTGGATTTAGTCTTCCCTTAAGAAGAGTATGCCTATAATGATAGTCTGAACCGAACCACTGGAAAAAATCCTTTTGAGGTGGTATATGGGATGCACCCAAAGGGAGTAAATGAGCTCAAAGACTTAGGAGGCATGGATCATACAAGTGGGCATGCAAAGGACTTCTCCCAAACCATGAAGGAGGTCCAAGAACAAGTCAAAATAACTTTCACAGAGGAAACTCAAAATTTGAAGGCAAAGGTGGATGAAAGGAGAAACGATGTTCAGTTTGCAGTGGGTGAGTATGTTATGGTACACCTAAACAAGGCTAGAATGTATAAGGGAGTACCTACCAAGTTGCAGATGAAGAGAGTTGGACCATGCATACTTCTAGCTAAATATGGATCCAATTCTTAAAAAGTGGATCTTCCACAAGACTTAGCTATTTCTCCATTCTTTAATGTTGCAGATTTAGTCAGGTATACAGGGCCTTTGACTGAGGTGATTCAGAATATTCAAGAGGTACTGTCAGATATCATTCCACTGGCTATATGTCCAAAGCCCAATCCTCAACCTAAGAAGGTGCTCGAATATAGATTGAATAAGCAGACCAAGCACAGGGTCTATATGGAACATCTTATTCAGTGGAAGGGTCACCCTGAATCTAAAGCAACATGGGTGGAAGAAAGTGACTTCAAGAAGTCTGGCATTGATCCTTCTATCTTATCCCCTATTGTGCCTTGATTTCTTTTGTGTAGAGTTGGAGCATGGTGCAAGAACACCCTTATCTTTTCTTTGTGTGTAAGCCATTCTTGGCATGTTTTGATTTCCCTAAGGTCCTAGGTTCTAGATTGAGGGACTATAGTATGATAGTCCATTGCATGGTAATTATGGATGGATGATGTCATGATGATGTCACAAGGTTTAGAGTAAGTAGAAAATCAATTTTGGAGTCAAGATGGAGTTTATAACTCCATAGGACCTCTCTAATGTCTATGGTGAGCAAGGTTGTCAAAAGTTGCAAATTTATTGTAAAAGTTGCATAGCAACTTTTGCAACTTTTAAAATTTGCTCGGTGTAATGTTGTCCAAATGCCCTAATCAGATTATGAGGACCCTAAACCCTTCCTAATCCCATCCTCATGTTATTTAAGCAAACCTTGGACCAAATCCTAAGGTTGGAGATTCTATTGTACGGAGAGTTATTTCTATAGGTGTGTACAATGTGAGGATTTTGATACAGTTTGATAATCAATGAATTCATGAGCTATGTTTTGAGTTTTATTTCAGTTTGTATTCGATGAGAGATGTTGATTAGTGTCCTTAATTTTAGTGTGTGTTAATATTTTAGCATTTCCTTTACATATCATTTCATTGTCATAAATCTTTTGTGTTATCTTTGTTCACTAGTTTATACCGGGAGAGTTGTAGAAATGGAGATCTAACTCACTATCCCACCGTTCATTTTGTATGGCCTTTTGGGGATAGTGAGTAGAATCCATGTATGTAATATGTATAGGAGGAGGAGCCCTAGAAATATTTCCAAGCTATTTTACAGTCAAACCCTAGGCAAGCCTATGGTGAGCCCGGCTAGGAATGACTGAGACAAGAAGGAAGATACCTTGCAGAGATGAATAGAGAAATGAGGATGTTAGAATAACTGAGAGGGGGGTGAATCAATTATCCAAGTCCCAAAGCAATAATGAGTAATCCAAAATACTATTTCTCTAATTTCTATCAGTTGGTAAACATATATATGATTCACTTTCAATGTTTTTACCGATCTTCAATTAAAGCTCTTTAGTAGTTACCGATCAAATCAAATAGCTAAAATGTAAAGTATGATAATAAACAATCATCACAATAAACACATAACACAATTATTTAACGTGGAAACCCTGTTAAGGGAAAAACCACCTGGGAACTGGCAACCCAAAAATTTCACTCTTCTGAAGTGAGGCCTGTGAGGACCCAACCCTGTTAAAGGTTACAATACACACTGTTAGGTGTGACCTGGTTAGAGGATTTTGCACTAGAAGTTATCTTTCAATCTTATGTCACTCACTATGCTGATTTACAAGATAACAATGTTTCACTTGTCAGAATGAAACACAAATAAGACTTAAAAGTCCACTCGGCTACGAGATTTTCACTGTTTACAATTATTAGAAAGTAACAGTAGGTTGATCTACCTTAATACAACAAATTGCAGTTGCAGGTCAGTGTTATGCTCAACAATGTTTTCTGACCAATATATCACTTCAAATCTAATATCAATATCACTTACAAACAATCAGTTATGTGCTTTGTGTAGCTCGGTTTGTTCATTATGTAGCTCGGTTTCTGCAACTCGGTTCAGTAACTTGTTTGATCAGAAATGCATGAATGCTAGTTCACGCTCAACTTCTATAGTATCTCCTTCTTTTCTTGATTCTCTTTAAATAAACATGTAAGCCATTTTATTTTCATCCATCAGATTTTGTCGCTTAATCATATCCACTAATTTTGCCGCTTTAAACTTCCTCGGCTGATGTGTCATTAACACGTTTCAATCTCCTTTGTTAGATCTTCCTTGAATTTTGTTAGCCATAGATCCTTGTAACAAACTTTGACTTTTCACCTTGAAATCATGCGAATCCAGCTCATCAGTTTTGTCGTCAAATTGTCTAGTTGACAATATCATTAAATGCTTTTATGTTCTCCTCGGTTAGCAAAGAAATGCATCGGTAAACCTTCATCGGTTAAACTTGTGCTTGGTATACAACACATTACATCAGTGTATACTGTCGTCGGTGTTTACACTAAGGATCTCGGTAAACATTAAATTGTTTTCTTTTACCGACCAACATTGCTTTGTGTCTTTTAGTTCCTTTCTCCTTAATAGATGAATACAACATACTAAAGTCAATATAATGAGATCAAAGACTCATCAATAAGTTATCCACAATAAGTTATCTAATGCATTCCTTATCCTTATCTGTTGTGACCTTCTTTCACCATTCTTCAGATGTCTCGGTAATGATAACTTACAAGATAAGTACTATCAAACTAATAAGAAACTAATTGACATCAATGACAACATAATACTTATTTAACATATTGTATATCTATACAACTACTTTTCATGTGATCTTCAATCACTGTTTCAACAATCTCTCCAATCAATTGTAAATCAGTTATAGGTTCAACAATCTCTCCCTTTGGCATTGATGGCAACTCAAATAAAATGAATGTACCAAACATATAATCTACAACTCTGTCTTTCATAAGCTCTCCCTTAGATAGTTCATCCTTAACTCTTCCTGTTCAGTATTCTCACCCTTTGTCTTTACAGTACAGATTCTCTTCCTTTCGCTCATTCATATTTGCCTATTCTCCCCCTTTGACAACAATGCCAAATGAACAAAATAAACAAACATCAGTCTTGTCCAAACCTCTTCATTGTATCTCAGTATACTAATATCTCCATCTGTTCTTCAAACTTAATCACAACCTTGAACTTAATCAAAGTGTGATCTATGCTAGCATCAACATGAGTGATCTTCTGATATAATAGGCCGATGCAGCATTCCAGATCACCTTAGTGACCGATAGACAAGGGACGGACCCCAAGTCTATTCCTCAAGTATTCAAAAGTGTCTTTTGGAAGAGGCTTTGTAAAAATGTCTACAAGTTGTTCTTTTGATGTAACAAACTCCAGTTTAACTTGCTTTTCCTGCACTTGTTCCCTTAAGTAATGATACTTAATTGATATATGCTTTGTTTTTTAGTGCATTACCGGATTCTTTGATATGTTTATAGCACTAGTGTTGTCACAATATATAGTCACGAGATCAATGATCACGTCATTCATACCTTCCAACACTTGCTTGATATAGGCTATATTGGAGAAGTTTGTTGCAGCAGCAACATATTTAGCTTCAGCTGTTGACTAAGAAATACAACTTTGCTTCTTGCTTGTCCAAGTTACAAGTTTGTCTCCAAAGAAAAATGCTCCTCCAGTTGTACTTTTTTGGTCATCCACATTACCAGCCTAGTCAACATCGGTATACACTTTCAGTTCAAAATTTCCATCTCTTGAATACCATAAACCATAATCTTCTATCTTCTTAATATATCTCAATATCCTTTTTGTTGCTATCATATGTGATTCTCTGGGATTTGCATAAAATCTTGCAACTATTCCAACAGCATGAGCTATATCCGGTCTACTGTGAACTACATACATTAGCTTACCAATCATGGATCGGTAAAGTGTCTGATTTACCTCGGTAGTCTCATCTTCCTTTGTCAACTTACATCCAGTAGCCATCGGTGTTCCCACTGGTTTTGCATCTTCCATGTCGAATGTCTTCAATACCTCCTCTATGTATTTTGATTGAGTGATGAAGATTCCATCACTATGTTGAATCACCTGGAGTCCTAGAAAGAACTTAATCTCTCTGAACATAGACATTTCAAATTCCTTTTGCATCTCATCAGCAAATGCTTTACATACAATATCTCTTCCTCCAAAAATTATATCATCAACAAATATTTCAGCTATGATAATAGTATCATCAGTGTTACCTTTCATATACAAATTACTATTATCACTTGTTCTGATAAAGCCAATACTTAACAGATAGGTGTGTAACCTTTCATACCATGCTCTTGATGCTTGTTTCAGTCCATACATTGCTTTGTGTAGTCTACAAACCATATCTCAGTTGTCTGGATCTTCAAATCCTTCAGGTTGTTCAATGTAGACCTCTTCTTCAAGTATTCCATTCAAGAAAGCAGACTTGACATCCATTTGGTATACCTTAAATTTCTTATGTGTAGCATATGCTAGTAACATTCTAACACCCTCAAGTCTTGCAACAAGTGCAAATGTTTCACCATAGTCAATTCCTTCTTCTTGCGCATATCCTTTACATACAAGTCTTGCTTTATTTCTTGTCACTTCTCCATTTTCATTCAGCTTATTTCTAAAAATCCATCTAGTACCAATAACATTTTTATCTTTAGGTCGGGGTACTAAGGTCCAAGTCTTATTCTTTTCTATTTGATCAATCTCTTTAGTCATTGCTTTGACCCATTCTTCATTATCCAAAGCAACTTGTACATTCTTAGGTTCAAATTCACAAACTAAGCAAGTACCTTGTCTTGTTTTGCTTCTTGTTTGCATTCCAGCATCTTTGTTTCCAATAATCTGACCTTAAGGATGATGTCTTCTGACAAATCTTGTCAGTATCCTAGATCTTCTATCTTATGCATCCTGCTATGTATTCTACTGTGCATTTTGTTATGGTTCATTAGCTTGCTCGAGAGCTCCTCCTTGATCATCAGTATGTTCAGTTGGTTCTGTCAGTTGTGGTACATTGTTTATCTATTGGCCAGTTGCAGCAGTCTGTGGTGTCCTCGGTTGAAACTCAGGAAACTCATAGTAGGTGAACTGTCTATAATCTTCTGGTTCCTTCATCTGCTCATCTGTGATCTTATCATCATATTCATCAGCATGAACATTCACACTTTCAACAATTTTATTAGTCACCTTGTTCAGACATTTGTAAGCTTTGCTTTGGGTAGAATATCCTAAAAATATTCCTTCACCTCCTTTGGAATCAAACTTACCATTCCTATCATCTTTCAGAATAAAACACTTACTTCCAAAGATTCTAAAGTAACTTACATTGGGCTTGTGTCCAAACCAAAGTTCATATGGTGTTCGGTTGGTGTCTTTCTTCAACTGTACTCGGTTAAGCACATAGACTGCAGTGCTTACAACTTCTCTCCAGAATTTCTAAGCGACAGTCTTTTGTATCATCAGTGTCCTAGCACAATCAATTATTGATCTATTTCTTCTCTCAGCAATACCATTCTATTGTGGGGTTCTCGGTGCTGACACCTACCTTTGGATTCCATGCTCATTACAGAAGTTAGTAAATTCACAAGATATAAATTCACCACCTCTATCTGATCTAAGACATTTAATTTCCTTTCTAGTTTCCTTTTCAACTTTAGCCTTATACCATTTAAACAGTTTGAAAGCTTCAGACTTTTCCTTCAAAAACATCATAGTCATCAATCTAGTGTAATCATCAACAAAGAGAATAAAGTATCTATCACCATAATAGCTTTGAGTTCTCATAGGGCCACATAAGTCAGTATGAACTAACTCAAGAATCTTCTTTATTGAGAAGTCCTTACTCTTAAAACTAGATTTGATCATTTTCCCTTTCTGACATTCATGGCATAAAGTATGATCAGGCTTAGATAAGTTAGGTAAACCTCTAACTCTCTTCTTTTTACTGATTTTGATCATATTATCAAAGTTTACATGACATAATCTCTTGTGCCCTAGCCAAGCATCTTCATCTTTCATAAGTAGGCAAGAAGACTCATAAATATCAAGTTGAAAAAGATTACCTCTAGTTTGAGTACCAGTCCCAACAAATCTTCCATCATTTTCATAGATTTTCACCTTTTTATTTTCAAACACCAATTTATGGCCTGAATTGTTTAGTTGTGCCACACTCAACAGATTGTAATTCAGTCCATATACCCAGTAAGCATTCTCACATTTTATTCTATCATTAATTACAAGGGTACCTTTACCTTTCACAATGCATGGGGCATCATTTCCCATTCTTACAGATCCACCATTATATTCAACTAATTCATCAAATTTATCTACATCACCTGTCATATGATGTGTGCAGCCACTATCAATGATCCATGTTTCATTCTTTCTTATTCTTTCAAATATGAATGAGTGAAAGGAAGAGAATTTGTACTATAAAGACAAAGGGTGAGAATAATAAACAGGAAGAGTTAAGGATGAACTGTCTAAGGGAGAGCTTATGACAGACAAAGTTGTAGAGTATATGTTTGGTATGTGTTTGGTACATTCATATTATTTGAGTTGCCATCAATGACAACATAATACGGATTTAACATATTGTATATCTATACAACTACTTTTCATGTGATCTTCAATCACTGTTTCAACAATCTCTCCAATCAGTTGTAAATCAGTTGTAGGTTCAATAGAGGATTAGTGATTTGAGGTCTTAGACAAGGTCTTTGGAAAGAACTACATAAAGGGATAAGGAGTAACCAATCCATTTGGTCACCTAAAACTCAAGAACAACACATGCAATCAGTAAAAGCCTAAAACCCTCCCAAAAGCACCTATTTTTGGTTAGGGGGTTGTACGGCTTGGAGAAACTCTAAAACCTACAAATTCCTTGAGAGGTTAGATATTGATTCAAGAATCCATAATTAATTTTTAGGGTTCTTTGGTAGCAAATAGGAGTAAACTCCTATTTTCTTGGAGAAGGAGGCCTAATTGGGGCTCTTCCTTGTAGTCCTAAATTGGGAAGGAAGTATGAGATTGGTAAGATAAATTGATGAAGTGAGACCTCTAAGACATCAAATGGAACCAAACATGACATTTTCCAACACCTCCTCATCTCTACAAGAGTCTATGTTACTTTGGAGGTGGTGAGCCCTTATCTTAGTCTTAAGGGTCAATGTGTGCATGGAGGAAGTAAGCACCAAGAATCTTGTTTTGTCTTGGTAGATGTGACTTGGTAGATTGGTTGGGGTTTAAGAATAGGGGTTTCCACCTTTGAAGGAGTCCTAAAGTTCATTTGGTGTCAGTGGAGAACACCTAAGGGTCACTAGGTGGACCTAGGCAAGGGCTAGTGATTAGCTCTCCCAACCTCCCTATCATTGCGCAAGTGCATTTGTAAAGTGGGACTTGCGATCAAGACAAGATAGAGTTAAGTGTGTTGTGAAGATATTTTGTGCTTTTATGGATCTGATCAAGAAGAGGTAGTGTTATTCTATAGATCATTCTTTCTCTTGTTCCCTAATAGTTGCAGTAGTCAAAATCCCTTAACCAAGTGGATCCCAGTAGGTCCTTATTGTAAATCTTTTAATAGGGGGCACATTATCTTGTGTCTAAAGTATTATAACAAGGCTACTCTTGACAAGGTAAATATCCTAACAAGGATAGAGGTAAATCCCTTAACCAGGTAGTACCTAACAGTGTTTTTGTAAACTCCTAACAAGGTTAAGCTCCCCACATGGTGTACTTTAAAAGAGTACATTATTTAGTGGGTACTGATTCCTACCGTATTTTTCTCCTAAATTGGGTTTCCATTAGATAAATTTATATGTCAAATGTTTCATTATTAGGTGGATGTATGATTTTCATTTGCTACTATTTAGTTAATCTTGTGAATGTTATACAGTTTTAGAGGTCTAATAATTGGATTATTGGTAGGTTACTGATTCAACCCCCCCCCCCCCCCCCCCCCCCCCCCTTCTGAGTAATATGATCTTAAGACTAAAATTTGGTATCAGATTGGTCCTCTTTTGTGGTGAAGCTTTACAACTTTAGGTAAAGATCTAAAGATGATGAGAAAGGAAGGTCCTAAATTCAAAAGAGAGAACTATTTAGTTATTTGTGGTCGGATGAAGCTCTATCATAATGGAATGGGTGATAAGTATTGGGATTATGTGGATACTAAGTATATTTTCCCTTCAGGAACCCTAACTACAAATCAATTAAAGACTAAGAAAGAACATACTGCTACTATGGAAGCTATTGCCAATGCTCTTTTAGATACAAAGTTTATTGATGTTAAAGACTTTGGTACTGCTTATGAGATGCAGGAGAAGTTAAAGACTATCTAAGGTAGAGATCCACATGTGCAGAAGGAAAAGGTTAATAGTTTGAAAGGAAAATATGATGACATGAGGATGAAACAAAATGAAAACCTTGAGCAATATAGTCAAAGAATCATTTTGAAGTTTTTATTTCTATCTGAGGTGTTGGTGGTAATCTTCCTGAAGAGGATGTGGTAAGAAACGTGTTGAGAATATTATTGCTTTAGTATGATATTAGGCTTTCATCTATACAAGATCTCATACCTCTAAGAACTTTTACTATAACTCTTGGTGTATTAATAGGAAAATTAACTACATTTGATTTAAGAAATTATGATAATAGTATGCTAAAAGTTGAAGCTGCTTTCAAGTCATCATTGACTCTTACACCATCTAGGAAAGGAAAGGAGACATCTAATAGTTCTTTAGCATATTACTCTAATGATTATGAATTTTTCATGTTTGAAGAAAGAGAATAGGAGGAATTAAAATATTTATTTGCTAAAAGGTTGCCTAGAGGGAAAGGTAAATTTAAGTGTAAGTTTCCTTTGAAATGCTTTGCATGTAATAATATTGGGCATATTGCCTCTAGATGTCTAGACAATGATAGGAAGGAGAAGCCAAGGAGATTCAAGGATAAGAATAAGAAATCATGATACCTAAATGAGGAAGGTGTTACTGATGAAGAATTTGATGGTAGAGATGAAGAAGAAATTTTGTTTATTGCACTATAGGAAGAACCCTCAGAAGAAGGTGAGAAAGATTTAATCTCTAACATGAATCACAGTGGTGACAAGATTATTGACAGTGGGTACAATCATCATATGACCGGTGATAAAATAAAGCTCATCAAGATGGAAGAATGTGATGGTGGCTCATTAAAAATTGGGAATGATGCTCCCTTTTTGGTAAAAGGTAAAGGATCTCTTGCTTTGAATGATAAAACAAATTTTGATGATGTCTATTGGGTTGAATTTTTAAAGTACAACTTGTTAAGTGTTCCGCAGTTGAATAACTAATCATATAGATTGGAGTTCAATGAAGGTATATGTAGGATTATTGGAAAATCAGGAGAATTGATTGCTACCGGTGAACAAACTAAATGTGATATGTTCCATCTGAATTCTACTATTAAGAGTTGTCTAATTGCTATGGTAGAATATTGTTGGCTACAACATAAGAGGTTCCATCTTGTAAATTTTGATAACTTGATCAAAGTAAGTAAGATGAAAATAGTGATAGGTTTGTCTAATCTAGTGACACTAGACAATGCAATTTGTAAAGAATGTTAGCTTGGGAAGTTAACTAGTTCTAGTTTCATCAGTAAACATTATTCTTTTGAAACTATTTTAGATCTGGTTCATACCAATCTATGTGGTCCAATGAGAACTCAAAGTTATTATGGAGATAGATATTTCATGTTGCTTGTTTATGATTATTCTAGAATGATGTGGGTTGTGTTTCTAAAGAACAAACATGAAGTTTTTCACATGTTTAAGATCTACAAAGAGTGGATAAGGAGACTGGTAAGACCCTAAAATATCTTAGATTTGACAGAGGAGGTGAGTTTACTTCACATGATTTTATTTCATATTGTGAAGAACATGGAATCAAAAGGCATATGTCAGCTCCAAGAACACCATAGAAGAATTCTATTACTGAAAGAAGAAATAGGTATATCATTGATTATGTTATGAAGTTAATGATTCAAAAGGGTGTTGCACAAATATTTTGCAAAGAAGCATTGAGCACTATGGTTTACACATTGAAAATATTTTAGTTGAAGAAAGGTATAAATAAAAATCCCCATGATTTGTGGCATTATCGATCTCCATGTGTAAGTTATTTCAAAGTTTTTGTTAGTAGATGTTACATAAAGAGAGATGAAAATACAGATAAGTTTGACCCAAGAAGTGATGATGGGATATACTTAAGATATTCCACAAAGAGAAAATCCTACAAGTGCTTGAAAAAGAGAACATATAAGTTAGTGGAAACTGCTAATGTAAGGATAGATGATTTTTTTGAGAAAAATGATGAATCTAGCAAGAAGGAATTTGAATACTATCATGGGTTTGTATATGTACAACTAGTAGAGTAGGACACTATAGCAAAATTGATGGAGAGATAGATTAATGAATAGGAACCGATACAAGTGGTTGAACATACTCCTAGATCTGAACCGATATTCCTAAGGTGTGTGGAATTAAATCATCCCCCTAATGAAATTATTGGTGACAAAAATGCTAGTATTCTAGCTAGAATAAATGAAGGAGAAAGTACATGTTTTCTATTTGAATTTGAGCCTAAAACAGTGAAAGATGTATTGAAATATGAAGATTGGGTGAAAGATATGGAAGAATAATTAGAGAATATTGAGAAGAAAAAATCATGGATGCTACTACCCAGACCGATGGATAAGAATGTGATTGGTACTGAGTGGATTTTCAAAAACAAGATGAATGAGAAAGGTGAAGTGGTAAGAAACTAGGCAATATTGGTATGAAAAGGATATGCACAAGAGGAATGCCTGGACTATGGTGAAACATTTTCACCTATGGCCGGCCTTGAAGGTGTAAGGATATTGCTTGCATATGCTGCTTATAAATAATTCAAGGTATATCAAATGGATTTTAAGTCATCTTTTCTTAATGGTGTATTGGAAAAAGAGGTATACATTGAACAACCTAAAGGATTTTCTAATTTAGAAGGTAACAACTTGATGTGAAAATTATATGAATGTCTGAATGGGTTGAAACAAGCACCTAGGGCATGGTATCAAAGATTACACTCATATCTGATTCAAATTGGTCTCCTAAGGAGAAGTGATAACATTAATGTGTATTTATAGACTAAGAAAGATGATAGGTTACTGCTTGCATAAATATTTGTAGATGATATCATTTTTGGTGGCAATGAAGAGATAAGAAGATCATTTGTAAATGAGATGAGGAAAGAATTAGAGATGTCTATGATCGGCTTTGATCGTGTCAATAGATCATAAATAATAAAATATATTAAGTTTTCACAAAGAAATTATTATAATGTCATACACACATCTCAATACAAACAATACATTAACAATCAATATGTAGAGAAACACCATCTATATGTCAAATAATATTACATCAATAGCTCAATATACATTTAAAATCAAGTATTTCTTTGTCTTTTAATGTGGAATATGCAATGTACTTACCATTGCAATATGTTGCAATATGGTACGAGAACAGTTGCTAGTCATAGAGGACGCTCAATTCAAATCTATAAGATATATTAAGAAATGCTTCTTAAGTGTGCAGGAATAAGGTGAGTTTGAATCTATGAATGAAATCATGGAGGACTTCATATAATAATGTAGATTGATTTTGAAGCACCTAAAGTGGTGATAGTTGCACAATGACAATTTTAGGCTGGCTTTGTATGTTTATTTTTTTCTCTTGCATTATTCACCCATATTGTGGGGAAGATTATTCTTATGATCTTATTGTAATGGTATAGTACAATATTTTTCTTAAATACCATCCAGAGAATGGAAAATGAAGGGCCTCGTTGGGTGGAAAGAAATATTGATCACCATGCAATATATTAGTAGCTCAAACATGATCTGACTCCCAAATGGGACAAGTTGGTGATGTTCATTTGTGCCATGATCTTCACAATATCTATAACTACATTCAATGGCTTTATTAATGAAATTTTGTGAAGTATGTGTTGGTTTTTATTGTTGGGTTGACATTCTATTGAACTTAATTATTGACTTTGTATTCCATTTTGACTCGACATGAACCATTTCAAGTTATCATCCACATAGATGAGGCAAGAAATGTTTCATGCAATAGGTACTAAGGGTGGATTAATGGTTTACTTAAATGAAATTGAGGTCATTAGGTCCTTTCACGAGGAATATTTCTATGAGACCATCATATTTTGGTGTTCTTTATGAAAGGATTCAGATTTATGCTAAAATTCATCATAAAATGAATGAGTTTTATAGTACACACATTATGAAGTGTCTATATTGATATGTTTGATTAGATTGATAAGAAAATAAAAGACATTATTCAAAACAATTGCACTATTTATGTTTCTTTTATTAATATTATAAGCATAAGTATAACCAAACCTAAGACTTCTACAAAATATTTTGAAACCTAAAAATTGAAGGCTATACAAATGATACAGAGATCATTTTTGGAGATAAGGTATCTGATATAGTTACAAAGGTAGAATATATTTTATCATCTCGAACTAGTTTCTTGCTCAAAGATTATATATTGTATGAGAAGCATATTTCATCTTTGGTCTTGAGCCCCTTCAAAGAGAAAGGGGGCATAAAAACTTTGTTTCCTTTGTAGATAATAGAGCATGTCTCAGTCTATATAATTAGCAAGTGGTACCTATGGATAATTGAGTGTCTCAATCTATAGTTTTACAGGTGTGGTACTTGTGGATAAATGAATCACTCTTGATCCATAAACAAAGTAGTGGTTCTAGATAATCGAATTAGTCTCAATTCATAGTTGATTGGTGATTATGTTACTATGGATAATTGAGTGAGTCTCAATTCACACTTGGTAGGTATATTTTCTTGTGGATGATAGATTTTATCTTGATTCACAAGACTTTATTTATGAATAATGGAGTATGTCTCAATTTACAGATATTTTGTAATTTTACCAATCAAGAAATCCCCTAATGTGTTCAGTTTAGTGTTTCCTAGGTGTGAGAGGAGAATTTTTGGAGATTCTACATCAAAATATTCAAGAGGGTTGTTGTGTCTAGTCTTTGCAGTGTTAGAACTACCCTTTATTCAAATTGATATAATAAAAGGTTGCACTGCGTGTTCAAATTAATCTCACATCAATGGTGACTGGAAGACCATGATCACCATACAAGATATTATCAGCTCGAACATGATCAAACTATCAATGAGACAAGTTGTTGGTGTTCATCTTCACCATTATCTTCATAATGCATATTATTGCAATGGATTTATTCATGAACTTTGTGAAGGGTGTGTTGATGTTTATTATTGGGGGGGGCACTCAATTGAACATAGTTATTGAGTTTGGGTTCCATTTTAAGATTCTCATTTTGACTTGACATGAGCCATTTCAAGTTATTATCAATACAAATGAGGTAAAAAATTCCATGTGGTAGGTACTAAAGTTGGAGTAATGATTTACTTTAATAAGATTCAGGTTGTTAAATGTTTTCATAAGGAGTATGTCTATGACATTATTATATTTTGGAGTTCCTTATGAAAAGATAGGATTTATGATAAAAATTCATCATAAAATGAATCTATTTGTAGTACACATTATGAGATATGTATACTGACATGTGTGATCATATTGATAAGAAAATAAAAGAGGCTATTCAAAATGATTGCATTGTTATGTTCTTTTTATTGAGATTATAAGCATAATTGTAACCAAACCTAAGACTTCTAAAAAGGAGGTTGAAGTTCAAAAGTTGAACACCAATGCAAATGATACAAAGATCATTTTAAAAGATAAAGTTCTTGATATAGTTGCAAATATTTTACTAATTGAGAATATAATAGGAATTGGAGGTTGGAGGTATCAAAGGGAGGAGGTATTTTATCATTGTGAGCTAGCTTCTCACTCAAAGATTATATATTGAATTAGAAGCACTAATTTCATCTTTCATCTTGAGTCCCTTCATAGATAAATGAGGCAATGACAAGTTTTTTTTCTTTGTAGATAATAGAGTATGGCTCATTCCATAGATTTGGTAGGTGATACCCATTGACAATTGAGTTTGTCTCAATCCATAGTTTTGTAGGTGTGTACGTGTGGATAATTGAGTTCATCTTGATCCAAAAATGAAAGAGTGGTTCTATAGATAATTGATTTAGTCTTGATTCATAACTTATTGGTGGTTATGTTACTAGGAATAATTGATTGAGTCTAAAGTCGCACTTGGGCAATGTATTTTCTTGTGGATAATAGATTATTATTTTTATTCACGAGAGGAGTGCACTCAAGTGAAGAATAGAATATGTCTTAATTCATAGATAGTTTTTAAGTTTGACAATCAGGAGATCCACTAATTTGTTTAGTTTTGGTTTTCTTAGGTGAGAGAGGGAATTGGTGGAGATTCTTCATCAAAGTCTTCAAAAAAGGTTGTTGTGTCTAGTCCTTTCAATGTTATATCATTTGTTTGGATTGATATAATAAGAGGGGAATGTTGGAAATACTATATTTAATAGTTAAATAGTTTAATATATATTAGAAAACATACATAAATAAATAATCTTAGTTAATAAATAATAAAATGAATCAATAGTTAGTTGTCAGTTATTATTGTAGGAAATGTAATATCATCTAAAATCAATATTACATTATATTATTTATGTGGTTTTTAATTCTAGAAATAATGGTGCAACCTATACAATATACTTAGCATTTCAATGTGCTAAATGTGTAAGGGGTCTAAACACATCATAAAATGTATGTAATAAACTATTCGATGAACATGTCAATTAATGCATATAAGATAAAAAATGGCTCAAAGAAATCCAATAGATCATACATAATACCAGTCACATTGATGCATCCTAGAAAAGTAAACATAAGAATAACGTCCACATGATAGTACCATTACACATTTTGCCAATGACATTGGAATCATCTCAAACATTATCATTATTCCAAATCAAATAATTGCAACCTCCATCATCCTATAAAATTTGATTAAGGAAGCCACAAATTAAATTTGGTTAGCATATAATGGTGATCAATTTTGATAGCATATAGAAGAAAAAGGAAAGTATAAATATTGAGTTTCACAAGGGTACAACACCAGAAGAAAGGAATTGAGCTTGAAAACACTAAAGAAGAAAGCAACTCCAAATTTTGTTTAATTGTTAGAAATGGGATTAGTAGACTAGGATATGATCACAAAATCATATAGTTGATCTAAGAGGTATGAATATTGTAGGAGTGGTATTCCTGAAGATATTGTCACTCTTAATTCTCCTCTACCTCAGTTTTGAAACTTGTTTCTCATGTTGTTATAATAAAAGAGAGGTGAAGTTTTATTGAAATACAAAGATATATAAAACAACCAAGAGCTTATTGGAGAACTCTATAGAACCCTATCATGGTCAATAAGTTGAATAAAAGTATGAGATAAATCAGGAGGCAATTTCCCCTTATAAACAATACTCTAATCTTGTGTATCCATTGAAGCCCATTTGACCAAATAGTTAGCAACATGATTCCATTCCCAAGGGATATGTGTAAAAATGAAAGAGTCTAGAGACTGCATAATTGGAGAATCTAATTTATAACCAAAGCCAAGTTCCAACTAACATCCCTAGACACTGGGCTAGTTAGAAAGTTCACAACCACCTAAGAAATGTTCTCACAAGTAATCTTGCATTTGTTGGAAAAATGGTCAGTGCTCCCCTCGGGATTTGTGACATGGCTTAACCACCTCTTGTGTCTTCTATAAGTCTAGTGGTTGTATTGGGCATTAACAGGTTGATCTTTTGGTGCAACGAAAACTACTACTTGTAACAAGTGCTATCAGAGCTTGGTCACGGGTTTGAATCCCCTCGGGTAACGCTGAGGGGGAGATTGTTGGAAAAATGGTCAGCGCTCCCCTCGGGATTCATGACATGGATTAACCACCTCCTATGTCTTCTATAAGTCTAGTGGTTGTATCAGGCATTAACAGGTCGATCTTTTGGTGCAACAGCAACTACTACTTGTAACAGCATCATCCCTGCACACAACATTGTTCCACAACAAACAAGATGGAAAGAGCCTCCATAAGATTATTAGTATGAAATCCATTATAGATAAAGAAAAGAAACTAGACTTCACCAAAACTATTTCATCCAACTCCACAAATGCCAGCAGGTCTTGGATTCCCCCGAGAAGAACCATCAGTGTTAATTTTTTAAACTCCAAGAGGAGAAATCCAATGCCCCTGATAATTGACCCTCTATAGAGGGTTTCTAGTCCTACTACTATACCATTCACCAACAATCACTGGAACACATACCTAAAGAGGAAAATTGAGGCAATTACAGATAACCACATCCCCAAGAACTATGTACCTCTATTCATATCATACTTATCCAAAATTGTCTCCCAAAGAGAGTGAATAATTTTCCACCACATGTACATGAGACCAATCCTAACATCCTAAGAAATATTCCTATTCCTTTCCAACCAAACATGCCACAGAATAAAATAACAACCAAGAGCCAAAAAAAATTGAAGAAATGAGGTTTTAGAAGGGGAGAAACCCAAGAGAGCCCATAGCTCAGACAAAGAATAAACATGCTAGTAGGGGTGACCCCAAGAACTCCACCAAAAGTGTCAAATCTACTTGACAAATGAGAACTGAAAGAAAAGATGAGAAACATACTCCTCACCATTACTGCACAAAACACATATCGAGGGACCTTGAAATCTGTGCTTACAGAGATTATATAGGTAAGACAACAATTGTCAACCACCAACCACATGAAAATTGTACTCATGTCGGGGTAATTTATTCCAAACCTGCTTCCACCAAGGCACCTCAGCACCTCCAAAGAACTGTTTAGTAAGCTCCATGTACCCCATAGAAATAGAGCATATCCTAGATGAAACACAACCCTAAGCTAAAACATAAGGTCCCACCAAGGAGCTACATCCCCTAGAAGCCAAAATCTGAGTAAGCTCATTTCAATCCCTCTTTGAGCCACTTGGAAGCGAATTGGAATAATTCTTCCATCTATATCCCATAGTAAGGCCTAGATTATGAACTATCTTATAATGTTCCACCTTATCCCATTTAGAAGCAAGAAAATAATCATAGAGAGCCTGCAGATGCGGGTACATGGACATAATGGGAGGATTTCCATCCCAAGAGTTAGTCCAAAAAAGAGCCTCGGAGCCTCTATTGCATATCCATAAAAGGCCCCTCTTAACCAACTAAGTACCAGTCTTTAGAGTATTCCTACCCATGGAACCCCTACCCTCTAAAGGCCAAGAAACATGCAAAGGGTCAGCTCCCAGTAAATACTTAAGCCTGAGAATACGATCCCAAAGCTAATTCTAACAATAACACCAATGCCAATATAACTTGGTTGTAAGAGCTTGACAACTCAAGATAGTAGATTAAAGGTGAAGACCTCCCTTCTTCTTAGGCCAAGAGATAGAATCCCACTTAAATAAACTCCATTTAGAATTTTTCAAATTACCACTCCAAAGAAACTACCATGAGAGACCATCAAACTCCTTAAGAAAATACATAGGAGTGGCTAGAACCATTGTTCTATAAATAGGAAGAGCCTGAATCAAAGATTAAAAAAGAGTCACCCAGGCAATTGTATAGAGCCACCTATGAGTCCAATTACTAATCTTCTACCACAACTTATCAAGTAAGTTCTGCCAAAAGATCCTAGGTTGTGTACCCACAACAAAAGGAATTCCCAGATAAGTCAGAGGAAGAGACCCAATTTGAAATCTCAAGATGTTAGAAATCCTCCATTAAATAGGCTCTAGAGTATTGAATAAATATATAGAGGATTTATGCTTACTTTATAACCCGACACAACCAAATAAATGTATAAGGTTTGTTTGAAGGCCTCATCTTCTTAAATCCAGGCAATTCCCATAAGATCAGTGTCATCTACAAATTGAAGATGAAAAAGCGTAGGTAGCCCATTACTCTATCGCCAACCCTGAAACAAATATTGAGAGACTGAAGAATTAATAAATCTACCAAGGCCTTATGCTATAATAATAAACAAATAGGGCGAGAGAGGGTCTCCTTGGCAAGGACCCCTAGAAGCCCCAAATAATGTAGAAGACTCACAATTAAGAAGGATAGAGAAGGAAGAAGCAATATAACTCATAGTCCAACTCACCCACTTCAGATTAAAGCCAAAGGAAAGAATAATATTTTGTAGAAATCCCCATTTAACTCTATCATAAGCCTTAGCAATATCAATTTTGATGAACATAGATCTCTCCCTAGAGATAGCCATAGAATGGATGGCCTCAGGAGCGATAACCACCCCGTCTAGAATTTGTTTTCCTACCACAAAACCTCCTTTCTCATTTGAGATAACAATGGGAAACCACATTTTAAGCCTCTTAATAATCAACTTAGTAGACTACATTACACAAAGAAATGAGGTGAAAGAAATCCAGTTTATTAGCCCCTTCTCATTTTGGAATAAGAACCAGGAATGTAGAGTTCAGGGCCTAGGGAATCATTTTCCTAGCATACGATTCTCAAACCACATATAACATATCCTAATTAATAATATCTCAAAATTCCAAGAAAAATCTACTAGAAAGTCATCAGGACCAGGAGCTTTGCCCTTATGCATTCCAAAAAAAACTTTCTCCAATTAAGACATAGATATCGGCCTCATAAGAGAATCATTCATCAGTTGGGTAACTAGAGAGGGAATACAAGAAAGGATAATATTCTCCTCATTGTCAGTAGGAGGTGAATCATCAAAAAAGAGAGTAGAATAGAACCAAATAGCCTTCCTGGACAAAGTTGGCAAAGAAGTCAATTGAACTCCATCATAATTAAACAAAGAGTAAATATAACTCATTTTCTGACAATCTCCCACAAAAATATGGAAAAAGGTGGTATTCCTATCCCCTTCGTGAAGCCATTCAATCCCAGCCTTTTTCTTCCAGTAAATCTCCTCCCTAAGTTATCATTCTTCTAAATCTCTAGAAGTAGGAATTCACTCTACCCAAAACCTCATAAAAACCAAGATCCCAAATCTGATATGTAATGAATACCAAATGCTCTTGGGCCCTCCCTTTCATGGTTTACCATCCTAAATTGTAAGCACTTTTGTGCTCTATAATTTAATGACTTTTTAGCACCTACCTTGTATTTACATTATGCATTTGCATTCTAAGACTTCATAATTGCACTTAATATATACCTAATTCAAATTTGAGCCATCTTATGCCTCTAACCTATGCAAAATTAAGGTAGGATCTAATTCAGAATCCTACTCTATTTTGCTCCAATCACAAATTCATTCTATCTCCTAGGACTTATTTCACCTTCTTTTGGCCTCAGAATTCAATCCCATCACCGGAAGCAACTACAATTTTGGATCTCACACCATCAAATTGATAGTGACCTATCTCTTGGGATTCACCAAAAGTCCTTGGGTACTAGGCCAACCAAGTCAACCTTTTACTAGACTAGGCTACCTAGGTCAAACTTGTCCTGGACTAGGCTACCGAAGTCGGCCTTGTGCTAGGAGCTTGAGCCCAAATTTAGGGCCTAGGTCTGCTCCAATGGGATTGATAGGTTTCTACATTTGTAGTCAACTTCTTAATTCTTACTCCCAAAATTGCTATAAAATAAACCTAATTGCTTCATTTTGGCATAGGGTGACTCCATAATAGTGGGTTACACTTTTTTAGACATGTTGATTTTTGTTGAAATAACACATTTTTAATAAAATATAATGATTTAAGCCTTGAGAGGTTCCATTTGAAGGAATTAATTACAAATGGTTAGCTCAAAGCCTCTTAGATTAAAAAAAAAATATTGATATAACATCTATACTCCTCATTCATACCTACAATGGAGTCTCCTTCGCACCTATTAAAATACTGACAAAAAATCACTTTGACTTTATCTTTTGGAAGATCAAATGAATCCATTTGATAAAACTATCTATATAGTAAGGTACTACTGAGAAAAATATTTCCAATGATTATAGTGTTAATATATATTAAGTTTATTATGACTTTGTATTTTTAGTTTTACTAAACATAGATATTTCACTGTATGTCTACCTCTATGTTTGACGCTTATGGAAAAATAGTAAACGAGAGAAAAAAAAATTCTAAAAAATATCTATGCCCTAGGTATTGAAGTTCTCTTTCTATAAAAAAAATTAAATTAAATTAAATTGGACAAATAAACGACAAGTTATAAGCTATGTAGTTAAGGTATGTCAAAATTACAATTTAGTCAACTTCAAATGTTAATAAAATATGAAATAATTATGATAATGTCATCAAACCAATTGGATGCCCTTTGTATGGATGTTAAGAAACTAAATTCCAAAGAAGCACATTGATATCTATTTTAGAAAAAAAAGTTATGCTCTATGAAAACAATGTAACTCTTTGAAAATGACATTTTCAACAACATACCAGTTTTTGTGGGAGAAAGAAAAAACCATTTAAATAAATTCAAAAATAAAAATAAAAAATATATTTAGAATTTAGACATAAAATCTTAAAGGACTCTAATTTACTTCATCTTCTGATTTCAAATGATTTAATGACTATATACATCTGAATCTAAAAGTTTTTTTCAAAATGTAGAGTTCAGTGTCCGTTTAGACAAAAAAGTGTAACCCACTATTGTGAGTTCACCCCATAATGAAATCAAGTGCAAGGTTAAAGCCCCAATTTGATTACAACAAGAAATTGCAATGTGGAAGCCCTAGTTTGATGACATCTATTGAAGCAAGGGTTTTATATTGAATACTACTCTCAAGCATTCATATCAAGAATCTACATTTTAAATCAAGCATTCAAGCCATCAATTTCTACATCATCATGGAGTTTCAAATGGATTGTGAAGATGGATTTGTGCACTTTTATCCTCTAGGTCTTGGTATGATTTTCTTTTATTTTCAAATCTATGCATTGATAACTCATATTTTTATGTTTACATTTAGAAGAATTCAATCAAACATTGCTTGCACTTACATGCTAGGGCTTCACTCTATCACACATAGGGTTAGATATAGGCATTTTCTTATGCATTTTAGCTCATTAGCATTCTATACATAACCTAGATTCACAAGCGCAACACACTTTACATATTCTAACAGCTATTTCTAGAGGTGGGGATCACCAAAATGGGGGGTTGACTAAGGAAAAACCCTATATAGCCACACACGCACATAGTGTTTTGTATTACAAGTTTCAAAATTTTAGATCCAGTTACAGATCTAAAAATAGGTCCCAATGGTTGTATCAGAGCTATTCTGCAATTCAGTCCAGAAACCCTCAGGACTAGGCCAACTTACTCAACCTAGTCCCAAGACTAGGTCATCATTGTCCTTTTCCATATCAGAAAGTTTTAGAGAATTCAGACATAGATTCCAAGTTTCCAAGTCTGAAATTTAGCCAAATTCGGGATTCTGACGATCAAAAAATTCAAGTTTTGATTGCAATCTTTCACTTCCTTTTCCAAGTGCACACATTCTTATCTCTATTTCCTTGCATTTATTTTCATAGATCATATTTACATATAATTTACATTTTTTATTGGGATCAATCAAATCCAACTCTATAAAGCATAGATCCCAAGTGGGCACCCTAACTCACTAGGTTGTGTTTACCAGATCCATCTTGTAGGAAAAGGGTTTTTTATTCCAATGTATGATAGTACCCCATGATTTGGTGAGTGATCTACATCCTAGAATTTCTCACCATTTCCTATTACACATTTTGGTGAACCTGAACATTTCATGCATTATACCTTTTGTGTTGGTTAATTGGATCTTGCATGCATTTCAAATCTCAAAAAGAATAAAATCATTATCATTTAGTGTTTAGATTTACTTTTAATGCATTTCATTAGCTTAGATCTACTTTTTATGCTTTCATTAACTTGATTGTTAGTAATATCTAATTTTTGTTGCATCTTAAAATCATAAAAAGAGGGAAAATTGTTGTCTTTTCATTTCTTGCATTTTATTTACATCTTGAAAAATACAACAATCTTATTTTATTTTTCTTTAGCTTGTTTCAAACATGTATGGTCTCTTTATTTATGAGTATTTTGATGATTCCTTTAGTAGTCATGATGTTAAGGACCCTTATGAGTCATCTAGTAGTGGATATTTTGTTATGACAAATGACATTTTTTATGACTTCATCTCTACTTAATCTTCCTCTACACCTCTTTAACCAACCCTTTATAGAAAATTGCTTAACTTGCTTCCTTTGAGTAACTCTAATTTCAATATTGAAACACCTAAAGTAGTTGTCCATGCTCAACCTATGGTAACCAATAAGCCTGTGATAATTGTCAAACGATGCACTCAATCAAATTCCTTCCAGACCCATAACAAACCTGTGATTACTATTAAGGGTTACTCTCAACAATATTCTCCTCAAAATTTCAGTGCACCTGTGATTACGGTTAAAGGATATAATCAACAAACTTCTTTTCAAACTTCAAACAAGCCTATTATAATTGTTGAAGGAAATCTAGGAGTCCTCTAGAGTTCATTAAGGCTTATCATGTGGTGGCTCACACCTATTGTACATGAAATAATCCTCAACCTACTAATCTGGTTGTTCCTACTTCTCTACCACCTTCTCAACATGTTCTTCCTCGAACACCACACTTAACTCCCAATCTTGGAAAGGAGTATGATTTGGTATAAGAAAGGAGTATGATTTGGTATAAAAACTATGTGCTACTCCTACTAAGATTTCTCTTTGGGAACTTCTTCAAAAACATCTTACATATTACAAATCCTTGCAAAATTCTTTAACCACTTTTCCAACTACGCCACCTAATTAGGATAATATCAATTCCTTTTTGGAATGTATGTATGCTACTCCTATCCTGACTAAGATTGCATTTTCTTGAGATGACTTACCTTCTAAAGAACTTCATATCAACATGATGCCCTTATAGTAGTTGTCCTTATCAACGGTAACCTTATTCGTGGGACCTTAATTTATAATGGTTCTGGAGTAACTGTTTGTAGTATGGACATGTTTAAAGAGATAAAAGATGGTGTTTAAACTATTAAACCTAATTTCATTCCTATTCATGGATTTGACAATGTTGCTATGAAAACATTGGGTATCATCATATTACCTATTAAGGTAGGTCCATTTAACCTAGACACTCATGTGCATATGATGTATGAACATCTTAACTATAATCTTCTTTTGGGTGGACCTTGGTTACATGCTATGCATGTTGTTCCTTCAACTCTTCATCAAAAATTCATTCTTATCTACAACAATTTGAAGTACATGTACACTTACGGTAGATGATAGATAGAATAATTGTTTGCATACTAAATCAAGCAATAAATTTATGTCTATTGAATAAAAACAAGATCAAGAACCTAATGATGATCCTCCTTCTATTAGTGTCCTTTTAGATGAGGATTGGGGATCCCTAGATTTCACACCAACTTATGTTGGAGAGTACAAAGTCCCAACATTTGAACCTAAGAAACCTAAACTTGACAAAGAATCCAAAACATCAACTCCTCTTTCTGAGGAACTTAGTAACAACTTTGTTGATGCTTCTACTCCTAACAAATCTTTAAAAACTATCAAACCTAATTTTTATGACATAATTACTTATGAGGCTCCATTAACTCTTTTGGATATGGCTTCAATGGGAATGGATGTGGAAAATATGAATAAGGAATTCAAGTGCCCTTAGGAAACGAGGGGCATGAACATTCTTACAGGTTAGGATTTAATCCTTATAAGCAACCACAACTAGTTACTCTCAATGTCAATACTATCTCTTTTGAATCTTTGAAAAATATGAATCCTCATCTCATTGATCTTGATCCAAAACCTTCTTTTGGTACCTTTAGTAACGATGATGCTTTAGCTAAATTCTTGGGGGCATACGATGATCTTCATCCTTATCATCTCAATAGGGGCTTTCCATATTGTTTTAATGTTGAAGCATACTTTGGAAAAGAGACTAGTTATGGACATAAACATGATTACCCTTTGCCTATGATGTCTCTCAAAAAAGTAATATTTTTATTACTGATACCATTGATGTACAAATTGATCCTTATAACACTGAGAAAGTGATCAAAATTGGAAAATGTTTAGATGAGGATGAATGAAAAGAGATTACTTATCTCCTTGAATTTCTTGATGTCTTTGTTTGGGCTTATTCCGATATGCATGGTATTGATCCTAAAATTTTCACGCATAACATTTTCCTTCTTCCTAATGTCAAGCTAATGAAACAAAAGACACACAAGATGAATCCCAACATTGCTCTCCTTGTGAAAGTTGAAATTTAAAAAATCCTTGATGATAGCTTTATTCATCCTATCGATTATTCTCATTGGATCTCAAACATTGTAGTCGTATCTAAAGGAGGCAAAAAAAAATGAATGTGTATTGAATTTTTTGACTTAACAAAGCTTCCTTGAAGGATGATTTCCTGCTCCCAAACATTGACATGATTGTGGATTCCACAACAGGACATGTTTTATTATCTTTCATGGATGGTTTCTCCAGTTATAATCAAATCTTCATTCCTACTCAAGATCAATACAAAATTGCTTCTATCACTCCTTGGGGAACCTTTTGTTGGGTTTTCATGCCCTTTGGGTTAACAAATGTAGGTGTTACATATCAACATGCTATGATGCTTATCTTTCATGATTACATCCAAAAGATTCTTGAAGACTATGTTGATGAAATTATCACCAAGTCCATTTCTCGTAAGGATCATGTTCTTGTTCTTAGACAAATCTTTGAATGAATGTGTAAATATAACATGCTCTTGAATCCTCAGAAATGTATTTTTGGTGTAGATAGTGGAAAACTTCTTAGATTTATAATCTCAAATAGGGGTATTGACGCAAGGCAAGGGCCAAGAGGGGCCAAAAAATGGCACACCCTAATGATCCAAGCCTACTCAACACATGTGAAAGCAAATAAACAACAACAATGAGAGAGAGAATGCAACAACTTTCATAAATTTTCATCAAATAGAATGATACATGTCAGGTTGTAAGGCCTTCCCGGTTAGGGCCAAATATTACAATGATTTATAGGAGTCCTCAAACATGCAAGGATCTGCCAACAATCTCTAATCCTACTATCTTCTATCTTATATCAAAACTACCTCCTAAACTCTAAACCAACAACTACATTTATACAAGAGTCTACCGAACTGAGTCGACCTTCAGATCCATAATCAATGGAAGGAACGGTTAGATCTGGGACCAAACACTTCCCAATGATGGATTCCAACATTAAATCTGTGACCCATAATAAATGCACAAGTCGGCTCAACAGGAACTCAAAAGAAACTACTCAGTAAGCAAGGATGACCCAGCAATAGACAAGCATCACTAAGCGCCAGTGAAATAATCAACCACCCAGGAGATAACTGACAACACTCGGTAACCAAAGGAAATTGACCAACTCGGTCAAAGCAGGAACCGAGCAACACAGACAAACTTCAAAATGTTTTTGGTGACACAGGATTGCCAAGGACCCAAGATGCTCTTGCATCAGATAGCTTAGGTTATTTTGAAATGATTCTCCAAATCATTTGGTAGGTATGATCCAAGCTGCATCCAACTCAAACTATGAAATCCATGAACTATCTTCCACCGGTCTATTCTTCCACTTTACTAGATATTTCATATACTATTTTCCTCTTGTACTCTTGCCAACTCTTTCCTTCAAAATATGTTCAACTTCTTCATTCTGCTTCTTAGGATATTCTATCGGTACTGTCACTTCTTCATCAAGTTCATGATACTCATACAAATCAGCAATGTTGAAAATTGGTGATATGCCAATGTCATCAGGTAACTCAATCTCATATGCATTTCCATTGTCAAATTTCTTCAAAATCTTGCAAGGTCCAAACTTTTTCATCTTCAGCTTCCCATATGTTCCAACAAGAAATCGGCCTTTCTTCAAATGAACCATCACTTCATCACCAACATCAAAAGTTTTATGTCTCCTTGATCTATCAGCTCTGTCTTTGTATTTCTGATTACTGTCTTCCAGCTTTAGCTTCACATCTTCATGCAATGTCTTCATATACTCAACAAATTTAACTCCTTCAGCACTTCTCTTACTTTCATCAGCAATGTCTCGCAAATCAGATATACCTCTCAGTTGTGTGTCATTCACAATCTCAAATGGTGTCTTTCTAGTACTCCTATTCATTGAATTATTGTATGCAAACTCTGCTTGTGCCAATACAGAATCCCAATTACTCGGTGTCTCCAACTAAAAATCTCAAAAGATTTCCCAAACTTCTATTCACAACGTCAGTATGTCCATCGGTTTGTGGGTGAAATGTAGAACTATATTTCAACTTAGTGCCAAATTTCTTCCAAAGGCTCTTCCAAAAGTATCCAACAAATTTACTATCTCAGTCAGAGATAATAATCCTCGGTAATCCATGCAATCTGACAATTTCCTTAAAGAAAAGATTTGTTACATCTTTTGCATCTGACGTCTTTCTACAAGGTATAAAATGTGACATCTTAGAAAATCTATCTACAACAACAAATATTGAACCATTACCTCTTACTGTCTTCGGTAAGCCAAGAAAAAAATCCATACTAATGTCAATCCAAGGTTTCTCAGGTACAACAATCGGTACATACAATCCAGTATTCTGACTTACTCTTTTTGTAACTTGACAAATTCCACAACTTTTCACAAATTTTTGAACATCTTTATACAACTGCGGCCAAAAATACTTCTCCTTAAGCAAATTCCATGTTTTATCAATACCAAAATGTCCAGCCAAACCACTACTATGTTTCACCCTTTTCAAATTAGTTCTCATTACTCCTCTTGGTATACACAACTGAATACCTTTAAACAACATACCTTCCTAAATAAAGTATTCATCCCATTTAGTATCTTGTTGATCTTGAATAGGTGCTCTGTGCTTTCTCCATGGCTCAGAAAAATTAGGGTCAAACTCATAAGAATCTCTCATCTCATCAAAACCAAGAACTTAAATTTTCATCTCGATCATCAAAGATCTTCTACTCAGTGCATCAGCAACTTGGTTAGTGACTCCACTTTTATGCTTTATCACAAATGTGTAACTCTACAAATACTCAACCCATTTCATGTCTCTGATTCAACTTATTCTGACTACCCAAATATTGTAAAGCCTTATGATCAGTATACAACACAAATTCACTCGGTATCAAATAATGTCTCCATTTCTTCAGTGCTTGAACAATAGCATAGAATTATTGATCTTACACAGAATATTTCCTTCTAGCATCATTCAAATTTTCACTAAAGAAAGCAACAAGTTTACCTTCTTGACTCAACACAGCTCCAATTGCACTTCCACTTGCATCACATTCCACTTGAAATACCTTATTGAAATCAGGTAATGCCAAAACAGGTAATTTAGCAACCTTCTGCTTCAGAGTCTCAAAACGTTTGTCAGCTCCATGTGTCCACTTGAATTCCCTTTTGTCTCCTCTCATAGTCTCAGTCATAGAATTACAAATTGAACTGAAATTCCTTATGAACTTTTGGTAAAAACTTGCCAAACCATGAAATGATCTTACCTCACTAGCATTCACAAGTGTAGGCCAATTCAAAATAGCTTCAACCTTTTCAGGATCCATCTTCAAACCATCAGTTGAAATAACAAATCCCAAATACACAATCTCCTCTTTCATGAATGAACACTTTTTCAGATTTATCAGCAACTTTTCCTCTTTCAATCTCTGCAAAACTTTTATAACATGCAACAAATGTTCTTCTTTGGTCAACTGAATATCAAAATGTCATCAAGATACAATCATAAACTTACCCAATAATTTCTTCAAAACTTCATTCATTAGCCTCATAAAAGTACTTGGTGCATTAGTTAAACCAAAGGACATAACCAACCATTCATACAAACCTTCTTTTTTCTTGAAAGCAGTCTTCAATTCATCACCTTCTCTAATTCTGATCTGATGATACCCACTTTTCAAATCAATTTCGGTAAAATACTTTGCTCCAATCAAACTGTCCATTATGTCATACATTCTCGGTATAGGAAACCTATACTTCACTGTTATCTTATTGATTGCTCTGGAATCAGTACACATTCTCCACTCTCCATTCTTCTTCGGTGCCAATACAGCAGGTACTGCACAAGGACTCAAGCTTTCTTTGATCAAACCTTTTTCCAGCAACTCTTGAATCTGTCGGTTCAATTCCTAATTCTCAGTAGGTGTCAACCGATGAGGTGCCTTATTCGGTAAACTATCTCCAGGGATTAGATCCATACAATGATCAATGCTTCTTTTTGGTGGAAAACCATTAGGTACATTATCAGAAATGATATCACTGTACTCGGTGAGTAACTTATCAATCTCCTCAAGGACATTATCCTCTATTTTTTTACTCGGTTTGTTAGGGATCACAGCAAAACATACATCATTCTTTTTCAAAGAGTTAACAAACTTTCTTCCTTCCATCAAACAAACTTTCACAGATGTGAAAACATTACTAACAGGTTCTTCCATCAATGGTAACAAGATTTGTTTCTTTCCATCAGCCACAATAGTATACTTATGCAATCTCTCATCATATATAGCATGTCTATCATATTGCCAAGGTCTACCCAACAAAATATGACAACAATCCATAGGCATGATATCACATAACACCTTATCATATTACTTTCCAATCTTCAAATTCACATAACATTGTTCACTTACCAGGAGTGTATGCTCATCTTTAATCCATGAGATCTGATAGGGCTTCGGATGTTCCAACCTTTCCAACTGCAATTTTGTGACCATCTCCTCAGATGCCAGATTCTCCAAGCTACCACTATCAATGATTACCTTCCAAACTTTATCAGAAACTCTACATCTAGTCTTGAACAAACTTTTCCTTACCGGATCTTCCTTTTTTCTTTCATTCCACAGTGCTCTCCTTACCATCAAGTTATTTTCTTTCTCAGGTTCATTCGGTGACTCTTCTTGCACCAAAGCATTTCTACTGCTACCAACCTTCTTACTTGCATGTGTACATTCAAAAGATCTATGTCCTTCTCCACAATTGTAACAAGTTCCTCAGAAACTTCCTCTACTATAACCACCTCGGTAGTTACTACCTCTACCTCTAAATGAACTTTCACCTTTTCACTCGATCTTTCCTTTTGTCCAGATTTGTCTTTTCTAGTTCAAATCTACCATTTTCACCATTAGATCTACCTCTTCCTCTAGGGAATCTACCACCTTGACTTATTTACCTTTGCTCATGTCTTTTGTTCAATTTCTCCTCGGCCTTCAATGCAAATTGATAAGCCTCTTCAATACTCTCCAACTTGACCATACTAATTTCCTCTTGGATGGAAACTCTCAAACCATTCAAGTATCTACCAATTTTTTCCACATCATCTTCATCATGTCCAGATCTGATATCTAATCTATAGCATTCCTCAGTATACTCTTTTACCGAGCTATCTTTCTGCCTCAAACTTTGCATTCGTTGAACTAGGTTAATCTGATAATCACAAGGTAGGAACTTTCCCTTCAACTTATTCACCATTTTATTACATACCTTGATTTTTTCTTTTCCTTTCCTCTTCCTATCCAGCTGCAGATGTTCCCACCATAAGGATGCATGACTCTTCAACTTTGTGCTTGCAATTTTCACCTTCTTGTCTTCAAGAATGTTTTCATACTCAAAATACTTTTCCATCTCGGTGATCCAGTCCACCAATTCATCAGAATATATCTTTCCACCATACTCAGGGGTATTGAAATGTGGTGTAGACTTCAGACTTGTCAAAGCCTTCAAAAATCTTTCTTCACCTTCATCCATAATAGGTGCAGGTTCTGCATTCGCTTGTTCTTCCTCAACTTCATCATCACTAACATCTTCAAGATGTCTGCCTCTTCTTTGGGCTATTTCAACAGCTTCTAACCTAGCAACAATCTGCCTTAGTATATCTGCCAATCCTGGGTCAGCATCTCACCTCCCATGAACCATCTTGACAACCCTCTACAATTGCAGATCAGATCGCAATCTGCTACCCCACAACAATCAACTAGGGCTTCAAGAGGAACCTACAAACCTAGATCCGCAGACCTAGATCAAGATCTCACCTCTCTCTGATACCACCTCACGCAAGGTAGGGGCCAAGAGGAGCCAAAGAATGGCACACCCTAATGATCCAAGCCTACTCAACACATGTGGAAGCAAATAAAGACCAATAGTGAGAGAGAGAATACAACAGCTTTCATAAATTTTCATCAAATAGAATGATACATGTCGGGCTGTAAGGCCTTCCCAATTAGGGCCAGATATTACAATGATTTACAGAAGTCCTTAGACATGCGAGGATCTGCCAACAATCTCTAATCCTACTATCTTCTATCTTATATCAAAACTGCCTCCTAAACTCTAAACCAACTACATTTATACAAGAGTCTACTGAACTAAGTCGGCCTTTAGATACATAATCAACGGAAGGAACAGTTAGATCTGGGACCACACACTTCCCAATGATGGATTCCACCATTAAATCTATGACCCATAATAAATGCACAAGTCATCTCAACGGGAACTCAAAAGAAACTACTCGGTAAGCAAGGATGACCGAGCAACAGACAAGCATCGTCGAGCACCAGTGAAATAACTAACCACCCAGGAGATAACTGACCACACTCGGTAACTAAAGGAAACTGACCAACTCGGTCAAAGTAGGAACCGAGCAACACAGACAAACTTCAAAATGTTTTTGGTGACATAGGATTGCCAAGGACCCGAGATGCTCCTGCATCAGGTATTGAAGTGGCTAATGAAAAGATCAATGTCATTGTTAATATTTCACCTCCCCAAAACATATCACATCTTCCTAGTTTACAAGGAAAAATAAAAGCTATTTGTCGATTTGTGTCACATTTGGTGGATCATATGATTCCTTTCACTTCCTTGTTAAAGAAAGATTCTACTTTCTCTTAGAATTATGATTGTAAACAGACATTTGAACAATTCAAAAAATATATTGCTAATACTCATATCTTACAACCTCTCAACTTAATAAACCATTCTTCTTATATACTTATGCTTATTCTAATGCTTTAGTCATTGTTTTATCTTAACATGATAAGAATGGAAAAGAGCGATGGGTGTATTACATTAGTCGTACTTTGATGGATTATGAAACAAGATATACTCAAATAGAAAAAAAAATGTCTCGCTTTAGTTTTTCCTTATTAGAAAATCTGACATTATCTTCTCAATGCCAAAATCAATGTCATAAAATTTGATCCCTTGAAACATCTTTTCTCAAAAATTGATTTGTTAGGTTGCTTGGCTAAATGGGTTATGATGTTGAGTGATTTTTATCTAAAATTTATTTTTCGAAACACCATTAAGGGACAAGATTTGACTTATCATTTCATCAAAGCTCCTTCAACTTCTAATCATATTACTTTTCCCAACAAATTTATTTTACCTATGATGATACATGGGAATTGTACTTTGATGGATCTAGATGCAAAACTGGCTCTGGTGTCGGTGTTATCCTAGTATCTCCTTCAAAGAAGGCTATACCTTTATCATATCATCTTAACTTTTCTTGTACTAACAAGATTGTGGAATATGAAGCCTTTATTGTTGGGATGAAAGTGGCTTTATCCCTTAAGGTGAAACATATTAAAATCTTTGGAGACTCACAATTAATTATGCAATAGATTAATGGAAGATATCAAGCTAAACATTCTAAGTTGACTTAATATCGTGGTTTGTCCTTAAGATTTCTTGGTAAATTCTCTTATCATTCTATTTCATCTCTACCTCATAAGGATAATAGACATGTGGATGCTATGGCGAGTGTGTATACACCTTAAAATGGTCGCCTAGACTTTGGGCCCCCATTTAGCAATTTATCAAATCCCTGAATCAATATTTTCAAAAATTAACATTTTTTAATTATATCAATTTCTTTGATCAAATCATAATCAATTCAATATTTCCTAAGATTTGAGTCTTATTTAATTTAAAAGAGAAAAAAATAAAAATCTTATTTAATTAATTAAAAATTTATTTTAATTAAATAATAAAATCACTTTATCCTAAGTCTTTATTTAATTAAAAAGAATTTCCTCCCCTTTTATTTAAATAAAAAATCCTCACTTTTCTTCTTATCCTATATTGCACAAATAAAGCATTATTCTTATTTTATAAAAAGAGAAAAAGTATTTTTTGTCTCATATGGACACTAAAGTCAACTCCTATTTTCCTATTGGAGGATATTTGTGCACAAGGATCAAGCTCCTTTTTTTTCTCCACCGTTGATTAAGTCTTTTGCCTCTTAATCTCAACGGTCTATTTTCATCTCATTTCTTATAAAAGGAGAGCTATCTTCCTCATTTGCATCTTATGTTTTCATGCTAATATTATGCTGCAGGTTTTCTAGGTCATTTGGAGCTCTTTTTGAAGACACTCTTGCAATCCAAGCTTTGAAGACTTTGTTGCATCTCATTTCATATTTGCTTTCATAGTTGCATGATAATGGCATTCTTAGTGTAGATTTTTTTTTATGCAATAGATTAATCTCACATAGTCTAAATAGGAGGGATTGGTCACATTTGTTCTTTCATTTCATAGATTAGTTGCATTGTACTTTCATTTCCATAGACTAGATTGCATTCTCATTCTTAGCTTACTTGCATTGCATTGCATACATTTAAATTTTATTACAGATATTGGCATTATTGCCCTTGTCTTTGATTTGGAATCTCTCATTGTGTGGTTGACTAGCAAGGTGATGAGTTCATAGCTCTAGCTGAGAGCAATTTTACAAATCTTGCAACTCCGTGCATAGAGAGCTATGGATCAATTTGTGAGGGCTCATTCTTGAGTTTTCTTGCATGTAAGGGTCTATAAAAGTGCACTACTTTTGTGTGTACATTTTTTGGTATCCACCATAGGGCAACCCACCTCTTGCATGTTGGTTTTGATTATTTTTGGAGCTAACCCTTATGCAGATTTGTTTGGAGATGGAAAACCCTAGATTTAAAAGACTTGAGCATCTCTCAAACGGCTTGGTGTTTTGGTCTGAAATTTTTTTTGTAGGTTGGCAACATATTAGAAAAGCTCCAGTAAAAAATTCAAAATTTTTTGAGGTATTTTTTATTTTTTATAATTTTTTCTTGATTTTTCATAAAAAAATTAATTTTCGGCGCAAATTAGCATATTTTTCAAAAAAATTTACATTTTCAGAAAGCTCTTCAAATTATACAAGGGGTCCATTCTTTATTTTTTAAATTTGGGTGCAATATAGTGGCTCAAATAATTGATTTACAAAAATTAGTCTATTTTAGTAAAATGGGTCTCTAGGGCACAAATCAAGAGGATTTTCAGAAATTTTTACATTTTTGGAAATCTCTCTATTTTTTAGCATGGGTCTCTGTTTTGCATTTCTATTTTTTTAGCCGAAATCATATCAAAAAAATCAGATCTTGTTGACTAGGTCAAATGCAAAAAAAATAAACTTTTGTGATGAGTATGCACTTATTTTTCATTGTTCAATGCATGATATGAGTTATCATTTGGATTATTTGTTGGCTATTATTGCTCTTAAAAATTGATTTTTAGATCTAACCCTAGAGTTTGATAAGTTGGATATACATTGCATATCTTGTTTGCTTATTTTCTTGTCTTGTTCATTTGAAGGTGCTCTTGTTTTCATGGAAAATGCTTAAAACAAAGCATTGGACTTAAGGTACTTTATTCCATCTCTACAACATTTGGATTTTGGGATTAAAATTGAACCTTTCATATATTTGGCTTGAGTGTTTACATGCTTTCATAAAAAATATTTCAATTGATGCTCTTAATGGGAAATGAATGAACATAGATTTGTTTTCATACAAGTTTGGGTAAGTGAATGCTTGTATTTAAATCTTAAATAATTTTTAGTTATAATATCAAATATCTCATTGAGTGATTGAGGGCATGGATTCATTCATTGTTTACATAGGGAGTTAGATGCACTACTTTGTGGACTCACTCTATGTTTACTTGGAAAGTTAAATATTTCATTGTTCAACCCTTTTTCATTTGTGAGTAGTATTGATAAGAAACTTTGGAATACTTTTGATTGATCTTGTTAGCTAAATTGGGTTGTTGGACTCGCTTATTCTAATCGCCCCTCATTTTCGCCCTTTGGATGCAAGGTCAGCATTCATACATAGGGGAGGGGTCTACTTGAAAAGAGTGTTAAGTGTTCCACAAAGTTTTCCCCTTTTTATACTTTTTTTATCTCATTAGTTTTCCAAAGTGTGGACTCACTTTGAGTTTATGTGAAGAGTTAAATGTTCCACTTTTGGACTCACTTTCAGTTTGTGTGAGGAGTTAAATGTTCCACTTTTGGACTTACTTTAAGTTTGTGTGAGGAGTTAAATGTTTCACCTTGTGGACTCAGTTCACATTCACTTGAAGAGTTAAATATTCCACTTTTGAACTCACTTCACATTCACTTGAAGAGTTAAATATTCCACTTTTAGACTCGCTTCACATTCACTTGAAGAGTTAAATGTTCTACTTTTGGACTCACTTCACATTTACTTGAAGAGTTAAGTGTTCCACCTTTAGTGCTTTAAATACTTTTGATAGTGAATTACTTAATTTTATTTTTAGAAGGTCTACTTGGGGACACACCACCTTAAGGGACGACCTTAACTTCTGTGTTCTGGCAGAGTATAAATAGCAGGAGGTGAATCGAAATACCTCTCTCTTGGGAATTGAGTTTGATATCACTCTTGGCTAAGCCTCAAATAACTTTATACCTTTGAGAAGTGAAGGAGGAGATTTGGGTTACCGTCTCCCCCCGACTGAGTGATTTTGGATTCTTCTCATCTACGGATTTGGGCCTCACATACCTTGTGTATATCAAGGACTCCTTTTGGAAAGCCACGTATATCTTTGTAGACAGCTTGTTAAGGTGTTGTTGTGTTCTATGTGCCTACTAAAATATTTTCAAGAACATACACAAGTAGAATCTTTAAGGAGTAGAATACTAAGTCACTATCTTTGTTCATGCGCAAGGTTGCTTTGTCCTTTGCCCATTGCTTGAAAACTGTTTGCTTGAACTCCCTGGTTGTTGTTCTATGTGCTTGATCATGATTGTGAAATCTTTTGAAAGATCTAATTGGAATATTGAAACTGAGTTCCGTCCTACTATAGTGAGTTCTCCTTAGAAGCTTGGTCTTCCTTGGTCAGTCCAGATCTCAGATCTTAGGTGTTGTCATGTTGCTCAACATCTCAATGAACGTTATGGTATCAATTGCATAAGATGAATCTTAGTCTTCTTCTTTCTTCTCCATTTCTCATATTTTTCTGAAGTCTTCTATTCCCATGGAAAATTCTTCTTCTTCTTCTTGATTCTTTTCCTCTTATTATCTAATCTATTTTCTTCTATTTTATCTCTTTTGTTGCTCCTATGCTTGATTCTTCTTCTTCTAGAACCATGAATCTCAAATATTTGGTTTTGGAACCTTTATTAAGAATAGATGATCTTGAGCTCATTGACATATTTGAAAAGTGTTGTTCCTCCAAAATTCTCATGAGTGACAAATTTATGACAAAAATAAAAGAAAAATCGATTAAATCAGACGTCTTTGCTAGAATCATACTCATGATCTCATCCAAATATTCTTCATCTTCTAAATCTTCTCATCATTCCTCACATTCTAAATCTTATCACGATTCTTCATCTTCTCAATCTTATCACGATTCTTCTAAACACTATTCACATTCTTCATCTTCCAAATCTTATCATGACTCTTCTAAACATTATTCAAATTCCTCATTATCCAAGTCCTCTTCCTACAGTAAGTCTTCAATTTCCTCTTCTTCACGATCTCATTCTTCTTCTACTTCTTCAAAGAGTCTTACTTATCTTCACAAGACATACCATAATGAGCAACGTGATAGTCCTTATGATACCTCTTCCACGAAGAGTGACGCACCCACCTATGATGACTATGATGATGGACAATGTAGTGATACTTATGACACATTTATTCCTAAGAGTCCTCCTAGTTGTGTCCTTGTGCTTACTGGAAATGGGTCCTCATATTGGAAAGATCGTGATGGTGATCCATATGATTCAGATTTTGAAAAAAACTTTGATGAGTTTTGTGAACAATACCTTGATTATAATCCAGCTACTACTGTTGAGGAATATAAAATGCACCTTGCTGATTTGAAACGTAAATATTATAAGAATCCTTCCTCTAGGAACTCTCATGCTGAAAATAAAGATTGCACTCTCAAGCAAGATCATGTTAATGCTAAACCTTTGTCTTGTGATGGTTCCCTTCCATCCCCTACTTCATCCAATACCCATACATCTACTAAAGTTTCTGAATCTTTCACAAATCCTTCATTCAACAGAAGTCTTAATGCTTTTCATGAGATTCCCTATAGTTATCCTCAAGGGCTACCTCTTAAAGAAACTCAAGCTAACCTTCACTTGGCTGTGAATACTTTCAATAATGCTAAACCTAAAAAGCCTAAGTCTTCATGCATTATAATGCCTACTTCAGTTAGTCCTTCACTATCTCCTCCAAAGTCTTCCATACAATTCCAACATGCTTCCTTGTCCTTAGAAGTGGCTCCATGTCAAGAGGACTCTAAAAATGAAAAAGAAAAGAACATAAAGAAAGATCAAGATCAAGAACCCTCCATGTCATCCAATCTTATTCATAATATCTCTCATTCGTTTCATGGTTCTTTCGATCTTTTACGCCCTTCCTCATTCATTCCACCATGTCTTAAATCTTCTCCTAAGCAAGATCGAGCCACTACTCACATCATTGAGCTTATTGATAAACAAAATAACCTTACTACACTTGCACTTTCCAAAGATGATACTTCCATTAAGGTTATTAAAAATGGTGTCATTACTTTCAATGTTAAGCCTATTGAAAATTCAAAGCAAAATGATACGCTTACGCTATCCAAAGATCCTTGTCAAGATCAAAGTCTTTCATCTTCTTGTTCTACCACTCCATGTTCACTTCCACTTTCTACTCTTCCTAAGTCTTTGCAAGCTTTGAACAATCCTATCGAAGAAGTTTCTCCTATTCAAGATGTTCATGATCCTATTGCAAATCCTAATGCTCACTCTAAAGATGCCGATGTCCTTAGTTGTCATATAGATGTTGATGAACTTATTGATTATCCTTTTGCGTCTTCCACATCCATCTTTGGACCTTCTCCACCAATACTAAGGGCTTCATGTCTTCCTTCCATCTTGGGTCCTTATGTCCCTTCACTTTCCCCTCCTAACTCTCCTAATTCGTCATCCATCTTGGGTCCTTATGTCCCTCCATCTCCTATCTTTCCTCAACATCAACATAGATGCATACCCTTGAATCATTTTCATCCACCCACCCATCTAAACCAGTCATATTCTCCTTCTTCTTCCACAAGTCCCAAGTTTTTTAGAAGAAACTTGAATGTTCAATATAAGAAAAAGAAACAATACATGAATCCATCAAAAAAAGATCGCCATGTCTCCTCTAATTGATATGGAGGCATAAAGTCAAAAGAGATATCTAAGAAGAAAACTACAAGACAAGTATGGGTTTTGAAATTCATCATTGAAGATATTCTCTCTAAATCATCAAAAAGAAATGAAAAGCCTATGGCTATATGGATTCCAAAGTCTCTCTTAAGAGAGTCTTATGTTGAACAACAAGTGAAGTTGACATTTAAGCTTCCAAAGGCTTCCACTTCATCTTCTTCCAAAAACATTCTTCCATTCCATGTGCCTGAACTGCAACCTCTGCTAAACATTCGCCATATTCTTTCTCGTATTCTTTCATTCACATTTCTTCCACCCTCTCGCCACCCTTCAAGGTGTGTGTTGATGTTGATCTTGCCTTCCTTTCCATCTACCATTTCACAATCCTTCCATTCATTATCCTTCTACCTTCTATCATTTTTCCTCATTTGCCTATTCCTCCTATCTTCCAACCTCACTCGCTTTACATAAAGTTTTATCCTTCATTTTTCTCTTCCATTTTCTTTTCCCTATCAGCATCTTTGAACATATCATTTTGAATCCTTGACATATTATGGTTTATCCTTTCAAGGAGCATTATCTAAAAAACTTGCCTTCTTCCAAAAAAAATTCAAAAAATTCAAAAAAATTTAAAAATTTAAAAAGAAAAAAGAAAAAAGAAAAAAAAATTAAAAAATTAAAAAATTAAAAAATGTGCCTTAGTGAAAACTTGGAAACAAGTGCCTTGGTAGCAAAAGTAAAGAGAAATAAATTCATCTTATGGTGAAAACCACTCCCTTGTAGTGCCTTGGATAAGTACCGTGATGAAAACTTGGTAATCAGGCATCATGCGTAGTTCTTCTACATATTTCATCCATTCCATCTTTTCTCTTTGATCTTGACAATGTTGGCCTATACACGAATATTTGGCTATCTTGTGAGCTATCTTACGATGATCTTGCTTTCATTTCATTCTTGTTTAGCTTTTATATTTATTTTCCTTCATTCATTCTAGCCTTTCACTATCATTTTCCCCCTTGGTCTTGATCTAATAAAAAGAGTAAAATACGATACTATGAAGTCTCTTAACATGTCTACCCTCTTTGGACTGCATCTTTTCCTTTTTTTGCATTATGCTTTTGTGACTTATCCTATGCTAGCCTTTCATTACTTCTCCAAATGTGCTTTGCATGATAATTTTTCCCTAACTTGGGTACTCTTGAGGAGTTTGACCTTGAGGATTTATTCCCTCCATTTGCCTTCATTCTCCTTTCCTCCATCTCAATCACCAGCTTGCTAATCCCTCTTGTTCCCCACCTTGCTAGACACTGAGACTACACGATGTGATCTTGCTTGGGAGTTTAGAGCTCATTCTATCTAGGGGCATCCTTTGTACATATTTTACAATTCTGAAAAAAAAAATACCAAAAAAATTGATATATGATGCTGAAAAAATCTTTAAAAGCATAAAAAGTCTTGAAAAAATACAAAAAAAAAAAAAAAAAATTCAAAAAAAACATAGAAAAAATGCCTTGGTGAAAATTTGAAAACAGGCGCCTTGGTAGCAAAAATATAAAAAAATAAAACAAATCAAAAAATAAAAAAAGATTCCAAGTGGTGAAAACTTGGAAATATGCGCTACTTGAGGCCTTTGCACTCCTATTGTTAGCATGCGTCCTCGACACTGAACTTTTCTCCATCATATCTTGACCTTATTTGGCGTAGTCTGGAATTGGTCTTTATCTTTGTCTAGGGGGGATAACTGTTAGCATAGGTCTTTTAGGTGCGTTTGTCTCTTGGGGCATTTCACAACAGGTGTTTTTCAACACCACCCCAAACAGTATTTTTCCACACTACCCTTGCGTCGAGTGTTTCTTAACACTTATTAGATGTCTTACCCAATAGTCTAAGTATGATGCGATATTTCTCATTGATAGATGTGATAACCAGAGTCTGACTCTATGACCAACACACACACACTTAGACAATCAACTCGCTTGAGATATGTTGACTTTATTTTTCTTTGTGTTGTCCATGAGGATTTTTTTGATGAGTAGTCTCTCCTTAAGAAGTTTTTGATGATGCATAGCTAGAAGATTGAGGGTATAAGAACATGTTTTCTTTCTTTATCTAATTATGAGTATATTTTGTTGATCATAACTGTCATGAGCATTTATGCTGGTCTTACTTGACACTATGGATTGACAAGATATTATCCTTGATTGTTTTGCGAGTGCATGCTTCTAGTTATCATGACTTTCATGTGTCTTGATACAAACATAATCTCGCCATATCAAACTTAGGTAATCTCACTGCATTAGTCATCTTGACCTCCATGTCTTTGATGCCTAGGTGGGATTTCCACATTTTTATTTGATAAAGATCATATTCATATACACATAGTTATGTTAGTATGCATTGTATGATCTTACGATGCTACCAATAACGCTCGATGATGATAATTAGATGTCTATAGGCGTTGTGACCTTGCAAGTCAACCACTTTCATAGTAACTTGCATTCTTAGGTTCATCATAGTTTAATTTTTGCATCTTGCATATGGAGAGAGCTCTCCTTTTTATCATCTACGGACTAGTTGGTCAACTGTGCTCATTTTCTGATTCTTCTTGATCATATCTTTCATTTCTGGTCTTTCATATCACATCATTTTCTATCCATTTTCGGACTCGAAATCGAAATCTAAGTTGCGTTTCCAAGTTTTCTCATTCTTCTACGTAGTTGACTGACCTTTTGAGGCATAATTCTTCAATCTTTGATGGAATTTCTTCCTTTCCATATCTTCCAAACTTCTAGTCTTTCATTCACCCCTTTCGCTTCCTCTCTCTGAGGTTTCACTTAATCTTTATCCTATATCTTTTTCAGTCAAACCTCGTCAACCTAGGGCATATCTTCACTGTTTGATGGTTATCCTATCATGCTCCATCTTTCGATTATGATGTATTGTGACTTGATTAGGTTTATCAATTTGTTGTTCTCCTCTATCTGATTTCGATTTCGATTCCAAGGGGGCAGTACCTATCAACTTTAATTTTTGATTCAGCTTTATCATTCAGCTCAGCTTGAGATTCTTATTTTTAGACTTGATTATCACCTAGCAGTGACGGTGGTGATTTTGTCCTTCGATTTTTATCTCTTATTTTTTAGACTTGATTATTACCTAGCAGCGGCGGCGATAATTTTGTCTAAGGCTTGATTTGCACCTAGCAATGACACTGTTGGTCTTGTCTTTTAGCTTATGCTTATGTTTGTCCTGATGTGTTCCCATCTGTCGACCTCACATCTGAGTTGTTTTGTGATCCCAAATCGATCTCACATTTCAACTTTATTCTTTGACTGCATGTGATCCCAAATCGATCTCACATTAGTCAAAGAGGGGCAAATGTATACACCCTAAAATGGTCGCCTAAACTTTGGGCCCCCATTTAGCAATTTGTCAAATCCCTGAATCAATATTTTTAAAAATCAACATTTTTCAATTATATCAATTTCCTTGATCAAATCATAATCAATTCAATATTTCCTAAGGTTTGAGCTTTATTTAATTTAAAAGAGAAAAAAATAAAAATCTTATTTAATTAAGAGAACATGCTCCCTTTTAATTAATTAAAAATCTCTTTTAATTAAATAATAAAATCACTTTATCTTAAGCCTTTATTTAATTAAAAAGAATTTCCTCTTTTTTTATTTAAATAAAAAATCCCCACTTTTTTTCTTATTCTATGTTGTATAAATAAAGCATTATTCTTATTTTATAAAAAGAGAAAAAGTATTTTTTGTCTCATATGGACACTAAAGTCAACTCCTATTTTCTTATTGGAGGATATTTGTGCACAGGGATCAAGCTTCTTTTTTTTCTCCACTGTTGATTAAGTTTTTTGCCTCTTAATCTCAATAGTCCATTTTCATCTCATTTCTTATAAAATGAGAGCTCTCTTCTTCATTTGCATCTTATGTTTTCATGCTAATATTATGCTGCAGGTTTTCTAGGTCATTTGGAGCTCTCTCTGAATACACTCTTGCAATCCAAGCTTTGAGTGTATGTATGTATGTATGTATGTATGTATGAGTGTATGTATGTATGTATGTATGTATGTATGTATGTATGAGTGTATGTATGTATGTATGTACTATACAAAATGTGCCCTATATCTCAAAACATACATAATGCATATTAGTTCTCCTCCATGGGATGATAACTCCCCGGTCCTTCATGTCCATGAAGAGAAGATGGTGGTCATGGTGTGGATGACGATTTATGAGATGTTGTGGATCATGAATGGATCCTATATGAGCTTCGTTCTACACGACCTCATAGTACCCCTCCTATCTCCTACAGCTCACTCTGGATCTCCACCAACTCCCGCTAGAGTCTATCCCTCTCATCTCTCAATAGATGCATCTCTACCTACACTAATGCGAACACATCCTTGTTTTGCCCTAGATCTCTTTGTGCCTCATATCTCACATGAGAGGATGATGGTATTCTCAACTCTATGGTGATATCTCTTACAACCTCACCTACAAAGCATCTCCATCTGCTTGTACCAATTGTAACATTTAACATTAAAAACATATATACATATTCATTTACACTTACACTTAAACATATTCAATCTTTCGTAATTGGATCTCCTTCCTTGTACTCAGGATCATCAGTGGCTAGAATCTGTGGGGCTTTACCCTAGTATGTTGCTAGGGGCATGGACCGAATGATCTCTTTGCGCTCTCAGAAGGCAACGTCTCTTAAGGCTGGCATCTCTGATGTGGCTCTCGGTGGTCACCTCCTCAAAGGGATAACATCTACCCTCTATGTAGTCTCCTCGGCTACATCGTGGTCCTCATCCATGGCTACCTCCCCTGGCATATCTCTTGGTTTCTCATCCTCTTCCTCATCATCAGCATCCTCATCTTCAGCTACCATATGCTCTTCTCTAAAGCATGGCCCCAAGTCTCCTATGGGGTAGCGTATCAAAAAGATGGGTCTAATCTCATGAACGTTGATGTATCTATGGTAATTACTCGTCACACCTGCATCAGCAACTGTATGTGGTACCTCAATATCCTACTCTGACTCTACATTTGTCAACTTTATATCATCTATTGTGGTTCGCGATGTGGTCTCAGGCCTCTCGATAAACCTATGTCCATGAGAATAATGTTGTACTAGTATGGGAGGACCTTGTGTGATACCAAGTTGTCATTGCACTCTATCAAAATAGAAAGGCGCTACTATGTAGCTATCCCTTCCCTCTAACAATCTATGCTTCTACATACACCTCATATGTTGGGCAATGTCTATCTAGGATGGCATGAGTCTATAAGGTCTCCATGTGATATCGATTACCTATAACTGATCAATGGTCACCCTCTAGTGTAGCAAATCACCACACTGTCACAATGAACTCAATGGATCTTTGTATGCGCATGGATCCATAGCATCAACATCTATAGGAAATCCTACTGGTCTCGTACAAGTGATATGCTCGAACATCCACACTTGTAATAATGTACACACTACCAGGCTATGTCTCTGATATCTCACAAATCTCCCCAACTTGTAGTACAAATGGGCTAGCATACTCCTCCCCCATGAGTATACTACGTGGTTTCTTTCCATGCGTCAAACAACATGTGCTAATGGCATAGAAAATATCGTTCCCTTACAATCCAGAGTGATTACAATAGAAACAATACACAGTAATATCTTCCTAATCAAAGGAAGCTCCTCAAAAGTATGCACCAATGTCTTCAAAGGAATGTGATCTCTACGTGCAAGACGCTAAGACCGACCCAAGCAATATACCTGATCTATCTCAATCTTTGCCTCTGATCTCTTTGTACTGAATCTCAATGTCCGACCTCGGATAGGTAACCGTAAGATATGGTACACATCCTCCAGTGTGATGGTCATCTCATCCATGGGTGCATGAAATGTGGAAGTGTCCTCATCCCACCTCTCCATCAAAACCACCAGCATAGTGCAGTGAAATCTCATATGCAAAAGATAGTATACCTAATACAATCCCATATCTCTAAAGAGTTGAATATCTTGAGGTCTCAATCTACCATACTACCCTCGAAGGTATGTCATAGTCTCCATCGTGGCATGCTTGCGCATAATAGGCAGTTCCTGCAATCATAGACCAACAGAACAACATAGAACATCATACACACTTGCTTATGCATTTTAGCTCAGCATTCTAGACATACTCTAGATTCACGAGTACAACACACTTTACATATTATAACATCTATTTGCGGAGGTGGGAATCACCAAAATGGGGGGTTGACTAAGGCAAACCCCTATATAGCCACACACACTTTTTCAGATCTGCAGGTTCTAGAAGTTCAAGTTCAGTTATAGATCTCGAAAAAGGTACTCAAGGTTGTATTGAAGATATTTTACAATTTAGTCCAGAAACCCTCAGGATTAGGCCGACTTACTCGACCTAGTCCCAAGACTAGGTTAGTCTTGTCCTTTTCCAGATCAGAGAGTTTCAGAATAGTCAGACAAATTCCAAGTTGTCAAGTCTGAAATTCAACTAAATCTAGGATTTCGACAGTCGGAAAATTCAAGTTTTTAGTGCAATATTTCACTTCCTTTTTCAGGTGCACGCATTCTTATCTCTATTTACTTGCATTTATTTTCATAGATCAGATTTACATATCATTTACAATTTCTATTGGGATCAATCAAATCCAACCCTATAAAGCATAGATCTGGAGTGGGCACCCTAACTCACTAGGTTGTGTTTACCAGATCCATCTTGTAGGCAAGGGTTTTTTATTCCAGTGTATAATAATACCCCACTATTTGGTAAGTGATCTACATCCTAGAATTGCTCACCATTTCCTATTATACACATGGTATGAAGATTACCAAAGCATAACATGTTCCATTTCTTAAGTTGTCATTTAACATATTGTAATTTCTTGACAAATGAATACATAGCATTACCATAGGTAGGGCCACCATCCCTCCACCAGTGAACCCTTAAGCCATGGAGGGAAGAGTCCCGAAGCCACATCAACAAGAACTTAAAAGGAGGATTTTTAGGAATAACAACACAACTAGCTAAGAATTTAATAGGATTTTTAGGAATAACCTTCCACTCCTTTTAATATGAACTTACGTTCACATAAGGATGGGCAAAAATGTAAATCTTGACTGCCCTCTGTTGTTTTAGGTGTGGGCTTCTGTCCACTTGGTAGTAATTCTGGTTTGTTCCTTTGGTTTGTTTGGTGCGGCACCATAGTTATTTTGGTCTTTAATTGTCATATCTGTTTATGCTCTTGTATAAGGTTTCAGGTCCTTTCAAAACCTGATTTTACGTAATCAAAACACAACTAGCTGAGAATTTAATAGGTCAATGATCAGAACCCCTCCAATCTAGAATTTCAGAAGAGGAAGTGAGATTGCCTCCAACCCAAAAATAGGATACCAAAAATCTATCCAATCATTCAGAGATAGCATCTTCCCCATCCCTTCTATTATTCCAAGTAAAGATCCCATTAACTGGCTTGATATCATTAAGATGCAAAAGATCCACATTTTCATGAAAAAGATCATAAGAGGGTCCTAAATGAGCCAGCCCACACCTTTTCTCGACCAAACTTAAAATTGAATCAAAATCCCTTGCTAAAATTCAAGGAAGGTAAGGGGCACAAGCTCTAACATACCTTATATGAGACCAAAGCCCTATCTTGCTAGAGACATCAATAGGAGCATACACATTAGTGATCAAAATCATCTCACCAGTGTCCAGACTAGAGGCAACCATAGAAAGAGCTAAGCGACTAGATATCCACCGAAGAGGAGCAATCTTCCTCAGGTCCCAAAAGAGAGCCAAACCTCTAGAGCTCCCCAAAGACCTAATACACTGACAATGCTCATAATACCAAATACTAGAAGCACAGTGGGACATGGAATCCATTGAAAGCTTAGTCTTTTGAATACAAAATATATCTAGAGAGTGCGCAACCACCAACTCATGAATAGCTTTTTGTCTAGGGATGCTATTTTACCACCTAACATTCCATGAAAGAATAATCATTGAGTAGAGTGACGGCAATGAGCTTCCATGGGCTTGACAACCCCAAACTCCACCAACAAATCTCTTGTTATTTTGATTTTATCTTGGTCTTTTTTGCAACCATCCTTTGAAGGAGTAGAAAAAGAAAATTTCTTAAGGAGTCTTTGCATCAAACCCAATGATGAAGAATATCTCTTTCCCTTACCAAAACCATGCACCTCCTTAGCCAAGTCTACCAAGACAATATCTTCATCATGTAACACAATAGGAGCAACAAGAGCACTCAATTGAGGACCAATAAGGGCCTCACTCTACTTTTGGACTACACCCTGATTCAAAACATGAGTCATGTTGTGGAATCCCCCCATTTGAACCTATCACACCAAAAGAAACATCTGGAGGAATCTGCTCCTCTAAGACCATACTATCCAGCACCTCAAACTAATTAAAACCTGCATCAAGTTGTCGGTCCATGTAGGGTGTCTTCTGTCCCCACCCCTTAGCCCAAGATCTAGCAAGAATAAAGCCATCCTTATCAAGGCCTACCTCATTCTTCAAGGCTTTCCCCTTACCTGCATTATCCATCTTTGAGCCTGCAGAAGAAGATCCATCAAGACCACCATCAAAACCCCCAATAGAACTGCCATTCCCCTTATAAACCTAAGGCATTGTCTCTGCAAATGTCCATACTCATGGCATATCCTACAATAGAAAGGAAATGATTAATAATCTAATTGTTGCACCCATGAAGAAGAGCCTAAAAAAAATTCCAAAGAGTTTGGCAATGGATTACTCAAATCAATTTCAACACAAATTTGGACATAGAAAATAGCCTTTTATCTAGGGATTGTTGAACAATCACGGTCGGCTTCCCAAGCAAAGCAGCAATTTGGCGCAAAATGTCTTCCTGCCAGAACTCCAAAGGAAGTCTCAACAAACGGACCTAGACAGGAACCTGCGACAGTAGTTCCTTGACAGAATTGAACCCCACATGCCAAGGTTTAACCAACAGTCTCACATGATTATAAATATATGGGTCTCCCTCAAAAACACGATCCTGATCATACATGCAATAGAACACGACCATGAAATAGTTATTCACAGCCAACATAATTTCCATATCACCCTCCACCTGCCACGAACGATGAATCCAAGATTCGAGAGCTGAAAAAGAAATCCAAATTCCAAGAAACTTACAAATTAGAGCATGTTTGGTCCAGTACTCAACATCCTCCATAACCAACTCCGAAAGAATGACAAGGACAAAATGATCTTGGCTCTACGAAAGACAACCATTAACTTTATTTAACTTCAAGCTTGCCCCCACATAAAATGACTCGATCATGTGTGCGTGCAACCCTCAACCAAGTGGGACAACTCTATTAATCACCAAGCTATTGGAAAATCCACAATCAGCCATCTGGGCCCAAAAGAAAAGAATTGAACACCCCACACCAACGAACAAAGACCCCACTAAATATTCCTTATTTCCTCTCTTCCTATGTTAATAGATTACCACATGGAAATTGAAATTTAATGGAATTACAGAGTAGTTTTGGATACCCATGAAATGTTCCCCAATGAATTTGAAATAAAAAAACATTTCCTTAGCACTAGATGGACTTGGATTTCCTTCAATATGAAAGAGAAAGGGAAGGAAACAAGTGGGGACATTAAACATAGAAAGTGGGGAGATTAATTTTGATTATAATTTTGTTGTTTCACTATATCATCAAAGATTAATTTTGATTATAGTTTTGGAGTAAAAAAAAAAATTAAGATGTTGAGCTAGCTTCATGTTTGTTGATGTGAATTTTACTTTTTAGCTAAGTGTTAAGTTTGGGGATGAGGTTAGGTTATTTTTATTAAAGGAGCTTATGTCTTCTATAAAATGTTAAATCTAGAATATAATGTACAAAATTGAGTCATATTAAACTGTTATTCTAAATCAAGCAAAATACTTTCAAATTAAGCATTAATAAAATCAACTCAAATTCTTGTCTTCACCTACCAAAGCAAAAGATCTTTGTTGAATGGATTTGTTCATAAATATGATAGATGTAGTTACTCTTAGGATTCTTCAAGATCTTGATAGCATTTGCTCATAAGTATATACTTGATGCTTCATTTGTTCATAGGTATATACTTGATGCTTGTATACTTGATGATCCTTCATGAGTGTATGTATGGTCCCTTGTGAGTGTGTGACCATATATGTGTAAATAGGATGCATGAGGAAGATTGAAGGAGTTGGAAACTTAATTTATAGGTGTTCAAGCAAATATGTAGACAACTAAGATTAAACTATAGATGGATGGTAAAGATTAACTAAAACAACTTCAAGCGTTGGATCATGTGCAAGGGGCCCTTTAGTTTAGTATAACTGTTCTTTTTTTTAGTAAAACACATTAAGCGTGAATTATATTTGATAAGGGAAACATCCAATAATAGAGAAATATATCATCGACATGTCAAGAAGAAAGGGTTGCGAACAAAATGGAGCAAAGCTCAACCCATAAAGCAGCAATAGAGACTAAAAGCAAATTAATATGGAAGGGTTGCCCCAAATATGTTAGCTGAGCTTGACCATTGAGACAACAAAGGAACTAGATAGGAAAAGAGGAGAGATCACTACTCAATGAACTTCAATGGCAGCCTTGGATTGAACTTGTTCACCATTGTTGCCAGGCCAAATTAGTCTTGAATCATAATATAAGTAATTGTTAAGGAAAGATTTTTATTTATGTAATTTAAATAGATGATAGTGCACCTATAATATTTTAATTTATAAAAGGCTAAAGTGAATTTATTGTAATTTATTTAATGTAATATCTGAATAAAAATATATTATGTTAATAATAGAGTAAATGTAGATTTTATTCTGTTAATTTAATAACAGTGGTAAGTTTAATCTATTTAATTTAAATAGTCATTGGAGTAAATTGTGAATAAAATTAATTAGAAGTGAAGAAAATTAAAAATGAAATTAATTAATTAATTTAGATGAGGCGAATTGTAGGTGTCTACACCTTGATAGAATTGTGCTTTTGAGCTTATGTCGTTGTCCTACTTGACTGGTCCTGTAATCTTCCTTTATTCGCTGAAATGATTCTTGAACTGGTGATGTTTTATTAATGATTGAAGAACTTAAAGTTGTTTTTTCTTCTTCTTCTTGCTAATTTTTGGGTTGATGTCATTCCTTTGTTGTGATTAAGGGGCATGAATAGCCTACGTGTTTGCTCTTATGAAGTAAGAGAATGAAAAGTATACTTTGTATGTGAATGGATTGTCATGTAGCAACGGGCAAGTGAAACATATTCATATTATTTCGATGACTATCCAAATCAAGGTAACACTGGCACATGTAAAAATCAACCCATTAAGGATCCATTAGATAGCCTATTGTAGCTGAGCTGTGTTCAAGTCTTGAGAGCTTGTAATGACACTGTTCATAAGAGTGTAGAACTGTGTATAGCTGCTAAGATAACACTAATTTAACTGGAATTTATTAAGCCCTGATAATCTTCTTGGTAATTCTTATTGTATCTAGCTGAGGTATTTTTGTAAATGTGGCCCATGTTTGCAGAAGAATTTTAGACTTGATGCTATTGTGATCATAGGAAAATACATAAGTCTAATGGATGTCTGCAGGAAGTTGAAGTCCCTCAGTGGCCTTTGGACCTTGGCAGGAACTAGGCCGGGTGCCTTCAAGGACTAAACGTGACCCTGTGATGAGCCTAACTTACTCGGATTCATTGCGTTGATTGTTTTTGTATTTTAAGTTGTCTTTAGAAATAACCAAGTTCCCTTGAAATTTTCCTCCTTCCATCTTGGTGTCATTAAGACAATCATCTCCGTAAGAGGGTTAAGCAGTAATAACTGTACGTTCATGAAGCCCAACATATTTTGTATGTTGTCTTAAACATGCTTTCCTAGATCACCAAGGTAAAACTCGATGTGTTAATGAACACTAGGTATTGCCTTGACTAGCATCTATTATCAAATCTCACTCGCTTGTTGGCCAGTTATAAATGTCATTTTTTTATGCTCGAAAATATTCACAAAGCCACTTCAGCAGCAAATCCATGTCCCTTAATCTACTATGAAAAAAAGTTTGCATTCATGGCAAAAATGGAAAGGTCGTCTATCTTTACACAGAAATTATACATTTACTCATGACATGTATTCATAATGTCTTTCTTTGTGCCCTGCTGATGCAAGTTCATGACATGTCATAAATCTCACATCACCCACCTAGAGTCGTGCTTTTAAATATGAGTAATGGGTTGGCAAGCCCTCTTTAATTCATATCCAGGTATCAAGGTTGACTGTAGTCTGTACAATATCTCGTTGGGCGTGCAGAACCGGGTACACGAGATTGTAACAAATGTCAAAATCTCTAGGCACTCACATTAGCTATCAGGAGAAATAATTACCACTTCCAAATGGAAGATGCCAGCAGCTTGAGTGTTGTGATAGATTGTGGTTGAATCAAATTTAGAGTTTGTGAAATGCTTCCAAATGATTAAGTAATGGGTTTAATTAACCCACATTAAATTAACTTCTTGCATCCAATCCCTTCAACGAATTCAAATGTGATAGTTTATCCTGATAAATGCAAGAATCCCTGTCCTAGGTTAGATAAACCTTTGAAATAAACCACAACTAAAACAAGGATCACGACATTATACAACTGGTTAACATAGACCTAAGTATGCCATGTATATTTTTGTTATTGAAGGAGAGCTTTATTCAAAATCACACCATACCACTGCTTGTATTTCCACATATCTCTGCTATCAACGGCACAAACTTAGCTTTAAGCCAGCATTGCATTATTTTGTAAGGAACATTTCAGAGCCACATGAAAAAGATAAAAAAGCACAATTCCTTTTACAGAGAATCACAGGACTGCAAACCAAATTCCATACTTTAATAAAGATACCTTTCTTTATTTCAGAATCTCATAAAGCTTTTTCATATCAAAACAAATAATTCCTTAATGCAAGCAAACGAGAGGCACAAGTCCTGCAATATACCTTAAGCTGAAATTTCGCTATAATAAACCCCAATTAAACTTGGCTTATAACTTTACAATGTTTAAAGTGTCAAATTCCTTGCATCTGAAACCCTCTCATAGCCCTTTCAATGACTTTCCATATTTCAGTTGTCACTGTACCCAAGGATGCAATGGAATGGGTCCTAGGATCTTTGCCTTGTTTGACCATATTTAAAACTGGATGGTTATAATCAAGGAGAAACACACATCTGGATTTTCATCACATATCTTTCGGTCTCTAGAACATCTTTGTAAACGTTTATAATGCCGAGGCAGGATTTAAAGAAGGTTAAAATTATTATCAGGTCCGGATCCAAGTGACTATCAACTAATCTGGTTTGAACTGCTTTCGGTTCTGATAACCGAGTGATTAAAGTTTTGGAGGCTGGATGAAAATGGTCAACTACAGTTTATCGTCCTGTTTGCATCGCAAATAAGAACCAGAGGCCTTTAAAAAGCAGGCACCGAGGGCATCAATGCACAAGTTACCCATGTTTTGTAGCTCAGACGTAAACTAAACCTTAGATCATCTATTCAAAATCTTAGGTCTAAATTGCAATTTAACTGGATTAGACTAACTTCTCAGGTAAGGAGTTCAGAATTGGATTTTATGCTGTCCCAGGGTCCGTCTTACTTCTTGCCGCCTGAAAATCCCTGATTTGGTAATTCATGATCCTGATAATCTGAACTCTACAGAATAACCCATTTTAAGAAAATGATGGGCTCTGCTGGAAATTTAGAAGGCAAAATTATTAAACATTATAAAACCAGATTGAATAGAATTCTCGCATCCAGGTTCTAATATCAGAATTTAACTCGATACCATTTTTCGGTAATACATTACAGCCAAATTGGGCTCCCAACACATACCAGTTGCAAGAGAACTAGCCAAGCTATAAACTGATTATGGTTAAGTCGGTTTAAGTCATATAACCAAAGCCAATTTGATGATCAGGAATCATAAGGTTAAAAGGTAAGGGCATTGGCAAAACCCAATACCCTCGAGAGACTATGGACATCTAGGGTAAACTTGGCAGCTAAACTAAACATTGCATCTGAGATAAGTGCGTTTCTATGCAATGGGAAAATGGTAGAGCCATGTTAAAACTCGTGGGAGATTTTAAGTATCGTAGCTATGGAGAGCCATGTTCCAGGAAACAAAACAAATGTCTCAGCACAATCAAGACGTTCACATTGAAGATCCCATACAACTATCTTACAAGAAATCATAAAAAATGAAACAAGAGATTAAATAGTTGACAAAGTTGCAACACGGACATTAAATAGCACACAATTAGGAAGTCAAAAGAGAATATGACAATATAACACATATCCTTAAAATAAAGACCCATTTAGAACTGGATTCAATATGAGCCAATGTCCACTTCTTCCTCATGTTGATGCCTTAATGATAGAAATAAAATGTTCTTCAACCTCCTATCCTTTCTCTGGACCAGTTTCTTTTTTCCACCCAAGTGACAGACAAAAGGGTGCGGCAAAAGAAATATCTCTTAATCCCATCATTCCCCTAACCATCCTCCCTTTTTCAGACTTTTACTTTTCTTAGCAATATGAATGAGCTACACCTAAATATTAAATAACTGTAAATGGTTCATTCAATTTGTGAACTAACAGAAACCTCTCTCTGTCATTTTCAGAATGCCAATGCCAAACGGCAAACCCAATGCACCAAACCTTTGATAAAACACAATTGACAAAACAACTCCAAAATCCACGACATATTTTAGAGCACCAACACAGAAACCAAAAAGTTGGATGGCATAAGGGGCTTGCCATGAAGTTGGAAGCATCCCCTTATACTCTAGTCTTTACCATATGGTGATTACTTGGTAATAGGGTACCTCAAACACAAACCACTTCCTTCCTTAATGCCATCAAAAGTAATACCACTAAGAAGCACAACACATAAAATAATTTTGTCAAGTGAACTGCTCTTACCAGCACGGTAAATCATGCACCTAGTAATGGCACATATTTTTCCCTCTTATTTTGGTCACAATAAGAATTATACACCAAGAATCATGGAAAACACTCCACCTAAGCAACTATTTATTACACAAGCCTGGCAAACACAACCCCGGCTTTGTCTGCAGGTGTGAACTCTTTTGCAAAATGAGTTCCAAGCATCTAATCTTCATGTACAGAACCTCCTATTGTTTGAATTTAAATCATGAAATGTCAACACGTTATGATACTTCATTGGGAGTCATTAGCTAAACAAATCCTCCTGTCCTATTCTATTTATAGACCCATGATACTTTCCTCCCAATGCCATTGACTAATTTCCTAAAAATGTCTATTATATACATGATAGTGATATCTAATGAGGGCACTCTTACAGAAAATAGAGAAAATCTGTTAACAAATTCACATGTAGTTACAACACGGGAACTCTGTTATTTGATCTCAATTCACTTCATGTTAAGAAATAATTATGATAGTATTTTGATGTTAAGAAGATAACTAAACAAATCTTCCTGTCCTATTTTATTTATTTACATTTATGGACCAATTTCCTCTGAATGTCAGATAGACTATTTTCAACAAAATGACACTCACACACAAATATTACATGTAAAGGAAGACAGTATTAAGCAAATTTAGGAAAACTGTTAACAAATGCACTTGATAGTGCAACAATATATAAGTAAACATGACTTTTGACTCTAATACAAACAATTCCATAGTTTAAGAAAATTTTACTGAGATTTTTAGTTGAAAATGTAGGAAAGACAAACCATATTGAATATTTAAAAAGGCAAACCAAATTCAACTGAAGTTCCCAAAATGGCTTCATGTTTCAAAATAAAAAATATAGGCCTTTGCCAATAAATCCTAAAAGGTCATCGTCTACAATGCTTACAAATTCTAGAAGCCCAACCATATGAGCTTTTGACCACGACTTTGCCAAAACATGGTCTAATAAAAAGTCCATTCTTGTTCCAAAAAGATTCAAAGCTTTCTAAGGCAAGGAGTTATTAACATATTGTATTTCATATAAAATGTGTTGATGTTATTGTAGTTATGGTCGGATTCCTTCAGACCGATATAGAAGTTGTGATAATATAATTGTTAATGTAATTATTGTATTGACAATAATTATATTATATTATATTAAATTGAAAATATAATTATTATATCAATAATAATTATATTATATTATATTATTTTTTATTTTTTTTTTTAAGCAAAAGTGGTGTAACCACATATTATATTATTTAATAACATAATATTTATTATATTATATTATATAATTATATAATAATAATATATATAATTATGAAAAAGTGATGTCCCTTGGTGACGGGGCACCACCCACATATATTAAGGAAGAATAAGTCTTCCTCCAGGTGACGAATTAAATTAATGAAAAATATATACTCTGATAATTTCAACATTGTATCAGAGCAAATACGAACTCTTGGGATAAGAAATTTCAAGGCTTGCAGATGTATCAGCACAGATATTGAAGACTATTAAGGATGATGTTGGGCAAGCGTTCTCATTTGCGATCAAGCTGTCCGCATGGTCAAGACACAGCCGTAATAAATAGGCCAGGATTACGTTGGCAAATAAATCACGATCAATCTCAATATTGGTTTGTAATATGGTGAAACGGTGTGACTGTATCGTGTGGATATTCATGTCTTCTCTCTGCTGCAGCGACGATTTCTCATGAGATGCAAGGTATCTGTAGTTTTATGCGATCGAACAGTTACATGCATCCACCAAACTTCAATGCGGATTCAGAGTTTGGTTTTGAACGTTTGACGACATTGGAACTAATCAGTTAAATGCAATATGAGAATGTGTTGTCGTCAGTCTGGGTGTCAGTTTTCAAATTATTGGATTATCGAGTTATGCCTGTTTTCCATCTTTGTGATGCTTGTATCTGACATGCCTAACATTACATGAAAGACTGGGTTCTGGGTGTCAGAAGTAATCTCTGATCTTCCTCCTCCTTTAAGCTATTGCATTCAAGTCATTTTATAAGAATCTGTGTATTGAAGGCTTAATCACTTTCGTCTTCGAACATAGAAGAAAACATTGTTGTATGGATTAATTTGGAGGTCTAGTCACAAAGTCATAGAGAAACTGTCGCTTCGAACGCAAACCACCATCTGAGATTTTCTCTTGATTCTACGTAGCACTGAATCTTGGTGGATAACATGAACATTTACACATGGGTAGTCGACTCTCCCTTTAAGTGAAATGGTAGTGGAGGTTTATTTTCTAGTCACAAAGTCGTAGAGAAACTGTCGCTTCAAACACAAACCACCATCTGAGATTTTCTCTTGATTCTGCGTAGCACTGAATCTTGGTGGATAACATGAACATTTACACATGGGTAACATGAACATTTACACATGGGTAATCGACTCTCCCTTTGAGTGAAATGGTAGCAGAGTACTCTACATGACTATATGATCTTACAAGGGGAAGGCACTGGTTCCATTAATTGGAATGACACTCATTATTATTTTCTCAACCTGCAGTAGTTGACGTGGCGGCACATGTCAGACCAGGGAGATCATGACAAGATTGTTGTAAGCTTACACCTTGGTGTGCGGGTAACTAAATAAACCCATCTGCAAACCATGAGTATCACAAGTGTGGTATTTCAACAAGAATAACACACATCCAGCTATCTGGCTTTGACCAAGAAGACAACACATTTTTTATTATTAACTGAAGTTGGGCCGGCTCTGTGGCATACAGGTAGCAGATCAAGCTCCAAAGGTGAAATGTAGCTTCATGTTGCATAATGAACAAGCTACTTCCATCTCAACACACATAAGGCTGATCTCATACTGTTGATAGCACTGAAGATTGTTCCTGGTTCGGCTTTGTAGGTTTTTACTTTTTACACGTTAATTCTGGAAGTGACAATCAATCCAGATTAAGCATAAGGGGGAGAATGAATCGCTAAGAGTTTTCCTGTGACAGCGTCAGACATATTCTGCTAGTTTCTATTTTCATTTGAATATGCAATGATTGAACTAGGCTCCATTGATGTATTCTGTCTATTCGTGCAATTATGGAGTAAACATGGTCCAAGCAAGTTTACATTTATGTAAATAGATCAATTTTGTTCAAGTAGTGTATATTTACATGCTATAATTCCTACTCGCTATTGACAACTTCGGTTTGGAAAGTCTGTAGCATGCAAACAACGCACCACAGAAAAGCTGCAAAATCATTCATACAATAATGGATTAAACATGGCTCTCGTGAATTTGCTTCTGTGAAAGTGGACCAACTAAGGTTTGCAAAATATTGCTGAGAAGGGATACATTAGTTGCAAGGCCTCTTGGAATCATTCAAAGTTGTGCAAAAAAATCCTCAAGTAACTATGTATACTTTCTTGACAAACAATAATACCATCATGGGGGGCGACTGCTCTGACAGGAAAGCTCAAGATTTAGAACATGAACAGGACATTATCATTTTATTTATGTTCGTGTGGGTGGCTCATGGCGGAAGCATATGGTTATTTGTTTTGATATATCCCCATAACAAAGGAAAACCATGGCTATTGTGCTAGACATAATGCCTTATTCGAAATAGAAAGTCTCTTTGAAACTCAATTTGACATGGGAGCCTTTCATTTGATTATGATTAAGGACATCATTTGGTCCTTGAGGAACTAAGGAGGATTGGCCCAAATTTCAATTGAAGTCTCTGTTGCTCAAGGAGTTCAAGTATCGCCTTGAGGGCATTATCCTTGAATACAAGATAAGTATTTTAAGATTATACCTTTGAATATTGATCATGAAGTTTATGTAGTTAATTCATACAATAACATAGAGATAGTGAATCATGTATGCATTAGTCAAGACATAGGACGAGTCTATCTAAAATACTTCCAAGATGGATCAGGAAGCGTAAGAATGATGAAAGATTGCATTCACAGGGAGTTAAATTCTGAGAAATCATGGCATGAGTTAAAAGCTTCAGATTTAGTCCTTCACAAAGGATTAGCAAGCTCGTGAAGGAGAGTGGATTTGAAAGACTCTTGCTGGTCATTAGAGTAAACTATAACTTATTATAATAATCATGTGCTTGAGATGAGATCTATTACTCTCTATAGCAGTAGTGGAGTAGGCTGATTTGCCTGTCATTGGAGTCATTGAAGATAATTCAGACCTGATTGCATTCTTGGAGCAATAGATCTTCTATGATTGGAACCATGTGAGAAGGATATGCTTCTGTGTCAGAGGGAGAAGATAGAGGATCTACTTTAGTTGATATCTGAGGATCTTGGTCATATTAGATTCAGAGGGAGTCTGACAGTCCATCAAAGGCAACCATGGACGAGGAGGTCAGAAGGTTGCTATCAGATTCAGAGGGAGTCTGGCAGTTCATCAGAGGCAACGTTGGACTATGAGGTCAGAAGGTTTCAATATCAGATTCAGAAAGAGTCTGACAGTTCATCAGAAGCAACCTTGGATGAGGAGGTTAAAAGATTGATGATATTTGCTTAAAGAGTTACTTCTCTGTGAGGGAGAAGTTCGAGGTAAAATTCCTTGCTAATGCATTTCTCTTTCAGACTTGAGGTGTAAGCCTTTATTACCACCCTCTGATATGGTTCATGGTGGATGTCATGTGTGTGACACCATGACAACACCACGTGAGAGAATCCGTGGTGATTTTCCTTGTACCTGTGAAATGAATATCTTTGTGAGGTGACGATCTCACAACGATAAGACACTTGTACATTGTTACCTTCATTGTGAGGTGACATGACGATCACACAATGATGGTTAATACTTTAAATCCATTATGGTGGGTAACACATGTGGTGGTACCTAACGACATGCCATATTGGTAGATATCTTAATCCATTATGGTGGATAGCACATATGGTGGTATCTGACGACATGCCATAAAGGTAATTCTTTAAATCCATTATGGTGGGAGAGTCTTGTAATAGTTCGCAACGACATGCCATAATGGTAGAAATCCTAATCCTTTATGATGGATAACACATTTGGTGATATCCGACGACATTCCATAAAGATAATTCTTACATCCACTATAGTGGATATTGTATAAGTTAATATCTAATAACATATCTCCACCTGATATAAACAGCCTCTCTAGCTAAAGAGGGAGCATTGAAAATTAGCGTCAAGAGGCAAACATATCTAACTTATAATAATGCCTCAAATAATACAAAGTATTATTTGATACATTAAAATAATTTATTTTATTTTATTATGACTTATTTAAATATATACTTATATATCATTCTCATAAGTAAATCATTTAAGCTAATGTCAAGAGGACGAACTAGAAGACATCAAGAAAGGATTCCTCCCTAGCTAAGAGGGAGTGTTGATGTTATTGTAGCTATGGTCGGATTCCTTCAAGCCTATATAGAAATTGTGATAAGATAATTATTGTATTGACAATAATTATATTATATTATATTATATAAAAAATATAATTATTATATCAATAAAAATTATATTATATTATATTATTAATAATATAATATAATAATTATTATATTATATAATTATATAATAATATATGATTATGAAAAAGTGGTGTCCCTTAGTGACAGGGCACCACCCACACATATTAACATATATTAAGGAAGAATAAGTCTTCCTCCAAGTGACAAATTAAATTAATGAAAAATATATACTCTGATAATTTCAACAAAAAGCCCATCCTTGTTACCAAAGGATGTAAATATTTCACAGGCAGGCAATCATTAGCATGGTCTATTCATATTAAATTTTAAAATGATAAACTTATTCTTTTGGTTAACTTACAAACTCCCGAAACCTAAGGTATGAATGAACACATTACAAGAAAAGATGTAAGCCCGCATATTTTATTAAATCATAATATTCCTTCTCTAAAGAGTGCAAAGAATATAAGATCATAACTTACAGATTATAACAAGCCATTCTGTATCTGTGTAAGATTGGCTCAGATTCAATTTGAAGACCATCGAATCCAAACTTGCTAACCTAAATGGCAGTTCAAATTTTTGACCTACACTTTTACTATCCACCACACAAACACCATAAATCAATTTCTATACTTAATTACTGACCTGATAAAGCTGAAATTTATTTTGCACCCACTCAAACATTTTGCATGCAACTAGTAAATGTCAATCAACTCCCTCTTGTTTATTTCTAATCTAAGTTTGAAGTCACCAAATGTTGGCCTATATTTTACAAGCAATAGAACCCACAATAGATGTTTTGTACCAGTAAATACTTAGAAGATGAACAAAATTCAAACATGACATGATATAGAAGCAACATTTTGATGATGCATCTAAGATTCTAAATCTCCAATTGGAGTTAAGACACGCATTAACCTCAATATAACTCCTTGGCACCAACAGAATGCCCACATTGATATGATTAATAATCAAACTCATATTAACCCGGGCAAGATATTTGCTGATAGCGTTTTCTACCCATGGGCCACATGGTCCACCTCTTGGCAAAAAAATTACATCAGTGTCACAAATAAACCGTACAATCTTAAGGCCATCACTGACACATCCACAAAAAATACTTAAAATTAGTTCTTGTAAGCAAAAACTTACAAAGAACAGAGCTTGAAATTTCATTATAAGAAAAGGAAAAAAAAAATATTTAACAATATTGGGGAGGATGGAATAACCATAAGGGAATATATATCTCATCAACATACACAAGAAAATGAAATGATGACAAGATATTGTTGCTATAATTTCTTTAATCACAGGATTACTAACAACTGTTTAAAATAAACAAAAGCTGAGAGCCATATTTACAACAAAAAAACAAAACGAACTTCACAATGAAACCTTATAAACCATATCATTCAGAGTCATTGTCCCACATACAAAAACAGTGAGGATGTTTCCATTGTGTAGGTATAAACAAGCGCTCCAGCAATTCTTTTTATTCAGTTGAACCACCTGAAAGGATCACTTCCATCGTCAAAAGGCCAGCCTGAATGCATCGAATTTACAGCATCACTAGAATTTGAAGCTCTTGTGTGTGTACCTTGTGGATTGGAATTTGATGATCGGAAAGGCCACCAATTAAAGTTGAAGAAACTGCGCCTGCCTTGATTGTGTCCACTACCATGATGAGCTCTGTTATCCCTGATTGGGATAGTATTGGAATTATTATTGGAATTAGAAGCCCTACCACCTGCAAGAGAACCAATTCCAACAGATGAGTTCGTTGAATTGCCATTCCGTCCATCTGATCCATCCCTGCAACATAGCCTCCTAAAAGCAAGCCTAAAGCCTGAAAAAGAAAGGTACTTTTAATGGACCAATTTTTTTAAATCAGACAAAATTTTCACACTATCATCAAAAATTAGATTCATAAAGCAGCAAATTCTTAGATAAACATTCGCCCAAGAGTTTTTGTAAAATGTAAACACAATTGTAATAGATTCACCAGAAATTTTAAGTACTGCAAGTGGTACTTATACTTTTCCTCAAATCTTACCTGTTGTACATATATTAAATATTTTTTTATGAAATGAACAGGGTAACTACAGTTCTAAACATATAGAAAACGTTCTCTGTAGAAAACGATGAGCAAAAATGATCAGAAGCATAAACACTACCTTGTCTGGTAATTGCTATAGCTGAAGTTGTTGCATCAACCGGTGCGGAACCTCTGGTCGTTGATCTAGGCTGTTGCTGTCCATTATAAGCAGGCTGTTCTTGTCTATTATCAGCAGATTGTTGCTGTCTATTATCAGAAGGCTGTTGCTGTCTATTATCAGCAGGCTGTTGCTGTCTATTATCAGCAGACTCTTCAGTTGGCAACGCCTGACGACAAATCGGACATGAATTATGCTGAGTCAGCCAAGGTACAATACAGTCCGAATGAAAAATGTGCTTGCAGGGCATTTCTCTGACTTTCGTACCAATCTCAAAGGGTTCGGTGCAAACAGGGCAGTTGGGATTGGATCGAATATGGTCTATATTTACCCTCACTGTGGGCATGGCATCCACAGCACTTGGAGGAGCAGGAGGAGGTCCACACCTGTCATTCTGCGTCAATTGTTCAATGAGGCGATCAAAATCAGACCCCACAAAGTAATCTCCAATGTTAGCAGGCAAACCCCTGATCCCTGATCCAGTGCCCAAAATAAACCCCATACCACCACCATTACCACCATTATCGTCCCTACCCCTTTGCCCACTTCTGACAAAGATCAGAGGAGGCCTGAAACCACCATCCTCTTCTCTTCTGTGGTCATGAAGCTGATTGAGCAAGTTGGACATGACCTCTATTAAATGAACAGCAGAGGGCCTTCTTTCTGCGTCCCCATCGGATGACATGGCCTCCAACAGCTGAGACCTAGGCCCATCTTCAACTTCCTCTAGAAATCCGCCATTACAAAGAGGACAAACCAAGGGCGCCCCATTTGAGGTCAATCTAATAAAACGACTGCATTGATAGCACCAGTAGCCAGTAGAACTAGGTCTAGAACCCATATTTAAATGCCCGCAGATGTATTCAAAGACCGACAAGAAAAACCCACCTCAGAAATCTTCAGATGTTTTTACTACTTGACAAGGAAAACCCACCTCAGAAATCTTCAGATGTTTGCACTGCTTTGTGCTGAAGTGACTCTCAAAGCTCCAATCTGCTGCAACATTTTTTTTCTGAACACTCTGTTTTCGCTTATTGGGTAATGAAATTTTTCAGTTGGGTATCTGCACAAATGGGAGAAGAAGATATTTGTGCTGTTGGGTGCTGAATTTTCTTGGTTGGCTAGTGAAATTTGTATAGTGGATATTGGCAAGAACGGAAATGGGATATTTAACTCACGTTAGCAAGAGCAAAAACAAGAAACCAAAGGATGCCTTGCTCTGCAATGGTGGAATTGCTTGCCAGTTTCCCTTCCAAGTCCGAAAGGAATATAAACATACAGTCATATTCCTTGCTTTGCGAGCACAGGCTTGCAATGGCATCAAGTGGGTGTAAGATGAACCGAAAACACATGGACAGACTTTATTTTAAATATTTAAATAATTTTTTTGAAATATACTGATCTTAACCCTGGTTAATTTTATTTATTTCCTTCTTTTTTCCTGAGTTGGGACTGGAACCTTGGAAATGTTCTCACCTTCTACCAATGAATGATTCTTTGACTAAGCGAAGTTATTTAGATGCACAAATGGTGTGACTACCTAGATTTGAAAGCGTTAAAGTCCATGACAAATTTGTGTAACTTTGAAGTGATTCTGATTTGGAACACTCATCATTCTTTCTCTCTATAATTTAAGTTTTTTTTAATTTAAATCTCAAATAAAAAATTGTCAATTGTGTGATCCTTTTTAAGTTGGTTAGGGAAGAGTATCTCTACTCTCACATCTTAATTTTGTACATTTGTAGAGTTTAAAGTAGGGGAAGCAATCAAGTAGTTGCACAAGCTAACTTCGCGCACTTACAGATCCTAAATTATAAGTCGGATTTTGACAATTTTTTTGGGATGTCTTTGTATGTGAGTTAACTGCTTAAAGCTAAGGTTTCAGCTTCTGGGTATTTATAGATTTCTCTATAGTGATCGTCAAACACCAACTGGTCAAAAAATGGCATTTTCAAAGTATCGCCTGAAATCCAACCCCTAGACCCCCAATAGCCGCCAATCGTATATCCAAAAAAAATTCACTAAACCCCCAATTAATAAGCATGTTAACATATAATTATAACATGTTTTAGATGTGGCCCACTTACTATGTATGTATAACCATTATGTATGCATTTTAATAAAATAAGTTGAACCCTTACGTTAATTAAGGGCCCATATAAAAATACTCCACGAAGGACCCATTAAAATCAACCGACACCCTATGCCTAAACACTTAGACATGTTGGATGCACATTGTGTGCCACGTACGCAACCAAATTGAGGTCATTTCCTACCCACCGTGGAGCCCTAAAAACATGTATTTAACATGCATTTTCATTTCGTTCTTGAAGTTTCTTCTCCCGTGAATGCTTCCCGTTGAGTTTTTTCTCTGCATGTGATGACGGTCACCACTCACAAGTGAGGGATTTCATCCTCCACTTACAAGTAGGTTAAACCCTCAATATGCAATCTCGTGGATAGCTATAAACTCCATGGAGCTTGCAATGTAATTGCATCTTCTATGTTGTGTCCTAGTGATTCTTAGTTTTTAGAGTATTCAAGGCTTCATGGAAGGAGTTTTAGGCGTGTATTTAGGTTTTCCAAGGGTTATTTCAAGGGTTTTAGAGTTTTTTGGAGCAGGAATGGCAAAGAGGTTGGTTCCCTGCTTCAATAGAATTTTGATAGAGAAAGTGGTTTGCCCCAAGCAAGACCACAAGAGGAATTTTGATTCCTGAAAGCACTGGTAAGATATGTATATATTTTTTTTTGCTTAATAATTGATAGATTTTCTATCTCTTTTTTGAAGCATTTTGGGGCTTGTGATGGATGAATATTTATACTTCAATGATTTGTGGGGTCAAACATTCTGATTTTTACAGGTGGGTAGTTAATAAAGTTTTTTTATTTGATCTGGTGCCATTTTTTTAAACAAAAAGAAACGAAAATAAACGAACAAGAAGTTTTTGTTATTGTATTAAAATGAGATCAAACTTTTAGCCTTCCTAAAGATTGTACCTATTGCAGCCATTTTGGGTTTTGGGCAAAGTGAAGACAACTTACTAAGTGAGAGGAAGCTTTTAATCTTTGTGATAATAGGCTTAATGTTTTTGCCTTTGCCAATTTGTATAAATAAGTTTTTACCTAAAGTTAGGTTTATTATGCAACAACGAGCAGAGTAAAAACTTTGAAACATAGTAGAGAAAAGTATAATTAGTTAGGTAAATGGGCTATGTTTTTTGTGGTGACCTCTTCCAAATGTAGCAATAAATGTCAAAACTATCACACACTTGTGTTGTGCATTTTTTGTATACACACATGTATTGAGGGGTGTTTCTACCAATAGTTAGGGTATTTCTAAAATAGTGAGAAGATCCTAGCTATTTGTTTTTTAATGCATTGTCATATGAGAAGGGTTTCTCTATATAGTTGGGTTTTTGTTTTGGCCAGATCAGCAAAACCCCCTAAGCAGAATAATTGAGGTAGTGTGTTTGTGTGTGGATTGCCATGTGAATAAGATGTGAGCTCAATATAAGTAATTGTGTTTCTTAATGCTTTGGTGAGCATCGATATATGTAAGAGACTAAGAGCTCATTTGTAAGACAATTAAGGTCATCGACAAATGACCAAGATTTGTACAATCAGTAGAGACTTTTTTTTACTATTGTAATGTATAATCCTATATACTAAGTAACCATAGGAATAACTAGATGATTTATGTGCTCATAATCTTATAATTTTAAAATTACATATAAACAAATTCTTAAAACATAAGTTTGTCTTATTTATGCATTGTATAAATATAATTGACTTCCAAATTCCAGCTATGTCGAATTAGTTTGAATGCATAACAAACTCTTTCCTCTTTCAACTTTATTTAAAGATGAACATTTTGGTCTATGTACAGGCATGGTGTTGTTAATATTTTTATTTATCATGTTGGATTAAGTGGTTGGGATTTATTTTATGTTCAATTGAACTCTGGCAAGGTTGTAGAAGTTAGCCCAAGTGCTTGCAATAAGGAAGGCAACACCAGTCCTGCTAGCTTTAAGGAAGGTGACCATGTTCTTCTCCCTGAATATGGTGGTAATGAAATCTAACTAGGAGACAAAGAGTAAGTGTGCAATATTGGATGTTTAAATAATTATTTCCCACTTATTGAGAAAAATCAAACACTAAAATCAGGTCACATAAATCAACAATAAATAAGGATGAAATTTTCATAATGCTTTGTTTCTTATCATGACTCAAATCCAATGAATTCTATTTATATTTCTTAAACTAAAACTTTTAGGTTTACATAGAGAAGATAGAAAGTGTGTCAGAGAAGTCAGTAGGAATAGAGTTTCCCTAGTACAAGGGTTACAAATAATGATGTAGGGAGAACAAATGAAAGATAGGACCCAACATTTGTTGAATAAGCCAAGTTAAACTTTGAAGATACCTCAAAGGTCCACATGAACTCATGTGAGGAGGTACTTTAAGAAATAGTATGGGGAAAAACGTTGGTTTCTATGCCTTAGGCATCAACTCAAGCTATAGGCACTTGCAAAAAGTCAAACAACTAACAATTTAGAGATCGGTGAAATGGCAATCCTCATATCATGAAGCATAATAAAGGGGTAGGACACAATTTCAGATACATTGAATTCCTTAACACTTCAAAATTTTGCTTTAACAAAATATATGTTGCTTGTGGAATAGAATTTAATTTGGAGAGATACCTTTTTTTTTTCTTTACTCGTAAGAAAGAAAGGACTTCTCCTTGTTATTCTTCTCAAACTTATTAAGTCTTTTATCATCCTAAGATCTTCTCCAATGCAAGATGGTATTTTGGTTACCATTTGAAATGGCAATCAAATTTGGAACTTACATGATGCCTAAACTTTTGATTGCTCCTACCAAAAGGAGACTTTGGTCATGGTGAGATTTCAACTCTGGATTTTTATTGGATTTTATTTTAAGTTTAAAATCATTGTCTCTCAGTTGTTAGTTTCACTCTGATTCTTGAGTAGAAAGTGTGGAATTTCCATTAGGATGTATAATATTGGCAGTGCATTTCTCCTAGCAGGCGAAAGAGAAATTTGTTAACCTAGGACATGCTTTGATGACTATGAGAAGATTAAGGGATGTGGTAGAGTATAGTGGATTGTCGTTAAGATAAATACTAATAGACCTCTTTCAGGATATGATAGGCTTGTGTATTAATAAACCATCATGCACCTCTTGGGATGAAATGTGTTCCATTGTTCCTCATCCCCAGGTACCAATAGTGCTTTCCACACTCACAAGTAATCATGTTCATGGTTAAAGATCTACTTATTCATTGAAAGTCGTCCTCCAAGGAGATACAAATTTAAAATTTAAGGTTACTTTCCAACATGATAAAATGAAGATAAATTTGTTTATGTTAAATAATTTTACTCACCTTGAGAACATCAACAATGTTGCACATAAGTTGGAAAAGGACATTTAAGTATAGCTTATAAAAGGAAACTCCAATAAGTTAATTTTGAGACTACAAAACTCTTAATAGCAGTTCGAATGAAACAAAATTTATGGGCAAAGTATAAACATCCTAAACAGTTTGTCCTCATTTTATTGTTAGATTGGGAGTATTGTTTTTAAGGATTTAGAACCTCGCAAGTACATTAAAGCACTTGGTGAATGTATATGTGAAGGATTTATGCTAAAAGCTTGAGAAGCAAAGAAAATCAAAAGATCTAACACTTTTTTGTTTATGCTCATTTTCTAATTGACCACTAAATGGGACCCACTTCAAATTTTAATGTTCTTGAATCTTAGATTAAAAATTGATGCACAAATTACCTTCTTACCAAAAAGTAATAGCAACATTGTCTAAGTGCTTACACCAAAGCATAGGTTTCTTTGTACAACAAGATGGAAACAATAGAGCTATAGAAAGCATTAATTTGAAGCATGTAAGGGCAAGAAAGCCTATGTTGGTGAATAGTAAATTGGAATAGTCTGGCCAAATATAGATCAAATGGTGTTAATGCTTCAAGATCTTGAAGAAATTCCATCAGATTCTTGAAAACTAAAGAAGATGTCATGACACTTAGAGAATTGGAATCAAAAGTTCCAAGTTAAATTGACTACTAATAGAGACATTAAAAATTGATGATTTCTAACAAAGGAATTTTCTGTATTGTTATCAAGTTAGTATTGGGTATAGTAAGATGGAAATTGTGGAGCTGCAGAAAGCAAAATTTAGAGCATGTAAGAACAAGCAAATCCATATTGGTGAACTGTAAATTGGAATAGCTTGGCTGAATATAGATCAAATGGTGTTAAAGCTTCAAGACCTTGAAAAAATTTCATCAAATCCAAATTAAGATTAGAAAACTAAAGAATATAACACAACACTTGGAAGATGTGAACCAAAAGTCACAAGTTAAATTCACCACTAATAGAGAATTTTAAAAAATGATGATTAGTAACAAATGAAATTAATGTATCATAATCAAGTTTAGTATTGGGTACAACAATTTGGAAACCATCGAGATACAAAAAGCATCAATTTGGAGCATGTAAAGAGAAAATCTTTGTTGGTGAATTGTAAATTGGAATAGTCTAGCCAAACCAAGATCAAATGGTGTTAAAGCTTCAAGAGCTTGAATGATTTTCACCAAATCCAAATGAAGATTAGAAAACTAAAGAAGATGTCATAGCACTTGGAGAATGGGAATCAACAGTTGTAAGTTAAATTGAATACTAATGAAGACTTAAAAGATGTTTTAGCAAGTATCCAGATAGCATCAACCTAGCCTCCAAAAGCATGAATATTGAAGTAAAAGAGATAAAAGGAGAAGTGAAGAGAACAATCAAGACATTGAAAGAGTTCAAGACAAAATGCCAGAGAACCAAGGGTAAAAAAGGAAGCCAATAGATAAGAACAGAGCACCCAAGAGAGCAAGACAATCAATTGATAAAGGTTTTAAGAAGTTGCAAACTTCATAACTAGTATAGTTTTGCAAAATTAAGATTGGAAGAGTAGACCCAAAGAGAGGAAACATTGCTATGTTAGAGTAATAAAGTGTTTTCTTATTAATTAATCATGTTTGATTTAATTACTAAGTCACTTATTATCTCTTTCTGCTTAAGCTAAATTGTAGGCATATAATAATTAATTATTTTATTAATTATTATTGTGCAACCTAGGTTTTACCTTTTTAGGGTTTTTTATCTCATTTATAAGGATTGATCTCCTCTCATTTTCATAAATTTATATAACAAATTGTAACATAGATTATTATTGAATTGCAACTTTTGTTTTTGCATATCAATGATTTCTCCTCTCCTGTGGATCCATGCGTTCAGGCCTCTCTAGCTTCTTGTTTCTCTCTCTTTCTATGACAAGTGTTTGCATGTAGGTGTTCTTGGGAGTTGTGGTTCATTTACTCATCAACTCCAATATGGTATCATAGCTTCAAATCTATTTTCTCTTGTCCTCTTCCTAAGAGATTCGGTTGTGTTCAATAGATTTGTGTTTTAAAGGGTTTTATGTTGAATCTAGGGGGACCTCTCTTTCTGGTCATCTTAGCTTCAAACGGACCTCACAGATGCATTTAGAAAGTCCAAGAACCCCTAGATCCATATAAGATTTGTCCAATTTGGACAAAGTTGGAATCTATGGCAAAAAGTTTTTGCAACCGGCCCTGGCACAGATCTCGAGGCAATCACTAGTTTTTTGGAGTATTTTTGGCCAAAAACATACCTCACCATTGAGCTCATAGCATCCAAGAACCCCCATTTCCATATAAGGCACATCTGATTTGGACGTAGTTGCAAATTGAGGCAAAAAATATTTGTGTACCAGAGTCGTACGGCCCTGGCACGTAGTTTGAAGCAAAGTGCGATGAAATTTTTTTTAAAATATATATATTTTTAGTTGTACCATTGGTTGGCCACCCAGGCTCCACCCAGGAACCACCCACGGGCCACCTAGTTGCCACCAAGCGGCCACTGCAAGGTGACCCGCGGTGTCCGTCGGTGTCACCATAGTGACCAGCGGTGTCACCGCTGGCGGCCCGCGGTCACCACTGGCTTAACCATCATGTGAGCCCCAATAACCACCATAGTCACCATTGAACAGTCTCACAATAGGTAATGATAATCATGCCAATGTCTCTCTTAGGAATAATGTATTCATACTAAGGATTACTTTTCCCATCATGAAATACATTTAGATTGTCAACCCAAGGACATATACTTGAAATGGGACAGCACGGTTTGTGCACTAAGCCTCTCAAAGAGTCATACTACCTATGTTGCAAGAAGATGAAATGCATGAAAGAAACCTATGCTATTGCTGCAGGAAAGTAAGCACACTTGACTACTTAATGAAATTACTGTTGAAAGCTTGTAAACTTAATCTAAGCCTATTTTAGCAACTCAAAGCGTTCACCATGTCTATCTCTGCAAGTGTTGCAGGAACATTCACAATAATAATGCTGCAGGAGTAAAATAGTAACTCTACTTGAAAACACGAGAAATATAGAAAGCAATTCTACTCTATTCTAATCTACTCCACCTCCCAAGTGGGCCCCCTTGGTTGGCTTCTGCTAACTACTAACACAGAATATACTCAGAATTACTCTTTCATTATATTCTCATAAACTAATTACATAGTAATGGAGCAACACATGAAAAATAGAAAGAGTAGTTCTGCTATGCTAAACACAACAAGTGTATATATTTTCACATTACACAACTAATCAATCAAATCCCTTTATAGAGAGGATTGACACTTATTGAAAGCATGAAAGTAAGTTCTAACTAAGTCTCACCATAGAAGAAGGCAATACAACAGAGTACAATAAAGTCTAGATAACTAATTCAACAGAATAATGAGCACTGAGGAAATATAGCAAAGTTGTTTCCTATATTTTATGGGATGGTGGCACCTCTATAGTAGCGACATGATCCTCGGTGCTATGATGGCTCTCTCCGTCATAGCTAGAACTTCAACATTTCTTCTTTAATGCAGTCGATCCACTCTCCAATTGTTCCTTTTCCTGGCAAGTTAGTAGCATGCAGGTATGTATACAAGTCAACTAGTCAATTCTTATCCAAATATTAGAACATAGATTCAAGTAGCTATATGAAGTACTACAATATATATATACATATACATATACATATACATATACATATACATATACATATACATATACATATACATATACATATACATATATATATATATATATATATATATATATATATATATATATATAAAATGTTCAGCAAAACATGTCATATCTAACTACCCATAATCTTGGTGGTTCTAACTGTACTTATCACAAGTTCAAATAGTTATAGGTCCATGAATGTCTGGGAAATGTTTTAACAAAGCATAAAGATTATCATAAAATAGAGACAATAAATTGTCTCATCATCTACCCCCCGACAAGCATAATGCTTGTCCTAAAGCATTACACTTTCGGTCTATAGATCTGAAATCACCAACACTTGTCTTTTGCTTCTTCCCACTCTTAAAAGTATAATAGAATCCTCTTTTCCTCACCCAATAATCCATATGATGGTCCTCCTACAGATGGTCTAATCTAGTAGCTTTGATATCATACAGTGGCCATAAGAGCATTGGCGGTTGGAAAGACAGGGGAAGCCACAATTCTCTTCTAACTTTTCGTCCTAGCTGCATGTATCTAATTGCTTTGTTTGCAGCTACCTCAAAATTTATTGGGCTATGTGGCTCAGATTTCTTAAAGACCTCAAGTAGCCTATTCCACCTGCTTCTTACCCCGGTGAGAGATCTCTGGAATGAAAAATAGGGTAACCCTTGATACTCTCTGTAAACATGATCTCTGAGAGCAAAGACCTTTTCTCTGATTTTAGGTTTTGGCCTTCCATGGGTTAGGTTAAGCCAATCTCTTAGGAGGACATCAGGTTTGCTTGATTCAGCCCTTAAGGGTAATGGTTCAAACTTTTCCAGGTCTCAGTAGTTATTTAGTTGTCTGTCATAATTTGCCTCATTGTGCATCTAGGACATTAGGGCTCTCAAATGGATATCACCTATATAAAGCAAAGGGTTCCATTCAATTTCATGAGGAATGACAAAATTATGCAGATAAAGCTCACAGAGTAAGTTTTGTTGCCATGAAGGAAGGGTCTGGTACAATCCATAAAATTATTGAACTGATTTAAACTCACAATCTATATCCTCCATAGTCATCATTAGCTGAAATAGGAGGAACTATTCTTTCAAACATATGGCATAAACTCTAGGAGGTGGTCTACAAGTTATAACTGTGTGCTATAAATGTGTCACACTTCTATGAATCATTACATGCAAGAAAACTCAAGAATGAGCCCTCACAAATTGATCCATAGCTCCCTAGGCATGGAGTGCAAGGGTTTTTAAGAATGCTCTCAGCTAGAGCTATTTAGCCTATAACCTTGCTAGTAAACCATGCAATGGGAGATTCAATGAAGACAAGGGCAAGAATGCCAATATCCTCAAGAATCAAGAATGAAAATGCAATGCAATGCTATGTTAGAAATGGAAATGCAAGTTAAGCTATGAAAGGAAATATGCAAGTGTTACAACCCAAGCTAATTAATCTATGTGAGCTAATCTAGAGCATAGAAATGAAGCTAATCTAAGAAAGCATAAATATGAAGCTAAGCTAAGAATGCAAGAATGAGATGTAGAATGCAAGAATGAGATGTAGATGCTAAGAATGCTCCAAATCTTCAAAAGCTCCAAAGTGACCTAGAAATCCTGCAACATAAAGTTAACATAAAAAGTTGGGGATCTAGAATGAAGAAGAGAGCTCTCCTTTTAAAGGAAATGAGAAGGAATGGACCATGGAGATTAAGAGGCAAAAGATTTAATCAACAGTGGAGCTTAAAAGAGGAGAAATCCATGTGCACAAATATCCTCCAATGAGAAAATAGGAGTTGACTTTTGTGTCCATATGAGACAAAAAGTACTTTTTCTCTTTTTATAAATAAGAATAATGCTTTATTTGTGCAACTTAGGATAAGAGGAAAAGTGGGGGATTTTTATTTATTAAAAAGGGAGGAAATATTCCTTTTAAATAAATAAAAACTTAGGATAAGATGGTTAGCCCATAGAAAATAATTGAATAAATGATAGAACTAGGATTTGATCAAGAATAAGCAATTAGTGATTTAGCAAAAGGGGCTAATAGTCTAGATGACCATTTTTAGGTGTATACATTTTCCCCTCTTTGACTAATGTGTGATCGATCTGGGAACACATGTAGTCAAAGAATGAAGTTGAAATGTGAGATCGTTTTGGGATCACAAAGCAACTCAGATCAGCCAAGAAAGCAAGAGATAGCTAAGAAGGCAAGCAAATAGCGATTTGACTCCAAAGAATGAAGTGCAGACAGATAGCAAATCCTGCATGGTCAGCCTGGTAGCGACAATACTGAACACTTAGGAAAGAGATAGCCAATAAGATATGATGTGTCTGCCCCCTTGGGATCGAAAGTGAAATCTGGGTAGAGGGAAAGCAGAAGCAAGAGCAACATGATCAAATCACTAGAAATCATAATCGAAGAAAGAGAATAGAATAACCATCAAGCAGTGAAGATATGCCCCACACATGGGACCCGGGGCACGAACCAAGCGGTCCCTCAACCCAAAAACACCATGGAGGGGAAGAATTTGAACTTGGGATTTGAAAGTGAATGAAAGACTGGAAGTTTGAAAGAGATGGGGATGAAGAGGTGAAGAATGCCCCAATGAAGATCGAAGGATCATGCCTCAAAAGGGTAACCAACTACATGGAAGAAGGAAAAAGATGGTTTGGGTGATCAAGGTGAACTCGGATTTCGGTTTTGATCCTGAAATGAATAGAAAATGATGGGATATGAAAGACAAGAAGCGAAAGACATGATTAGGAAGAAGCGAAAGGTGAGTGCAGTTGATTAACAAGTCCATGAAAGATGAAAGGAGAGATCTCTCCATATGCAAGAAGCAAAACTAAACTAACATGAACCTAAGAATGCAAGCTACATGAAATGTGGTTTATTGCAAGGTCACAATGCTAATAGACATCTAATATTCATCATCGAGCGTTATTGGAAGCGTCACAAGATCATACAATACACACTAGCATAACTATGTGGATCTGAATATGATCCATATCAGATAGAAATGTGGAAATCCCACCTAGGCATCAAAGACATGCAGGTCAAGATGACTAGTACAGTGAGATTACCTAAGTTTGATATAGCAAAATTATGCTCACATCGAGACACAAGAAAGTCAAGATGACTATAAGCATGCACTTGCGAAACAGTCAAGGATAATACCTTGTAGGTCCATAGTGTCAAGTAAGACCAACATAAATGCTCATGACAGTTAGGACCAACAAAATATACCCACAAGCAGAAAAAGCAATAAAACATGTTCTCATTCCCTCAATCTTCTAGCTATGCATCATCGAAAATGATCATAGGGGGAGAACACTCAGCAAAGAAATCATCATAGACAGCACACACACACAAAAAAATAAAGCCAAGCAAGTCTCAGCGAGTCAAGTGCGTGTGTGTAGGTCATAGAGTCAAGCTTTGAGTATCGCATCTGCCAGTGAGAAATATTGCATCATCTAGACTGCAAGTAGGATATCTGATAAGTGTTGAGAAACACTCGATGCTAGGGTAGTGTTGAAAAACACCATTGGGGTGGTGTTGAAAAACATTGTTTGCGAGGTGCCTAAGAAACCCAAACGCACAAAGAGACCCAAGATAAGCTAGAACAACATATGCCCCCTAGACTAAGCCAAGAGTCAATTCCAGGCTAGGAGAGGCAAAGCGAGAAGTGGAGTGAATGAGCGCCACGCAAGACTGATAGACATAGGTGCAGAGGGTCTCAAGCAGTGCCTGTTTCTAGGTTTTCACCACTTGATAGATTTATTGCAATTTTTTCAGGACTTTTTATAATTTTTTTTGTATTTTTGCTACCAAGGCACTTTTTCAATTTTTTTTGAACTTTTGAATTTTTTGATTTTTTTGTATTTTTTCAAGACTTTATATGTTTTTTAGGATTTTTTCAGCATCATATATGAATTTTTTTGGAGTTTTTTTAGGATCATAAAATATGTACAAAGGATGCCCCCAGACAGAATGGGCATCAAACTCTCAAGCAAGATCACATCGTGTAGTCCCAATGTCTAGCAAGGTGGGGAACGAGAGGGAGTAGCAAGCTAGTGGAAGAGATGGAAGACATGAGAATGAAGGAGAGTGAAGGGAAGAAATCCTCAAAGGAAAACTCCTCAAGAGTACCCAAGCTAGGGAAAAATTGTCATGTAAAGCACATTTGGAAAAGCAATGAAAGGCCAGCATAGGATAAGCCTCAAAAGCGTAATGCACAAGAAGAAAGGATGCAGTCCAAAGGAGTAGACATGTCAAGAGACTTCATAGCATTTTGTTTTACTCTTTTTTATTAGATCAAGACTAAAGGGGAAAAAGATAGCGAAAGGCTAGAATGAATGGAGGAAAATATGAAGGCTAAAAATGAAAGGAATGAAAGCAAGATCATCGTAAGATAGCTCACAAGATAGCCAAATTTTTATGTATAATTCAACCTTGTCAAGATCAAAGAGAGAAGATGAAATGGATGAAATATGTAGAAGAACTATGCATGATGCCTGATTGCCAGGTTTTCATCATGGTACTTATCCAAGGTGCCACAAGGGAGTGGTTTTCACCATAGGATGAATTTATTTCTCTTTACTTTTGCTACCAAGGTGCCTGTTTCCAAGTTTTCACCAAGGTACATTTTCAATTTTTTCAAATTTTTCTTTCTTTTTTTGGAAGAAGGCAAGCTTTTCAAATAATGCTCCTTGAAAGGATAAACCATAATATGCCAAGGATTCAAAATGATATGCTCAAAGATGCTGATAGGGAAAGGAAGATGGAAGAGAAAAATGGAGGATAAGGTTTTTATGCAAAGCGAGTGAGGTTGGAAGATATGAGGAATAGGAAAATGAGGAAAAAAGATAGAAGGTAGAAGGATAGTGAACGAAAGGATTGTGAAAGGGTAGATGGAAAGGAAGGCAAGATCAACGTTGACACACACCTTGAAGGGTGGCGAGAGGATGGAGGAAATGTGAAGGAAGGAATACGAAAAGGAATATGGTGAATATTTAGCAGAGGTTGCGGTTCAGAAGCATGGAATTGAAGAATATTTTTGGAAGAAAATGAAGTGGAAGCCTTTGGAAGCTTGAATGTCAACTTTACTTTTTGTTCAACATGAGACTCTTTCAAGATAGACTTTGGAATCCATATAGCCTTAGGCTCTGTATTTCCTTTGGATGATTTAGAGATAATATCTTCAATGATGGATTTTGGAACCCATACTTGTCTTGTAGTTTTCTTCTTAGATATCTCTTTTGACTTTATGCCTGCATGTCGATTAGAGAAGACATGGTGATCTTCTTTTTTTGATGGATTCTTGTATTGCTTCTTTTTCTTGTATTGAACATTCAAGTTACTTCCAAAAAACTTGGGAATTGTGGAAGAAGAAGGAGGATATGACTGATTTAGATGGGTGGGTGGATTAAAGGGATTCAAGGGTATGCATCTATGTTGATCTTGAGGAAAGATAGGAGATGGAGGGATGTAAGGACCCAAGATGGATGACAAATTAGGAGACTTAGGAGGGGAAAGTGAAGGGATATAAGGACCCAAGATGGAAGGAAGACATGAAGCCCTTAGCAGTGGTGGAGGAGGTCCAAGGATGGATGTGGAAGATGCAAAAGGATAATCAATAAGTTCATCAGCATCTATATGACAACCAAGGACATCAGCATCTTTGGAGTGAGCATTAGAATTTTTAATAGAATTGTGGACAGCTTGAATAGGAGCATCTTCTTTGATAGGATCATTCAAAGCTTGTGAAGACTTAGGAAGAGTAGAAAGTGGAAGTGAACATGGAGCGGTAGAACAAGAAGATGGAAGACTTTGATCTTGACAAGGATCGTTGGGTAGCATAAGCGCATCATTTTTTTCTTGATTTTCAATAGGCTCAACATTGGAAGTAACAACACCATTTTTAATAACCTTAATGGAAGTATCATCTTTGGAAAGTGCAAGTGTGGTAAGGTTATTTTGATTATCAATAAGCTCAATGGTGTAATTAGTAGCTTGATCTTGCTTAGGAGATGGTGGAATGAATGCGGAAGAGCGTAGAGGATCAAAGGAACCATGAAACAGATCAGAGACATCATGAAAATAATTGGATAATATGGAGGGTTCTTGATCTTGATCTTTTTTTATATTCTTTTCTTTATCATTTTTAAAGTCCTCTTGACATGGAGCCACTTCTAAGGACAAGGAAGCATGTTGGGATTGTATGGAAGACTTTAGAAGAGATGGTGAAGAATTAGCTGAAGTAGGTAGTATAGCAGACAAAGGCTTAAGATCTTTCAGTTTAACATCATTAGAAGTATTTGCAGCAAATTGAAGATGAGCTTGAGTTTCTTTAAGAGGTAGCCCTTAAGGATAACTGTAGGGAACTGCATGAAAAGTATTAGGATCTTTGTTGGATGAAGGATTTGTGAAAGATTTGGAAGACTCAGAAGCTTTAGGAGATGTATGAGTGTTGGAAGAAGTAGGGGATGGAAGGGGACCATTGCAAGACAAAGGTTCCGCATTAACATGATCTTGCTCAGAAGTGCAATTTTGATTTTCAACAGTGGTATTCTTAGAGGAAAGATTCTTGTAGTAGTAACATTTATAATCAGCGCGTTGCATTTCATAGTCCTCAGCAGTAGTAGATGGATCATCATCAAGGTATCATCTACAAATATAACCAAACTCTCTTTTGAAATCAGAATCATATGGATCACCATCACAATCTCTCCAATATGACGACCCATTTTCAGTAAGCATGAGTCTACGACTAGGAGGACTCTGAGGAATAGAGGTGTCATAAGTATCACTATAATGTCCATCATCATAGTCATCAAAGGTGTTACGAGGATTTTCACGTTGCTCATTATGGTATGGCTCATAAAGAAAAGCAAGACTCTTGGGGGAAGTAGAGGAAGAACAAGATTGTGAAGAAGAGGAAATTGAAGACTTATTGTAGGAAGAGGACTTGGATAATGAGGAATTCGAATAATGTTTAGAAGAGTCATGATAAGATTTGGAAGTTGAAGAAGGAGAATAATGTCTGGAAAAGGCATGGTAAGATGTGGAAGATGAGGAATGATGAGAAGACCTAGAAGATAAAGAGTGTTTGGAAGAAGGAGATTGTGAGAGAATCATGTCTATAATCCTAGCAAAGGCATCGGACTCAAGCATCTTTTTGTTTACTCTTGCCTTAAGTCGATGACTTGCGGGATGGTTGGAAAAATAATACTGTTCCAATTGAGCAATGAGTTCGAGATCATCCCTTCTCAAGAGAGGTTCTATAGTAAGATAGTTGAAACTCATGATTCTAGAAGAGGAGGAATCAAGCATGAAAGAAATGAATAGAAGAGATGAAATAGAAGAAGGTAGACTAGATAATAAGAGGAAAAGAATCAAGAAGACATGAAAATTTTAGGAAGAAGAGAAAGAAGCATGAAGGAAGAAGAGAAAGGATGAAAATGGGAGACTAGGAAGACATGAGAGATGTGGAAGAAAGGTGACCAAGAGTCATTTTGAGCAAATTGATACCATTGAAATTCATTTGGATATTGAGCAACATGACATAGCACCTAAGGTTTGACCTAGATTGACCAAGGATGACTGGAAGTGACACAAATCAACTTGGGATTGCAAGCAGAAGTGAGATAGCAAAATAACTTTGTGCGATAGTTCCTAGGCAAACAATGTGACTCTTGACCAATGAACATGAAAAATTCAGTTTTGAAAGCAAGTTGGTCAATGTTGTAGGTTGTAAGTTCGATTTCACAGTTCAAAAATGTAGTAATAGTAGATAATAGATAAGTTTGCAAACAGTAGGTGATCAAACATGTCATAGAACACTTGAATCAAGGGCAAAAGCAACCTTGTCAAGACAAGCACTTGTGATATCAAAATAGAAAACCTTATGAATGCTACCATTTGTTTGAATGTTGAGAATGTTTACACTGGTATAGCACAATCGAAGACAATTCAAGCAATTACTACCTAGAAGGACAAGGCTCATTACTTAGCAACGTGGCCCACAACTTGATGCTCCCTTGCCTCACACCAAGTGGTTACCCACAAGAGATATTGGCATTGTCATGGAAGTGTCAAAAACACAACCAAAGGAACACATATGGTGAGTGTCTTGGGGTGATCCGGGTAAGTCCACTTGGATCAATCCTTGCACCAAGAAGCTAAGCGGCTAAAATAAGGTGGCCTCTATCTAATGGTTCATAGTAAGGGCTTCTGTTCATAACACCCCTCTTGCTCCTCATAAAGGACTAGGACCTCGCGGCCTTAAGAGTACCTTAAGCATTCTTGCTCAATGCTTTCCCCATGGTCACAATCTCATGACCTACTCACATCAAGCGAAGACAAGTGTTATGTCTACCAAAGTTTTGTGTCCTCGATAGCTTTGAGATTATAGTGAGTTGGAATCACTTGCCACCAAGGAAAATGATGACAAGGTTGTCCCCACTTGGGTCGTTCCTCTTGATTGCTCAAGAGCAGGCCCGCTAAAAGATCCTTATACTAAACAAAAAGTGGATTAACTCTTGAGGTTCAAGGTTTTTGGTTCACCACAAGGGCGAAGAGCATACTCCTCTATCTCAAGAATCTCTCCCAAACACACCAAGCAAATATTCAATTACCCCCTTGCTTTCAAAATCCCAAGATGGGTCAAGATTTCTGTTTCACCACAAGGGTGAAGAGCATACTCTCCTACCACCTCAAAATTCCTACAACAAGGTATTAAGTGCCTATGAAACGAAACAACTAGTATATGCCGCACTTAATAAAGAAAGCAATTAAACAAGCACTTGATTTGGTTTTTATGCTTAGGGCAGCCCTGCAAAAACCATTAGTAGCCCTCTTTGACATGCGTTCTTTTGGCAAATTTCAAGCAATGAGAGCACCTACAAGCACAACTTGTTAGCTCCACAATGGTTAGCACATCAAAAATCAGATAATCTACATGTAAAATAGCTAATCAAATGATAAAATCTGAAAATGAAACCATCATGGTTGGATTAGGCTCGGAAAGACCTTTCCAACGATATATCACACTTAAACTTTTGATACCATTTGCAAAATTTCAAAAAAAATGGGCACGGATTTGAAAACGCTGGAAATTTTTAAAAATTTCAAAAAGATAGCAGAGAACCTGAAACTTTCAAGATAGATAAAATAGCCCAAAAATAGCTCTCTGTCAAGTTCAGGCGATATACCTTAGACTTCACCAGTATCGCGCGACACAATTTCCTATAGCCGGGCGATATACCTCAGTCCGGGTGATATACTGCACAATAGGTGGGTGATACTTTGCACGACACCAGGTGATATACCTCAATACTGCCGTGCGATTCTTCTCTGGCGCGAAGTGTCACACGCATATAGTAAGGTATATCGCCCGATATACCTGAGAAGTATTGCGCGATACTCTGAGACAGAGAACTAGAACCTGCAAATTTTTTGAAAAATAATCTGAAAAATGATGAAAATGCAAGAAACTAAAGGGCAAAGCCTATCTACTCTGCCCCACGGTGGGTGCCAAAAATGTGTGCTATAAATGTGTCACACTTCTATGAATCATTACATGCAAGAAAACTCAAGAATGAGCCCTCACAAATCGATCCATAGCTCCCTAGGCATGGAGTGCAAGGGTTTTTAAGAATGCTCTCAGCTAGAGCTATTTAGCCTATAACCTTGCTAGTAAACCATGCAATGGGAGATTCAATGAAGACAAGGGCAAGAATGCCAATATCCTCAAGAATCAAGAATGAAAATGCAATGCAATGCTATGCTAGAAATGGAAATGCAAGTTAAGCTATGAAAGGAAATATGCAAGTGTTACAACCCAAGCTAATTAATCTATGTGAGCTAATCTAGAGCATAGAAATGAAGCTAATCTAAGAAAGCATAAATATGAAGCTAAGCTAAGAATGCAAGAATGAGATGTAGATGCTAAGAATGCTCCAAATCTTCAAAAGCTCCAAAGTGACCTAGAAATCTTGCAGCATAAAGTTAACATAAAAAGTTGGGGATCTAGAATGAAGAAGAGAGCTCTCCTTTTAAAGGAAATGAGAAGGAATGGACCATGGAGATTAAGAGGCAAAAGATTTAATCAACAGTGGAGCTTAAAAGAGGAGCAATCCATGTGCACAAATATCCTCCAATGAGAAAATAGGAGTTGACTTTTGTGTCCATATGAGACAAAAGTACTTTTTCTCTTTTTATAAATAAGAATAATGCTTTATTTGTGCAACTTAGGATAAGAGGAAAAGTGGGGGATTTTTATTTATTAAAAGGGGAGGAAATATTCCTTTTAAATAAATAAAAACTTAGGATAAGATGGTTAGCCCATAGAAAATGATTGAATAAATGATAGAACTAGGATTTGATCAAGAATAAGCAATTAGTGATTTAGCAAAAGGGGCTAATAGTCTAGATGACCATTTTTAGGTGTATACAATAACCTGATCAACTAGTTTGAGAGCTCGATCCATTTTTCACTTTTGCTTCTTCACCTATTCCTTAAGAACTTCTATCTCCTCGTGCTTCTCATCTATCTCTTTCTGCATTCTTTTTCTTTCTTGTTTCCACAAATTTTTCTAGAAGATAAACTGGTCATATATACTGAAGAGGAAAAATTGTAATATTGGAGGGTCAAATTCTTGCAACTAGGTGCTCTGTTTTCTCCTTTCCTTACAAGCCTGTTCAAAATATTCAGTAAACCATGTTTCTTTGTAAGGCATAATAGACATATGGGAATAAACAGGGATTGGTGGAGGACTCAATTGGACCTCTTCGACAATATTTTCTTGTGCTACATTAGGGCTTTCCTCAAGTACACCCAAATCATCATGTGATATATTACCACAAGTTTCTTGCATATTTTGGGGAGATGAAGAAACTTCTATTTGCTTAGGGGAATTGTCAGAGATATACTCAACAAAAGGCTCTGTGGTAGGTTTTGCTAATGGAACACTTGGGTTTTCTGGGGAAATTGGAGAAACTTGTCCTCGCATCCAAGGACTTCTCCGCACTGTTGTTTTCACAACCTCTGCAGTCTTCTTTTTTAGGGTTCTTTTTGGCCTTACTGCTACAGGAGCAAATGTTGCAGGATTCGACATTTTTCTTTTACTTTTTGGAACTACAGGGTTTTGAACTTCATTCTCAAGATCAAGGGTTTCTTCTCCAATTTTTCATTTTCCTTCCCTTGTGGAAGAGGTGGGGACATTAGTTTCTGGAACGGGTGAAGGCCTATTTTCTTGGAGTATTTCCAGTACTATTTCTTGTGTAGTTGTTTCCACAGCGGGCTCAGAAGGTTCTACATCATTTTCAAGGGGTTTCTCAGCAGGGTCAACCTGAGGTTGCAGTGGTTTATGCTAGACAAATTCTAACCATGCTAAGGGAGAGACATCCCTAAGGGATTTTTCAACTAACAGCTTAATTAGGGCATGGTGGGTGATAGAATTTGTATTCCCTTTTTGAGTCTCCTCATTGCTAATACTTAGCATATTATACAAGAAATTGGGGACATTTACTGGGAGATTATGCCTTATAGAGCTAAGTAGCTTAAAATGATGTGCATGCAAATTTAAAAATCTTCCCTCACATGTCAGGTACCTGATAATATGTGTTGCTAGCTCATTTTATGGTGGAGGAAGAGACATTCATTTACACCCTTGCTTGCTAATCTCCAGAGGAGGATCACTTGGAAGAGAAAACTAGGCTCGTGATGACCTGCGTCATGCTCATTGGGGTAATGTTCCCCAATTGTTGGTAACCCAGTTACCTCTGCTATTCATTCTTTTATCACGATAACCATTAAACCCCATACGATCACCTGCCCTTCCTCAAAAGTATTCATAAACTCAGTTGCCACCTCTTCATTAAAATATGATAATTGCAGAAAATAACCCAACCCACCACATGCATTAAACCTCCTAACTGTTTCAATATCTGCAAGCAAAAGGCCATGATGCACTCGCTCGCATCTTTGTATTTGTTCGCCCATTTGTTTCCAAATATTTTTTCTCCAAACTTCTGCCCACCGTATCTTGCTAATCTTTCAATCCCTCTTGTTCTGCAAATGCCTTATTCCCTTCTTGAATTCAAATGGTCTTCTTGAAAATACAGACCTTTCCCTTTCAATTCCTCTGGCGTTTTAGCATGAATCAATAATAATGGTGTTTTAATAAAGGAAATCATACATTTAACTACGAGTTGCCACATTGTTTAATTATAATTTTTTCAGGTCACATTAACTTAAGAAAATTGGGAATTATTCAAAATTTATAGTATGAAAAATGTGTGAGAATAAAGGGGACTTAATGAAACAAGCCCTAAGTATAGCTTTGAAATGACAAGGAAGTGATAAGGATAGCTTAGAAATGACATTAGAACTTAATACACTTCCCCTTCCCCCTATGAAACATTAACAAGTGTCTAAACTTGGCACATTCGGCATGGGATGGGGAACTAGCGTAACACCATAATTATACATTTATTGCAATACTAAATATAATTACCAAAATCTAAGTGCTAAAAGTGGAAAGAGATTGGAAAATTTGTACCTGGTAGTTGATTACTGTATGCGTGAAATAAAAGGTGGTGAGAGTGAAACCTTGCTGGTGGCTGGATGTGTCAGCTGATGTGGCTCTTATTGAAAACATATAAATAGAAAAAGATAATGACATGGATGGTGGGTGGATGGAAGATAGAGAAATGAAATGGGTTGGAAAGAAGAATAGAGAAAAGTGAATGGAGAAGTGGACTTCATGCGGCATGAAGTTTTATTATGGTCATACTTTGATGGCATGCTATATTGAAGTTGTAGGAAGAAGGTTTGCATCTTCTGCTGCAGGAAGTGTTACCTGTTGCACTACTGAAGTGTTCTTGTGGAATTTTTGCATGAAGTCCTCCTTTGTTTGGGGCTGATGATATAGGCACATCCGATGTCTGTTGATGAGTAATTTGAATCACACTGGATCTATTGTGGTCAATTGGACTGCTCTACTGTCGAACACATATTCAATTGCATAAGGTCCCAACCATCTTATCTGTAGCTTCCCTGGAATTTCTTTGAATCTAGAATCATACAATAATGCACAATCACCCACATGAAACTCCTTGCTCTTAATATGGGAATCATGCCACCTCTTCTATTCTTTCTATACCAGCTCTATGTGCTCCAATGCAGATTTACGCATTTCATCCAAGGAATTGAAGTGTAGAAGGCTTTCTTTCTGTGCTGCAGGAAGATTAATGTTTAATTCCAGTGCTGTACATAATGTCTTGTGCTCAAATTCAATTGGTAACATTTCCACCTTCCCATATACTAATTCAAATGGAGTGAATCTTGTGGTTGTTTTCCAGGTTGTGCGGTAGGCCCAGACTGCTTCTGTGAGTCGGCTGCTCCAATCTCGTCGGTGCAGATGAACTATTTTTGTTAAGATGGCTTCAATCTCTCTATTTGTGACCTATGCCTGACCTTTCGCTTGAGGATGGTAAGTACTAGACTTCTGGTGCCTGATATTGTATTCCTTCATGAGTTCGGTTATCATATTAGATGTAAACTGTGCTCCCTGGTCAGTTACAAGTTCTCTAGGCACTCCATAGCGGGTGAAGATATCCTCAAATAAAAACTTTGCTACCTTTTGATCTCGTGCATGTTGCATGGCTTTTACTTCCACCCATTTGGTCAGTTAATCGGTGCATACCAGGATGTATGATTTCCCGTTTGAAGGTGGATCTATTGGACCAATGAAATCCATGCCCCATTTGTCAAATGGTGTTACCACCACTTGTGGGTTTAGGGGTATTTCATCTGATTTGGTGGGATGACCCATTCTCTGGCATTTGTCACATTTTCTTGTGTAGTTGGCTGCATCTTTGTGAAGTGTTGGCCAGTAGTAACCTGTTGTCAGGATCTTCAAAGTTATCCTCTTGGTTGTAAAGTGGCCTCCACATGGCTCATCATGACAAGTGTGGAGAATATCATATGTCTCATCCTCTTGCACACACATTCTCATGATTTGGTCTGGACTAGTATAAAATAAGGTGTTGTCAATCCAGGAGAATTGGAAAATTTTCTCAACAAGCATTCATCTATCCTTTGGAGAAAAATGTGGGGGCATTTTGTTAGCTGCAAGGTAATTAGCTATATCAGCATACCATGGATTTTTTACATCAATGTGAAACAAGTGTTCATCAGGGAATGTATCATCAACCATAGTAGCATCTGAGTCAGCATTTTGAATTCTAGATAAATAGTCAGCCACTACATTTGTCTTCCCTGGCTTGTCAATAATGGTTATATCAAATTCTTGCAAAAGAAGAAGCCATCTTGCAAACTTGCCTATGATGGAAGGTTTGTTCATGAGATACTTGATTGTTGCATAGTCAGTATGAACAAAGATGGGGTAACCTGTTACATAATGGTGGAATTTGTTTAAGGCATAAACTACTTCCAGTAATTCTTTTTCAGTTACTATGTAATTTAACTCTGGTCCGTGTAGGCTCTTGCTGATATAGTAAATGGCATTTTCAAGGTTACTAGGCTTTTGTCCTAAGACAACACCTATTGCATAGTCTGAGGCATCTGTATGTATGTGAAATGGTAGAGACCAATCAGGTCCTTTAAGGACTGGTGCAGTTGTCAGAAGTGACTTGAGTTGCAGGAAGGATTCATCACAAGCTGATGTCCATATAAACTCGGCCTCTTTGGAAAGCAATGTGTATAGGGGACTAGCTATTTGACTGAAATTTTGAATAAAACGCCTATAATAGTCAGCGTGTCCTAAGAAGGATCTTACATCTTTTTGCTTAGTAGGTGTAGGCAATGTGAGAATTACCTCAATTTTTGTTGGGTCTAGGGTGTGTGTTCGGAGTTGGGGGCCAATTCCGTGGAAGTCCGCTGTGGAGGAAAACAAGTAATACAAATTCGGTGCCCGATATTTACGAATTGGGTGCTCGTTTAGCTTCGGGAGCCCGAAGCAATTTTCAAATCGGGTGCTCGTTTAGGATCGGGCATCCAAAGCAAAACGGGTGCCCGATTTGTTCAGAACGGGCACCCGATTTGAACAAATCGGGCGCCCGTTTTGAAAATCTATATATTTTTTCTTTTAAATGAAATTCTTGTCATTTTCATCCACAACGAAAATGGAATCACATTTGGTACAGCTCAGGCGCCCGGTTTAGCTTCCCCTGTCGGCCCTGTATGCACCCTAAAATGGTCGCCTAGACTTTGGGCCCCATTTATTTGAATTATCAACCCTGAATCATTTTGATCAATAATCAATATTTTGAACATTATCAATTTCTTGATCAAGTCTTAATTTCGATCATATATTGGATTTTTATCCTTGGGCTAACCATTTATCCTAAGTCTTTATTTGATTAAAAGGAATATTTCCTCCCCTTTTGATTAAATAAAAAGCTCTCACTTTCCTCTTATCCTAAGTTGCACAAATAAACATTATTCCTATTTTATAAAAAGGAGAAAAAGCACTTTTGTCTCACATGAGGCTCAAAAGTCAACACTTCACTCTCATTGGAGGATACTTGTGCACATGGATTGCTCCTCTTTCAAGCTCCACCGCCGATTAAGGCTTTTTGCCTCTTAATCTCAATGGTCCATTTCTTTGCATTTCTTATAAAAGGAGAGCTCTCTCCTCCATTTGCATATATCCACCATGTTTTTATGCTAATGTTATGCTACAGGTTTTAGGTGCATTTGGAGTTTGAAGACATTGAAGACTTGCTTCATTGCATCATCTAGTTTATATTTGTTTTCTTAGTTGCATGATCATAGCATATTAGCTTAGTTTCCTTTTATGCAATAGATTTAACTCATCTAGCTTAATAGGAAGGGTTGTAACACATTGCTATTTCCTTTCATAGATTAGTTGCATTGTACTTTCCTTTCATAGCTCAGATTGCATTCTCATATAGCTTGCATTGCATTTCATAGTGATTCTTGGAGATATTGGCATTGTTGCCCTTGTCTTCACTTGAATCTCTCATTGTGTGGTTGACTAGCAAGGTCACAAGTTTGTAGCTCTAGCTGAGAGCAATTTTCAACCTTGCAACTCCATGCATAGAGAGCTATGGGCCGCTTTGTGAGGCCTCATTCTTGAGCAACCTTGCATGTAATGGTTCATAGAAGTGCACCATTTTAGTGTGTACAGGCCCCACTTGCCATTTTTTCGTCTCCCAGGTACGTACTATTCTTTTTCATTATTTTTTTATGATTTTTATTTTTTAAAATGTGTAGTTTCAGGTTATTTTTAATTTAAAAATGTATAGTTTAATGTTATTTTCAAAATTATTGCATAAATTTAATTATATTTTATCTTTCAAAGTTTTAATTCTTTTTTATTTCAATTTCCTTAGTAAATTACCATACTAAAGTAGAAAACTAGTAAAATTTAGGTATATACAAAATTACATTGCAAAACCCTACATAGAAAACCAAAACCCTAGATAATAAAACAAAAACATAAACCTAGATAAAAAATTAATTTACGAAACCCTAAACTTAGAAAATCAAAATATAAATTTAGAAAACCAAAACATAAATTTAAAAACACAGACACACACTCTCTCTCTCTCTCTCTCTCTTCCTCTCTCTCTTTCTCTCTCTCATCTTTCTCTCTCCTCTCTCTCCTCTCTCTCCCTCTCTCCTCTTTCTCTCTCCTCTCTACGTACTATTGTTTTTTATTATCTTAGAAAACCAAATTTTAGAAAATCATTTAATATAAATAAATAGAAAACCAAAACATAAATTTAGTTCATGCTATGTTTAATGTTATTTTCAAAATTATTGCATAAATTTAATTTTATATTTTATCTTTCAAAGTTGTAATTCTTTTTTATTTCAATTTACTTCAAGTAAATTACTGTACTAAAGTAGAAAAGTGGTAAAATTTAGGTATACAAAATTACATTGCAAAACCCTACATAGAAAAATAAAACCCTAGATAATAAAACAAAAATGTAAACCTAGATAAAAAGTTAATTTACGAAACCCTAAACTTAGAAAATCAAAATATAAATTTAGAAAACCAAAACATAAATTTAAAAACATAGACACACACACTCTCTCTCTCTCTCTCCTCTTAAGTTTTGATTATTTAAGTCATTCAAGTTGTAAGGTAAAATATATTTTACAGTATGTTAATTGTAAATTATCATATTTTTATTTGTACGCAGATTGACAGTATGGATGATTTTCACATTGATGAGCTTATAGGTCAGCATGCACCACCACCTCCTCCTCCACCTCCCCCTCCCCCTCCACCCCCCCCTCCACCTCCACCTAGAGAGCTCAAAGATAATATTAGGAGAAATGTAGAGGACATCTTGAGAGACATAAACATTATTAGGCATGATCCATATCCATCTGTCCAGCTACTACGCCTTGCAGATAGCATGCAAGGTGTAGTAGATTCCATACAAACATTAGACTATGAGATTGATAGTTTTGAGTCATGGAGGGAGTCTATGCATGTATATTATGTTGATGGCCTCTCTTATAAAGAGGTTAATAATTTAAAAATTACAAAAAATGATTTGGCACGCTATTTTTTGAACCCTACAACGGGTGAGCAGATAGTTGGCAAGAAGCCACGCATTTCCATTAGATGGTGTAGACACCCTGGGATAGCAGAGCATTTTTGGGAGTGGTGGTGGATGGTATTTGACCATCCACCACATGCTAATCATGAGGTCCCACTTTATTTTTTGAAGAAATTATGGGCTGAGTTTGAATTGGGTAAGAAATCCAATTATTTTGACATGAGAGCATTTCAGGGGGTTGGCCGGGGCATGCCACAGGATAGGCCAGGGGCCAAATTGAGTGATAGAACTAGAAATCATGTGCGCAATGAGCCCCTCGTTCCTCTTCCAACTCCTATACTTCCTGCACCTGTCTATCATCGAGCAATGTAGTCATCTCTTGGTTCTTTGAGTGCCCTTACAGGAAATTTGTTACAGCACATGACCCAGGCGAGGATTGCCCCCAGCATAGCACATGTTTGCACGAGTTGTGGGGGTATATGTATGGGTCCCCAGTCTAATCCTGATGTTGCCCATGGTGGATATGGTGATGATGATGGTGGTGCACATGGTGGATATGCTGATGATGATGATGGCACACATGGTGATGTCGGAGATGATATCTCATCATATGTTGATTTCCTCAATGCAGACGATGATCATCCCGCACAGGTAAATTTAATTATAATTTAAATATAGTGTAATATTAAATTTCTTATTTATATAATTATGAGTCATAACATGTGGATTTTTTGGTGAACAGAGGAGGGTTGACCCTCCAACATTCATTAGCCGTCATCATATGACATTGACACCTCAACATCTCGGTGCTCCATTCACGGTATGCACTTTGATCTTGATACATTTAAACTTTTAAAAAAATAAACTTTAATTGATAATGTGTTTGACATATTTTTGTGATTTTGTAGGGTCTCTCATGTACGACTGAGATTGGCAGTCCTTCATTCTTTGCCCCACCAGTCACCGAGATTCAGCCGCATATACCTGTAGTATGTTTTTCATTTATTAATTTTAAGTATTTGTATCTTACTAATTTATGTACAACTTTGATTCACACTTATTTTTTTGTAATTGTAGGATTTTGGATTGTCTCATGTTGCACAATCCCATTTACATCCTCAATTATCGGTGACATTAGCTACGTGTCACACATAGGTAATGTACACATGTTTTTATTTCGTATTTATATATTTAATCAAGTTATATATACTTTATAATTTATGTATATATGTACTATAAGTTTGATTCATGCTTTATATATGTTGTTCAAGTCGAGACCACCATGAGTCTTGGCATGGCTACAGGATTAAGCCAAATGCATCCATCGACACTATCCTTTGAGGTGATGATTAATTTAAGTAATTTTTCAATGTCTTGTGTGTATCTAGATCTTTTTCAATGTCCTATGTGTATCTAGATCTTAGATGATTAATTTAAATAATTTTTAATTTGTACTTTAAATTTTTTTACAGGACTTGGCTTCATCCACTTTTCATGTAGTTGAGGATGAGGGTGCTCGAGACCAGACAGAGCAGGATCAGGGTGGTCAGGACCAGACAGAGTAGGATGAGGGTACTCAGGACCAGACAAAGCATGTTGATGCATCGCAGTCCTCTTCACATGGAGTGAAGAGGACTGTAGATCAGCTAGATGAGTAGAGTTAGATTATGATGACTATTTGGACTATTTGGACTTGTTTTATGATAACTATTTGGACTTGTTCATTTTATTTATGATGACTATTTGAACTTGTTTTATGATGACTATTTGGACTTGTTCATATTATTTTTTATGACTATTTGGACTTGTTTTATGATGACTATTTAGGCTTGTTTAGACTTGTTCATATTATTTTTACTTGTTGTTAGAGTAGGACTTGCATTATATACTAGTCCACTTGTTATCATATATTGTACTTGGACTTGTTTTTAGAGTAGGACTTTGTTTTGTGATTGTATGTATATATCATGAGTTGATATTATGAACATTATGATACATGTAAATTATTTCAGGACTTTTTATGTTATTTATCTTAGTCATGAGTTGTTATGTAATTTATCAATTTATCTTAATCAGGACTTGTTATGTAATTTATCAATTTATCATTAAAAAAATATCTATCTAACAATGATATCTATTAATTCATGTGTAATTGATCTAAGTATAATATCTACATACGTGTTACTTGAGTAATATGAACACTTTGATTAACTATAAAAAAAATTATCTAGATCTAACAATGACATCTATTAATACATGTAAAATTGACAAGAACAATATGGATACATTACAAACTTAATAACTATTAAACAATGAGATCTATTAAGTGAACATAATCTAACCAATGAGCATAGTTTAATATTTGTAACAACAAAATTAGGTGAATACAAAATTATGAATTTAACTTAAATATTTAAAACAAAATTCGATGTATAAAAGTGAGTTCATGTGATCTTAAATTATTAACCCAAAATTGTACGAATACAAGACTGCATTGTACACTACATAAATAACTTTCATGTCTATGTTCTTCCAGACATCCTGCATCATAAAAATAAACATGTTGAAATGTTAGAATTTATAAACGTTCATTTAAAGTTAATTTTAATTTTAATTTCAAATCTATATCTCTAAATTATAAATTATGACACTTCAAAGAAGATGTGTAGAAAACATATACAAATATGACAATTGAACAAAAACTTACATGTATAAATTTTATTCAACCTAATGTACCATCAACATACTCTCTTTTCTGCAATGCAGATCGATGTTCTTTCTGACATCTTGCATCATAAAAATAAACATGTTGAAATGTTAGAATTTGTGTACTCGAGTTCATTTAAAATTAATATGACAATTGAACAAAAACTTACATGTATAAATTTGATTCAACATAATGTACCATCAACATCCTCTCTTTTCTGCAATGCATCTAGATGTTCTTCCCGACATGGACTGCATCATAAAAATAAGCATGTTGAAATGTTAGAATTTATGTACTCAAGTTTATTTAAAGTTTATTTTAATTTTAAAGTTAATAAGACAATTAAATAAAAACTTACATGTATAAATTTGATTCAACCTAATGTACCATCAGCATCCTCTCTTTTTTGCAATGCGTCTATGATTGCCTCATGCTCTTCCATTGAAAGTGTCCATAAAATTTTATTAGCAGGTCTCCCTTTGTATCTTTCCAATTTGATATTTGTTGCCACTACCAAATGGGAATAGTGTATAATCTTCTTTTCTGATTGGTAGTCTTCAAAAGCTGGTAAACCATTCCTTCTTGTTAGGTATTTGTGTAGCCATGTACCAACTACCACAATAGACCCAATTGGATACTGAAATTATCATCATCTACTTGATGACCTATCAACTTTTTCTTGGGTTCTACACATCGAGCTAACCAATACTCTGTCTACTCTTCATTATCCTCAGGTGCAACAATAGCATACACGTGTCCTGCAAAACCAAATTAAGTATATGTGCATTGGAAAAAAAACTTGTTTAAATTAAAGGTTTATAATTCAAATATATATATAATCATAAATTATATGACGTACACATGTAACTAATATATAATTTAAAGTTCTACAATAAATTGTATTAAATTACCAGGTTGTATGAGATTTGAAACGCAATCATAATCTTCTAATGCAAAGGCATGATCTAGGTCTTCATTTATTATCTTCATCTTGTCTCTCACTAGGTGTTAATGATTTTTGTTTCCATTCTTCAACCCTTTCTATATTCTCGCATTCTTCCCATTCACCTACAACACAAAATTGACAAAAACATGCAAGCTCCCTAGTCCATATAGTCCAAGTGTTAGAATTAGAACTCCTAAATGAATGCCATTTAGCCGATCCACTGATTGTATTACAATCATATCTTGAAAATATATTCTTCTCTTCAACTAGCCAGAAAAAAATGTCTGATTGTAGAGTTCTGACTTGATCCTGTAGACAAACTTATTTTACACCATTCAACAATTCACATGCATCTTTAAATTTTGATTTTTCCTCAAATTTGAGTTGCTCTCTACAAAGGGCTCTCTTAACACATGCACCAGCACCATCATGTTCTCCCTTCCTGTGTCCAGCCTCAAAAAAATTCTAGATATGTTGGATATTTATATTCTTGTGCATCCTACTCAACCAATAAAACATTCTAGCATTCTTGAATTGTCCTATGCAATTATCTAACAATATTAGATGTTGTGTTATATGAATTTCTCTCTCCCTTAAATTTTCATAAAAGGTATTAAAGCAATATTGGACAAACTCCGATGAGTGTAACTTATTATCACTCATATAGAAATGGTACTCTCTCAATATTTTTCGATCCTCTTCTGTACTATCAAGTGCATGTCTATAGACAATATGAACAAAAATTGTTACTTGCACTGAATTATAATATTGTGGTTGGATTTCATCTTGTGGTGCAAGTGTGTAGTTCTCTGCAAAGTCAACAATTGACAGTATACTACCAATTGGAAATGTATTCTTGCATATGCGAAATTGTCCATCAAGCCATCTAGAATTGTGAGAGTGTTTCACATATTTAGGTATGATCTTACTCTTGAATTCATTCATAAAAGCATTAACACTAAGTTTTTTAGTTATTAGGTCACACCGTTTTCCAACTTTTCCATCCTTCAATGGATACTCAACAGTTTTAAATCTTTGTACATCAACTAATTGTTGTCCAAAATCAAATGAAATATTTTCATGCAAACATTCATCTAATAATGTAAGATTGCCACATACACCAGAAACACATGCATTCAAAAGATAAAATTGCTCATTAGGTGGGTTACAAAACAAATTTGATATAAACTCCTTTACAGTTTCAGGTGGTATATTTATACCACATTGCTGCAACATTTCATTAGTATGCATAGTAGAACGTATAGATCAAAAAATATCATAATGATAACGAAATTGAACATGAGTTTTGCAACAACAAGTGATTCTTTCTTTGTTAATCCTTACATACCATGGTTTACATTTTTCAAAAGACCTTTGACTAATACTAATAGTTAACACCTTATCATCCATAAATTTTTTATACAATTCTATTTGAGTCATATCTAAAAGGTGTTTTGGATGTGGATCATGAACTTTTGAACCGACTCTTAATTTAAGAAGATCTCTAGCATTAGGGGATACTCTTGTATTATCGTGCCAAAAAATTTTAATCAAAGTTTTGACTTCACTAGTAAGTTTTGTGTCAGACCTCAGGAGTCTGTCACTGAAGGTCCATAAATGGTTTGTCGGATCACTTTCAAATTTAACTCTTCTCTTTACAGCTCTTGCTAAATTTTTACGATTAATATTAAGATATCCACTTATGTTTGAAATCATTCTTTTATCAGTAGTAGTTTGTTTACTAAAGCTGTTGTTATTGCTCGTCATGCCGCATTACTATCTTTAGAATGACTTTTATTTCCAATTATGTCAAAGGCACTAGAAATAGTTGATACAACTTGTTTTAGAGACTCATCCTTCTTCTTAGTTTTCACATAAATGCCTAGCCTCTTCATCACTTTTTGCATTTTAGACATTTCAATTAATTGTAACATTAATTGACATTGAAACCCAAATTTTTTATTATTAAAAAATTGTCTAAACAATCTGCTCGCATGTGTCCTAATCTGTCTTGATGAAACCAAACCACGTAGATTGTCTAACACATCAAATTTTAATTGAAATTGTTCATTTATTTCATTATCATTCAAATGAGTTTCTTTCTCAATCGGTGTTTCTATGTCTACATTTACATTGTTGATTTCAATTTGAATTGGTGTTTGATTTTTAGTTTCAATTGGGGTTTGACTTTCAATTCCTTTATCATTATGATTAACATTACTAATTTCTAAAATTTCATGTGCAATTAAACTTGTTAATCTATTTTCAGGAATAAAATTTAAATCATTTCTATTGTAACCTGCTTCTAGCAAATCATGAACATCTTTATTAGAATAAGTTGTAACAATTGGATGCGAAGACATACCTGTATCCAATACTAGATTAGAAGATGCACCTGATTTTGCTTCTTCAACCTCTACATCCATTATGGTGTCTTCATTGTCCTCCTCTTTTGAAACAATTGTTGAACTCGATGCTCCAACATTATTCGGGTTTCAAAGTCTTTCTCTTCTTTCTCGTTGTTGTTTTGCCTCCTCTCTATTTTCTGAAATCTCCTTAGGTGTCAGATTCTTCTTTAACCTCTTTCTACGTTGATTTGATCCCATTTTTGCACCAAAATTTGAATTGAAACAATCTTTTATGAATGTCAGATTCAAAATAAGACAAATAAAAGGAATGTTGGCAGAAATATTCTCTTTGTCTGGTGCGAATCAATAGAAAACAAAATGAAAAGTCACAATCATTAGATCAGGCCCATAGTCTGGTTTTTTTATTGCAACGGCTCTTTAAGAAACGGGAGCCCGTTTTTAGTTTCATAAAACAGGTGCTCATTTTTTGATACTAAAAATGAGCGCCCGTTTTAGATTTACAAAATGGGTGCCCATTATTTGAATTTAAATAACGGGCACCTGATTTGTAAATCTATGGTCGGGAACCTTACCTCTTAGCTTGGGTTTTGGTTCGGGATAGGCTTGGTCCCACCAAGCCTGTGCTTGACCCTGCAAAAAAATGGCTAAGGCATTATAGAGTAAAATTTCTGCCTTGCCATAATTTTTAGGACAACTTCCCGAATGAATTTTTTGATAAAATGAAAACTCATTTTAGCTTTTATTGTGCAGATTATAACAATATAAATTTTATAGTGATATGATGAATTTTAATATTTATACAATATTTAGTAAGCCAATGTGGTACCTAAACTTGAAATACCAAGGTTAACTAAAACTTTAATAACTTTTTTAATTTTTAATTTTTTGAAAAATGAGTTATATGTCATCAAACTACATATAATTCTTTTCAATTTTTAAAAAAAAAAATTGAAAAAAAGTGAAGTTATCATCAAATTATGGTGTCCGTACACCAGAGGTTTAAAAAATATACTTTATAGTCAATTAAAAATTAATTTTAAAAAAAATATTGAGTAAAAAAATAAGATAAAATATTCTCATCAATCTTCAGTGTTTTAGGTACCTTTTCCCAAAAGGATTCCCAAAAATACATTCATTTACTTCAAAAAAGGGTGTCTGTACACGCGTGAGGTGTGGTCCTGAAACAGGCATTTTGAAAAAGTGGTTTTTAGACATACATACTAAAATTCAATTTATACCATGTGGGTATTGAAATAAATTACATATTTGAAAACTAGATTCCAAGCACTAAATTTTATATTACTGAATTTTTTCAAGATTCAATCTTTAAGTGCTTCAAATTTGGACATCAATTGACAGAAATTTTGAAAAACAGAGAAAACACTTCCACTTTTTGGCCAAAAGTGGGACCCAACTTCTTGCAGCCACCCTCCACTTGGATACCTATTGTTGAAATGAAAATTCCAAGTACAACACCTTCCTGCATCAACATAAAACATTTCTCACTTTTGAGAGAGAGATTGTGTTCCTTGCATCTAATTAGCACCCTTTCCAGATTCTGCAGAGCTTCTTTAAAAGTGACCCCAAATGCAGTAAAATCATCCATGTATATCTCAATGCAATCATGTGAAATGTCAGCAAAAATATTAATTACAACCCTTTGGAATGTTGCTGGAGCATTACACAACCCAAATGGTAGGACAAAATATGCATAATTTCCCCAGGGACATGTGAATGTTGTCTTTTCTTGATCCTCTGGAGCAATACTAATCTGAATGTATCCACTATATCCATCAAGAAAAGAAAATTATTTTTTACCAACTAAAGTATCAAGTACTTGATCAATGAAAGGTACGGGAAAATGATCTTTCTTTGTGGCTCTGTTTAATTCCCTATAATCTACACAGATTCTCCATTTACCCCCCTTTTTAGGCACTATGACCAAAGGTGATACCCATTTGCTATCAAAGATTGGATATATAAAACCAACATCTACCAGCTTTTGTAACTTTGTTTTGACTATTTCTCTTAACGCTGGGTTAATCCTCCTCTGAGTCTGGTGGAGTGGTAGACTTCCCTCATTGATATAAATCCTGTGAGTACAAAGTGTGGGGCTCATTCCCTTCATATCCCCATAGTCCCATGCAAAGGCCTTTTCATGTGTTTGTAGGAGTTTGGTTAATTGCTCCAACTGTTGTGAGGGCAGCTTGTTATTAACATGAAGGGTATGACTCTGGGAAAGCTCAACAATAGTGGTAAGGTTAAGCATGGATACTTTAGATATAGGACTGGTAAATACTTCATAGGGGAGTAACTGATGGATAATATTGGGTTTTGATGGCAAAACACAGTCCTCAACATGGTCTTCATAGGTAGACAACTGCAACATAGAGCTCTCAGAAATGTCTTTTATCACAACACAGTCATTAGTAAGGATGCTCTGAATCACTGCATCTTCCTCTTGCAACTTTAGAAAAGATTGCCTATGTAAAATCATGAGCTGAGCTACATATTTCAACTCTTCTTCTCCATCTCCTAAATCTGGCCATATAGGGGCGCTTAAATCTGGTTGAGGTTGAGCTAGAGGGTATAATGCTAGTTTCTTAGTTGCTTGTCCATCTGAAATTGTCATGTTCCCTGATCTACAACTAATGTTGGCATCAGCTGTTGCTAACCATGGACGTCCTAAAATAATAGGGTAACTAGCAAGATTGACCTTTGGTGATAAAATCATGAAATTAGTAGGATATTCCAAGGAGTCTAAGGTAATTATTATGTCCTCTATCATTCCATGAGGGTGATAGTAGAACTATCTGCAAGTTGCAAGATTGTTGGAGTAGTCTGCAATCCTTCTATACTTAGTTTATGCATGGTATCCTTAGTCATGACATTAATGGCGATGCCTAAGTCTATTAAAGCATTTTTTTTTAAACTGACCATTAATGATGATAGTAATAACCAGGCCCCCAAGATCAAAATACTTTGGAATTACAAGCTTTCCCAACATAATATCAGCTAGCTGTCCTATTACATGAACTGTTGTGGGATCATTTTTCTTTCATCCAAGATTTTTTAGATAAGCTTCCTTAATTTCTTTTCCATATATAGGAACATCTTTAATGGCTTGAAACAGAGGAATCTGGATATGCATACTTTTTAGCTGGTCAAGGATATCAAACAGTTGGTCTTCCTTGGGTATAGGTTTGTCCAAGCTAAGCCTTTGAGGAAAAGGAGGTTTTAATGAGGTCTAAACATCAGCTGGATTGGGGACATTAGCTGGGGGAACTGTATTTGGAAGAGCATTATCTGAAAGTGGTACTGATGTTGTAGGAAGGTCTAGCACTTCCATGATGAGAGAGGGTTCATGTGCAGGCAAAGTAGTACCCAATCTTAGGTGTATATCAGCTATGTTGAGTGCATAAGCAGGGTACTTTTGTGCATCAGTAGTATACATTTTTTGATGTTGTGGTTGACTATTTGGATTCGATTATGGTTGAGGAGGTAATTGTGTCTACTTTGGAGGACCTGTATTTGCAGGAGGCGGCATAAGTATAGGTGGATTCACTAGAGGTGGAAAAGGTGGATACCCAGGATTCTGATTAGGCCATTGCTGAGGTCCTCTTCACTGGTTAGTGGGTTTCCAATTCCCTTGTGGTGACTTCCATTGATTTGGAGGTTTTGGCCATTGGGGTTGTTGTGGATTAAACCACTGGTTCTATTGATTATTGGGCCAGTTATTATTCCAGGTAGATTGAGTATACTGAGGAGGGTTTTGGACATTCTGGTTTGCCACTGATTATTATAACAGTTTGACATTTGCAAAGGATCTTGAGGCATACCTTGTCTCATGGCCCATGGCCGACATTGAGCAACAAAGAACACTTGCTCGTCCTATCCGTCTATCTTCAAATACTCAGTTGGAAGGTGTTGATTCTCCAGGTTTGCGATCAGCTTGCATTGTCAATCCTTCTTTTTCTTGCGACAATGGAGATAGTATTCAACAAGTTGTGCCCCCATGTCTGCATGCTTCTTCTTGGTAGTCATCATGTCTAGGTGTGTAGAAACATCATTAATGATGTCCTGCTTGAAGTCTGACAGCAGGTTTGAGATTTATATCTTGGAAATTCCAGAGCTACTTCCTTTTGCAAGTGTTGGATGAAATCCTCTGCCCTTCTTTATTGCTGCTCTGGAATAATTCAAACAAATCTTCTTGAGATCACCCCAAGAAGACTAAGATACATCTCCTCTAGCCTTAAGGTCCAATGCTTCTAGACAGTTATCATTCACTCCTCTCAATAAGATTAGTTTTTGTGAATCCTCCTATAGTGCATGTTGAGGATTCTTCTGCAGATTGTATAAGAAGCGTGATATGTAGTCCTCTAGGGTATCATCTTCTTTTTGTGACATTCAGAAGATGTCATCTCCTCTTAAATCACCTCCTTTGCAGTATTCCTTATATTTCTGCAGAAACAAATCTCTCATCCCATCCCAATCAGTTGTTGCATTTGCTCCTAGTCCCATGAACCATCTCAAGGATGACTCCTTCAATGTTGCTGGGAACAACTTGAGCTTATGACTATCAATGTTATAGTAAAAAATTTGACACAAAATGTCAAATTAAAATAAAAAGGTGTTAGGGTCCTTAGTAATAAGGCCATAGAACTTTGGAAGGGTCAAAGCAGGTACATTCTTGAGATTAGGATTGTTGACAAGGCTTGGAATAGGAAATGGAAAAGTAGGAGCTGCCATTACTAGAGGTGTTGGGTATTGAAACTGCAGCTGGTAAGTATTATTAACTAAAGGCTTTGTCCAATAGATGGTCCTGGAGTAGAGCTATTAAGGAAACTGGATAATATCTCTACAAAAGGGCAAAGGTCAAATGGATCAAGAGGATCTCCTTCTGTTGAAGATGATGCAGCAAACTCAAGACTTGCATCAATAAATGGTAACTCAAGTTCTTCAAATTCATCTTTCAGTTTAACAGGTTCTTTTGCAAGAAATCTGCCATGAACATCTCACCTTCTTTGATGCGTGCAAGTGAGTTAATGAACTTGTGAAGCAAGCTCACAACTACTAACTAGTGACTAAGAACATAAAACTATCTTAAAAATGAATGACTCATTAAAGTTCTCAGTTTGACACCATCCCCGACAACGACGCCAAAAATGAACAATCTCACAATAGGTAATGATAATCATGCCAATGTCTCTCTTAGGAATAATGTATTCATACTAAGGATTTAGATCATGAAATGCATTTAGATTGTCAACCCAGGGATGTATACTTGAAATGGGACATCACAGTTTGTGCACTAAGCCCCTCAAAGAGTCATGCTACCTATGCTGGAGGAAGATGAAGTGCATGAAAGAAACCTATGCTATTGCTGTAGGAAAGTAAGCACACTTGACTACTTAATGAAATTACTGCTGAAAGCTTGTAAACTTAATCTAATCCTATTTTAGCAACTGAAAGCGTTCACCATGTCTATCTCTGCAAGTGATGCAGGAACATTCACAGTTATAATGTTGCAGGAGTAAAATAGGAAATAGAGAAAGCAATTCTACTCTATTATAATCTACTACACCTCCCAAGTGGGCCCCCTTGGTTGGCTTCTGCTAACTACTAACATAGAATATACTCAGAATTACTCTTTCATTATATTTTCATAAACTGATTACATAGTAATGCAGCAACATGTGAAAAACAGAAAGAGTAGTTCTGCTATGCTAAACACAACAAGTGTATATATTTTCACATTACATAACTAATCAATCAAATCCCTTTATATAGAGGATTGACTCTTATTGAAAGTATGAAAGTAAGTTCTGACTAAGTCTCATCATAGAAGAAGGAAATATAACTGCCCACCATAGAGTACATTAAAGTCTGGATAGCTGATTCAACAGAATAATGAGCACTGAGGAAATATAGCAGAGTTGTTTCCTATATTTTATGGGATGGTGGCTCCTCCACAGTAGCGGCATGATCCTCGGTGCTATGATGACTCTCTCTGTCATAGTTGGAACTTCAATGTTTCTTCTTTAATGCAGTCGATCCACTCTCCAGCTGTTCCTTTTCCTGGCAACACTACAACATTTGGGGTCAAATTTTGATGCCAATTTGTGATGCCACTACAATTTGTGTATGTTTTTTTGTGTTTTTTTTTGCAAGTTCCCCCGACGGTGTCGTAATAGAGATGCTATTGTCGTAATTACGACACCCATTTGGTTATAAACAAAAAAGAAAGAAAAAGGAAGTGTCATTTGTAATTTATGAATTCGAAGAGCTGCCGCAAAGATGACACTACATTTCTACATGGCACGAAGAGGGCATCCGAGTTTGGCATGCACAAAGAGGCCGGCACCGTTTGGGAAGAGGGTACTAGCACTTGAGGTAGGCATTCGAGCTTTTTCTTCTCATTAACTCAATTTCAATGGCATTGTTTACATCTTAGCATTGTTAATAGTGGCATTGTTTACGTCTTAATTAGCATTTGGAATGCTCGATGACCCACGAGCTTTGAGAGCTAGGGCATCATTGCTATTACCTTCAAGGCATTGTGTAAAGTGTTTGATCTCTCTTTATTTGTTTTGTTGTTGATATTCACTATGTGGTACTCCTAGTTTGTGATCATTTCATGAAGAAATGTCTTGATGGCTTGCGGGTTGCAAGCTAGGGCATCATACATTATTTATGAGCTCACTATTTAATACTTGCATTGTTTACATTTTATCATTTGGAATACCTGATGACCCGCGAGCTTTGAGAGCTAGGGCATCACTTCTATTACCTTCAAGGCATTGTGTGAAGTGTTTGATCTCTCTTTATTTGTTTTGCTATTGATATTCACTATGTGGTACTCCCCGCTTATGATCATTTCACGGGGAAATATCTTGATGGCTTGTGGGCTACAAGCTAGGGCATCATACATTGTTCATGAGCTCACTGTTTAATAATGGCATTGTTTACATCTTTTCATTTGGAATGCTTGATGACATGCGAGCTTTGAGAGCTAGGGCATCGTTTCTATTACCTTCAAGGATTGTGTGAAGTGTTTGATCTCTCTTTATTTGTTTTGTTGTTGATATTCACTATGTGGTACTCCCCGTTTATGATCATCTCATGAGGAAATGCCTTGATGGCTTGTGGTCTGCAAGCTAGGGCATCATACATTGTTCATGAGCTCACCGTTTAATACTGGCATTGTTTACATCTTTTCATTTGGAATGCTTGATGACCCGCGAGCTTTGAGAGCTCAGGCATTGTTGCTATTACCTTCAAGGCATTGTGTGAAGTGTTTGATCTCTCTTTATTTGTTTTGTTGTTCATATTCACTATGTGGTACTACCTGTTTATGTTCATTTCATGAGGAAATGTCTTGATGGTTCGTGGGTTGCAAGCTAGGGCATCATGCATTGTTTATGAGCTCATTTTTTGAGCACCAGCCAATCAAATAGGGACATGAGGTGCTCAAATAGTGAGCTCATAATGACATAAACAATGCATGATGCCCTAGCAAAATAGTAAAACAAATAAAGAGAGATCAAACACTTCACACAATATATGTTGTTCTATAAGATTTTATTAAGACTAAATATATTGTTTTATTAATATTTTATTAAGACAAAGTATTTTGGGTTAGTTTTATGTTGTTTTATAAGATTTTATTAAGACTAAATATATGATGTAAACTCATAATTATACTTGATATATATATACTTCAAAGGAGGAATTATGAAATATAGTTGTAGGTAGTTATCTCTTCTATAATGATGGAGGAGTGAAAGGTAATGATCAATGAGGTTGCTGCTATTAGATCATACATTAATACACTTACTATTTTGAATTTGAGTTCAGGCATCATGCATTGTTATTGTTGTCATTACATGCTTGCTACTGTTGTGCACCATATATTGTTTTATACACTGTTTATTTCATTGAGACTGTGATCTTGGCATTTGTAATGTATTTTTTGTTATTGGATCGATGTCGTCATATTGTTGAGGTTGTAGATGCATTGAATCACCATTGCCATTCTAATTTGATAGCAGCAATGTAACAAACAAAGAACCATCCAATCAAATAGGGACATCAGTATAGATGATGCAGATTTGTGTATCTCTTTGTTTTGATGTAGCTTACTCACTGCATGCAATGGGGCCTCCTTGGGGCTGCCAACCATGTTGTGATGTTATGATATTTACTTGAAATCACAATAGTGACTCACCAGGTGTTCATGCAGACATAAATGCAGCAATTTACTCTTTGCAACATTCTTCTGAGTGCACATGTCTTGTAGCATGGTTTTTCTTTCAGAAGTGTGTGGCTTGACTATGCACATGCATAATTGTAGATGAGGATCAGTAATAGGATGTCATTCATTGCTTAGATATTTTTTATCTAACCCCCATCTCTCTTTTCTTTGCAGGTTTTGGATCACATAAGGGCACACTAGATTTATACCCGGGTCAAAAATTCATCACTTCAGGCAATGTCTAGCACCCTTATTATTTATGTTCATCCTCTTATGTATGCTTGTACTCTTGAATTTTCTTCTGAAACTTATTTTCCTTGTATAGTATATACAAGTTATTTTTCATATATATACATGTAATCTTTAGATGCAATTTTTTTTTTCCCTTTACATGTATCTTTGTATGAAATGAACACAAATTTAACAAGATCATCTAATAATGCAAACTAGGGTACTTGATGTTACATAGACCTTGCTATAACTTTGTCCTAGGCCCTCCTAGAATCAAAGAGGCTAATCTCCTAGCCTTAAGGGTGCTATCCTAGTCCCCTTCTAAGAAGTTTCAAACTCCTCCTTTCTCCATTCAGTCTATGACACCAAGAATATGATAAAGTTCACTATTCTAGGAACCTCTTTGTCCCTTCTAAAAAGTTTTGTCTGTTGTCTGGCCTAAAAAGGCTACTAGGTTTAGTAGGCCTAATTGACCTTTTTCTGCTAATAACTCCAAACTTCTCTGAGCAAAGCATCCAACTAAATATGGATTCGAATACCCTTTTTGGAGGGCTTTAAGATTTTGTCGGTCTCCTTTTCCCATACTGTCCATATAGGGCCTGCTAAAAATGGGGCTATAAATGAGGGTTTGGTAACTCACTGTCTGTAACAGTGAGGGTTTAGTATTTTCCCTTGTATCCATAATCCCCCGAGCTCTCTCTACATTGGAGATGCTTGATCATGCATCTGACCTCCCCTCCACATCATTTGAACCAGGCTTTGAGTGCCCTCAATCACTCCATCTACTCTACAACAGCACACTGACCCCTAACCAAACACTGATAGCTTGCCTAGGGCATCGGTTTATAGATACATCCTGAACTTTCTAGGGCCCCTCCTTTGCACAACATATATTACAGGGAGTCTAGAAACAAATCCCATAGACCTATACAAATTGTACAGTGGGAGAGTGCTCTAGCACTCCATTATTCAAAGCTTTGTCAGTAGTAACCCAAGACAGGCCAATATAAAGAAAACTATGAAGACTAACTCAAAACTAAAATGAAATGCTAAATAACTATCCTAGGAATTCAAAAACATTAACAATCATCACATGCAAACATTACAATCAGATATTCAATCTATTTCTTATCTCTGTCAACACAAAAATGTATATCTTTGTCAAAGGAAAACTAGTTGCACAGTCTAACTGCAACCAAAAGTTTTCTCTCCATACTACACTCTTCCCTACACCTCAAATTATGGTTTTCAAAGCTTAAATAGCTCCCTCCTTGGTGTTAGGGCCCATGGATTAGGCTAGCTATCTCTTGAGCCGGTTACATGCTTTTGCAAGAAAAACTGTCATGACAACTTTCAAAGTTGTCATGACAAATTTTTGTGGATAGACAAACCACCTACACACACCTCAAAATGACTCAATCCTTGATTGAGTAAGGGTCATAAAGGCCATTTTCAAACCTCTAAAACATTAAAGAGGCCATTTATTCAACTTTAGAACACTGTCCTATGACAAACAACCTAGCAAAGTTGGCTAAGACTGCTGCAACCAGGCTCCAAAAGACACACCAAGGGCTAAAAAGAACAAAGAAGAACAAACACTAGCTAGCACACCTAGAGAGACCAAATAGGCTTCTCCCTAACCTAGTGGCTTGGCTAAGGCCACTACAAGCCAAAATTTAGGAACACTAGGTACCAAACAGCCCTACCTAGGTGCCCTCACCAGTACTGTAGTCCTTTTGAATCTTAGGATGACATCTCAATTGGGAAAGGCAAACCAAAACCTTTCATAGACCAATTACAACCAAGGCATGTGGGTGCTCTTTGGTTGTACAGTTATACTCATAAAATATATGTACGGTTATAAAATTTCATGCCTTGAAATTTTATAACATAGTTCATCTTCATCAAAATAGAATGGAAGTGGTGATTCAATGCATCTACCCACATTCTATGTGCTTTGAGCCAATAAAATTTTTATCATTTTGATGAAGTAATAATGCATTAAATGTCTTACTGATGTCCCTATTTGATTGGTCGATGCTCTGTTTGTTATATTGTTGCTATCAAAATAGAATGTCAATGGTGATTCAATGCATCTACATCCTCAACAACATGGTAGCATTGATCCAATAATAGAAAATACATTACAAATGCCAAGCTCACGGTCTCAATGAAATAAATAGTGTATAAAACAATATATGGTGCACAACAGCAGCAAGCATGCAATGACAACAATAACATTGCATGATGTCCGAGCTCAAATTCAAAATAGTAAGTGTATTAATGTATGATCATATATTTAGTCTTAATAAAATCTTATAAAACAACATAAAACTAACCCAAAATACTTTGTCTTAATAAAATCTTAATAAAACAATATATTTAGTCTTAATAAAATCTTATAGAACAACATATATTGTGTGAAGTGTTTGATCTCTCTTTATTTGTTTTGTTATTTTGCTAGGGCATCATGCATTGTTTATGTCATTATGAGCTCACTATTTGAGCACCTCATGTCCTTATTTGATTGGCTGGTGCTCAAACAGTGAGCTCATAAACAATGCATGATGCCCTAGCTTGCAACCCGTGAACCATCAAGACATTTCCTCATGAAATGATCATAAACGAGGAGTACCACATAGTGAATATCAACAACAAAAAAAATAAAGAGAGATCAAACACTTCACACAATGCCTTGAAGGTAATAGCAATGACGCCCTAGCTCTCAAAGCCCGCGGGTCATCAAGCATTCCAAATGAAAATATGTAAACAATGCCAGTATTAAACAATGAGCTCATGAACAATATATGATGCCCTAGCTTGCAGCCCGCGAGCCATCAAGACATTTCCTCATGAAATGATCATAAGCGGGGAGTACCACATAGTGAATATCAACAACAAAATAAATAAAAAGAGATAAACACTTCACACAATATATGTTGTTTTACAAGATTTTATTAAGACTAAATATATTGTTTTAGTAAGATTTTATTAAGACAAAGTATTTTGGCTTAGTTTTATGTTGTTTTATAAGATATTTATTAAGACTAAATATATGATGTAAACTCAATATAACAAACAGAGCACCGGCCAATCAAATAGGGACATGAGGTGCTCAAATAGTGAGCTCATAAACAATGCATGATGCCCTAGCTTGTAGCCTGCGAGCCAAACATGAATGCCCTCTTCGCGCCACACAAAAGTGCAGTGTCGTCTTCATGACAGCTCTTTGAATTCACAAAAATTACAAATGACACTTTCTTTTTCTTTTCTTTTTTGTTTATAACCAAGCTGGTGTCGCAATTAAATCAACAAATGCATCAAAATGAAATTGAGTTAATGAGAAGACAAAGCTTGAATGCCTACCTCAAGTCATGGCTGCAATATGAAGATCAAATGCTAAGGAACTATGTTATAAAATTTCAAGGCGTGAAATTTTATAACTATACAAATATAAAATTTCAAGGAATGAAATTTTACCTCTGATTTGACCTTGATAATGCCCCCTCCATTGCTTATGCTTGATCATGTCTGCCTTGTGTTGATGGGCATGGTGGGTTACTGTTGTGGATGCATCATTTGTAAATGATGTCATAGCAACACCAGATGGAACAAAAACATCTGGTGTTGTTGTTGCACTATTTGGATGATGCAGTCACAACAGTGATTCACCAGGTGTTCATAGAGACATAAATGTAGGGCTTCATTTGGATTCCAGCACCTATACACTGCACATGTTCTTGAGTGCACATGTTTTGTAGCATAGTTCCTTTTAGAAGTGTATGGCTTAACTATGCACATGCATAATTGTAGATGAGGATCAATAATAGGGTGTCAGGCATTGCTTAGATCCTTTGGATCTAACCCCATCCTTTTTTTCCTTGCAATTTCTGGATCATACATGAGCATACTGGATTGAACTCAGGGTCAACACTTCATTACTTTAGGCAATATCAGGTACCTTCATTATTTATGTTCATCCACTTATGTACGTTTTCATTCATTCATATTCTTCTAAAAATTGGCTATACTCATATTCTTCTTGTGTCTGAGTCTTCTAACTATGATCAATTTAATGCTATAAGTCTTGACATAGAATTCGATATCAACTGATCATATATCCATTCCAAATGATATAACTCCATTTGAATAAACATACATGCCAACCATTTTACAAAATGTCCATATGAAATCTAGAGAAATACATTAATTTGAGAGTGAATTCATGATTTATAATGCCCCTTGATTTATAGTAAATTAATTTTATAGTGAATTCATGATTTATAATTCAGTTGTAGCAGCTTAATGTGTTTGAACTCAAGAATACCCCTTAGGAAGTAAGTGTATAAATGAAGGATGAAACACATAGGAAGCTATGAGAAGCTATGAGAAGGTGACATGAAGCTAATGAAAGGAGGCATCTCAATGATGTTAAATCACAGGGGATTCTCTTTGTTCCCTGCAATGGAGTGAGCTAATTCTGAAAGTATAAATAGATAATTTTAACAATGTATAAAGTCCTTCATAAGATGTAATAAAAATACTAGTGGCAAGGCATGAGAATTGTTTGACGAAATGCCACAATAGTGGTGTCCCATGCAATGCTGAGATATTCAAAATATTGTTGGATAAATAGATAATTTTAACAATGAATAATGTCCTTCACAAGATATAATGAAAACTATGGAGTGAACTATGTTTGTCTGATTATATAACTATTATCTTATGTCATGTATCCCACACAGTCTCATGGATTGTCAGGTACAATTCAATACACTCCATAGAGATTAATGTCTTTTACCATATGTAAAATATCTCTCATTGCCACCTGTCTTTCTCATTGCATGAGGTGCAGGTACTAGCAAAAAGGTATTTGTCATAATTGTCTTCCTCGAGCGAGGAAAATCTAGGAATGGAAGAAGAAAGTGAGACATTTAGTACGTGTAATTCAATGAGATTGACTCGAGTTCAAAAGATCAGAAATAAATTCAATAAACGCATGAAATTTTTCCTTGCTCAAGGGGGGTCATGTTCTTATGATGATGAGAGCAAAGGAGACTCTGAGCTGTCATTTAGGTACAAACATCTACAGAAACAATGGGTCCCTGATGAACTTCCTCCAATAAACACTAATTTTTATGTTAAAGAGAGGATATATCACATAGCACCATCTTCATTACATGGTTTGGGCCTATTTTCCATGGATGGCATAAAGGTCTCTTACAACAAAGTTGTTGAATTGATGGAGTATGTCGAACCTTGTTATGATTACAGTAGTTGGATGCAGATTGTTAAATATAAAAAAAGTATGTGTAGGTATGCACTCATGGCAAATTATATACAATAAAAAGTCAGTGAACAAAGTAAAAAAGTAGCTATATATGTTGACGGAAGACCAAAAGCATCAGGGAATATTGCAGGTTTTATAAATAGTACACAACCTGCGTCAACTAAGAAGTAACCCAATTGCATATTTGAGGCACACGAGGGAAATTGCATATTTGTATGTGTGATCAAATCAATACGTGGAGGCGAGGAGTTGCTTATCGATTACAATTTGAATTGCATAGATACAAAAAAACCCATCACTATCATGGACAAGGTGGTACACATTTTGATAATTGTCTATTATTCAACGTAACTTAGAATAAGAACACGTGTTTTAACATGTCTGAATGATTTTTTTTGAAATACAGAGCTATAGTATGGATCAACAGCCATAGGATACGCACGACAGTGATAGTTCTCATGGGACTTCTTCTTCCTGACAGGTAAAACTCATTGTTGTTGTACAAATGCACATACAAGAAAAATGTTAATGCATATATTTTGTTGTTCTACTATTTTGGATTGCTTTTAAATTAAAGGGCTAATAATATTTTTCTCACAAACGAGTGCTAATCAGAGAAAGGGAAAGGAACAAGTAGTCCATGAGGAGCCACATAATGAGCATGATCCATTCAATGTTGATTTTTTATCAGAGGTTGATCTTGTGGTTGCACAGGAAAGGGTCCTTCATGCAATATCAAAAGAGTTAGCTCGAATGGAAAATATTCAACCTCACACTCCTGAAATACAGAGGGCAGCGAATATGTTGATTGGTCATGTTCAGAACTATAGAGTAAGTATTAATGTATTTTTTTATTATAACAAAATTTCAATAATGATTTTTATAGTATACTATTTTATTTATGTCATTAACTAAAATATATATATGTTCTCTTTACAGGGGATGCTAAATAGATTAAAGGGCATTACCTTAGATGCAAATACTTTGGATGGTACATCACATGTTTTATCCTCCATCTTGTCCATGGTTATCCATATTTTTTTATGTTCTAACAATATTTTTGTTCAGCACCTGCTATTGAACCTATGTTGAGTACGGTGCTTGGTACGAGGATCAGATCCATAGAGGTAGTTTCACCTAAAATTTTGACAAGTACACCTACTATTGGTAAGTAGAATCCTATTTTTCTCTCTTATTTATCATGTGTTTATTTCACTTGAACTATATATTCTTTCTTAGGGAGCATTTTGTAATATTGGATTCATTTTATGTACGAGGTGATGACGTAATTTTTGGATGTACTCATGTTAAATGCACGGGAATAATATGTTAATAAGATTTAGAACAATAGAGAGGGGGGGTGAATTAGTTGTTCTCAGGTACTGATGTATAAAATAACTTTAAAAACTTTTCCAAAATCAGATCAAGCAACCAAATCAAACTTGGTCATCACTAATTCAATAATAGAAACATATAACTCAGCAGTCCACTACCCAGCTGTATCTAACTTGTAAAACACAAAAATGTTCAAACCAAAACATTCACACAAGTTTTGACATGAGGATTTATAGTGGAAACCCAATATGGGAAAAACCACTTTGTAACATGCTACTATTATTTTCACTCTTCTAAAGTGAGCTCGGTTAAAAGCCAGCCCTATCAAAGGTTACAATACACACTGTCAAGTGTGACCTAGTTAAAGGATTTCATTCACCCTATTAAAAGTGAGCCTGGTCAAAGGACTTACATACACTCCATTAGAATGCAACCTTGTTCAAAGGATTTAACATATGACTGTTAGGTCAACCTCTGTTAAAAGGATTTTGACTGTTACAATGGTTAGAAAGTAGCAGTAGTATTGATCTGAAAACATACAACTCACTTTGCAAATGTCAAATCCAATTCAGTACACAAATTTTGGTTTATTGACTTTGAAACTTTGCCATCTCCACTTCTGATCTGCTCGGAACTTTCCTTCTAGCAATCACCACACTTTTTCCTTCAGCCTTTTCGCTTATACAGTCAATAAAAATTTACTGTTCTTCCAACATCTCCTTCACCAATGCATACACATACCTAATGCTTTGGTTCCCTTAATACTTTCCTCTGTTAGGTTAACTTATCTTTTGCCGCTTAATCTCCTTCGTAGATCTTAGGGTTGGGTCAAATTCATTGAATCTACCCACCTCATGTTCTTTGTCTCCTCTTCTAGAATCATCTCAAATCTCATAAAGATTTAGAATAAAACATTTTACAAAGCATTAAATGCTTCCATACAATCAATAAATAAAGTCAACACATTTTACATAATCCAAGAATTCAACAATGTCGGCTCCAAATCTGAATTCTCTTCAAATATAAAATTGCTAATGCTCGGTCAATACTGTGATCATCCACTCGGTCACCATGTAAAATGCTCGGTCACTACAAAACTATTTCCTCGGCATATATTGTCCTCCTCGGCAATTTACTGAGACTCGGTCGACACTAGATTTTTGCTCGGCATCCACTAACTCAGTCGACACTGTCATAACTCGGCTTAAACATAATTTCTTCATTTTTCTCAGTTAAGCCTACCAGTTTAGTCTTCAATCTTACTAAGATAAACAATACATTGTCTCATCATTGTGCAACATAATCAAGTACACTTTGCAGTATCAACATAACTCAACCTTTCCTTAGGTGCTATTGTTACCAACCTTTCTTTCCCTTCTCACAATAGATATAGTACTTTCCTAAGTAGCAACAGTCTTACCAGTTAAGGTTTGACATCAATGACAATACAATAATTGCTTCAATTGTAATTTCCAACAATCTCTCTCTTTGGCATTGATGGCAACACCATATGATATCACCTGAATAACACATGGATTACCAACCAATCCAAAAAAAAAACTTATCTGTCCATTAGAAAAAAATTATAATATCCTTAGCTTCATTCTGATTCAGAATCAGTAAATCTCACTTCTGTGACCGTCAAAAGTATCTGGATCTCCCTCTATCCTGATCTTTCATTTTAGTTCAATCTCCCTTTCTTTCAGTGTCATGTGTTATAGTATCATTTCAGTTCAATCTCCCTCTTTGACAAAAATGCCAAAGCAGCAACTCAAACATACATCCAACAGATGTAGATATATCTGTTCAGCACAATGTTTCTCCCTCTGTCATCTTGCTCATGACTGACTTGTTATCTTTGTTCCTTCTTCATAGCTCTAGGACCATCCTAAAGTGTGACAATCTTCTGCATCAATGTGTCAAATGTTCTGTTGTAGCATATTTGATGCAGTGCTCCTAGCTTGGCTAGGTAGCCTCAGTTAGGGGAAGAACCCCTAATTGACTTCTCAGGTACTCATGGGCTTCTTTAGGTAAATCTTTAGTGAATATGTCTGCCAATTGTTCTTTTATATTCACATATTCCATTCGGACTTCCTTGTCTTGTACCAATTCTCTCAAATAGTGATACTTGATTGCTATGTGTTTGGTCTTAGTGTGCATCACTGGATTCTTAGAAATATTGATAGCACTTGTGTTGTCATAGAAAATAACAACAGGTTCAGTGATTTCTTCTTTCATGCCTATCAACAACTATTTTATCCATATCAAATTTGAATAGTTTACTGCAGCAGTAACATACTCGGCTTCAGCAGTAGATTGGGAAATGCAATTTTGTTTCCTGCTTGTCCAGGAGACTAATCTCTGTCCAAGAAAGAAAGCTCCACCACTAGTGCTCTTTCTGTCATCAACATTTCCTACCCAATCAGCATCAGTATATACTCTAAGTTCAAATTTGTCATCTTTCTTGTAGTATAACCCATAGTCAGCAGTTCCTTTCAAGTATCTCATGATTCTTTTCACTGCCATCATGTGTGTTTCCTTAGGATTGGCAGAGAATCTTGCCACAATCCCAACAGCTAGTGCAATATCAGGTCTACTATGTACAACATACTGCAATTTTCCAATCATGGATCTGTACGAAGTCTGGTTAACTTCTGCAGCATCATCATTCTTAGATAACTTTTGTCCAGTAACCATAGGAGTTCCTACTGGTCTAGCATCTTTCATTCCAAAAGTTTTCAGTATTTCATTAACATACTTAGACTATGTAATGAAAATACCTTTCTTCATCTAATATACTTATAAACCAACAAAGAATTTGATCTCACCAAACATACTCATCTCAAATTCAGTTTGCATTTCATGTGAAAAACTTTTACACAATGCATCTTGTCCACCAAAAATAATGTCATCAACAAAAAATTTGGCCAACAAAATACCTCTACCTTCTTCATCTTTCATATACAGATTGCTTGTGTCATTTTTCCTAAAAAATCCAATCTGTATCAGGTAATTATGCAACCACTCATACCATGCTCTGGGAGCTTGTTTCAATCCATATAAAGCTTTTTTTAGTTTGCATACCATATGTCTTCTGTTTGGATCAATAAAACCTTCTGGTTGTTCTATGTAAACTTCTTCTTCTAGTATACCATTTAAAAATGTAGACTTGACATCCATTTGATATACCTTGAAATCTTTATAAGCAACATATGCAAGTAGAGTTCTTACTCCTTCCAATCTAGCTATAGGGGCAAATGTCTCCCCATAATCAATTCTTTCTTCTTGTGCATAGCCTTTGCATACTAGTCTAGATTTGTTCCTAGTGATTTCACCTTTTTCATTCAACTTGTTTCGAAATACCCACTTTGTTCCTATAACATTCTTATCTGCAGGTCTCGGCACCAAAGTCCAGGTTTCATTCTTCTCAATCTGGTCAATCTCTTCATTCATTGCTTGTATCCAGTCTTCATTTTCTAATGCCTCTGTAGTTGTCTTAGGTTCAAATTCACATAGTAAGCATGTTGGATCTTTTGTCTTTCTTCTGGTCTGAATTCTAGTGTCTCTATCTCCAATTATCTGTTTAGGCTTGTGATGTCTTCTTACATATTTTGCCAAAATAGGTTCAGCATTTTTCTCTTCTATTTCATCAAGTTCCTCAACAAGATTGTCAGATTTAGCTTTTGAATGCTCAACAACCTCTACTTGATCCTCGATAACATTGTCTTGTAGCTCGGTATGTTCTTGTTCTCTCTCGGTACTATTTTCCTGACGCTCGGCATCATCTGTCTGTTGCTCGGCATTGTTTGCCTGAGACTCAGCATTAGGTGTAGGTCTATTACCTGCCTCTTCTATTTCCTCAATGTACACAAAGGATCTGTAATCTTCTGGTTCTCTTTTGTTATCAACCTCATTTATTTCTACATACTCATCAATTTTTACATTCACACTTTCCACAATTTTGTTAGTGTTAGAGTTCAAACACTTATAAGCTTTACTTTTTGTGGAGTAGCCTAGGAATATGCCTTCATCACTCTTAGCATCAAACTTTCCATTCCTATTGTCTTTCAATATGTAACACTTTCTTCCAAATATTCTAAAGTATTTAACACTCGGTGCATGCCCATACCATAATTCATAGGGTGTCAGATTTGTACCTTTCTTGATCTGTACCCGGTTTAGAGTTTAAACAGTTGTACTTATAGCTTCTTTCCAGTATTTTTGTGCCACATTATTTTCAATCAATAATGTCCTAGCACAGTCCAAAATAGATCTATTTCTTCTTTCTGCTATACCATTTTGTGGAGGTGTTCTAGGTGCAGACATTTGTCTTTTGATTCCTCTATCATTGCAAAAAAGATTAAATTCATTTGATGTAAATTCTCCACCACGGTTAGATCTAAGACATTTTAGGTTCCTACCTGTCTCCTTCTCAACCTTAGCCAAATACCACTTGAAAAATTGAAAAGCATCAAATTTTTCTTTTAGAAACATTACATGCATCATCCTGGTATGATCATCAACAAACAAGATAAAATATCTAGCTCCACAGTAGTTTTGTACACCCATAGGTCCACAAAGGCCAGTATGAACCAAATCTAAAATGTGTTCAAAAGTAAAGGATTTGCTCTTGAAACTTGACTTAGTCATTTTTCCTAACTGACATTCTTTGCACATTACATTCTCAGGTTTCTTTAATCTAGGTAGGCCTCTTACTTTCTTCTTCTTACTTATCTCTACTAGATTGTCAAAGTTAACATGACATAGCCTCTTATGCCATAACCAAATGTCATCAAGTTGTGCAAACATACATATTTCTTCAAATAGGTCAAGATAGAACAAATTACCTCTAGTCTGCTCACCACTTCCAATCAGTTCACCAGTAGTATCAAATATCTTAGCTTTCTTGTGATGAAATTCTACTCGGTAACCAGTTATGTTGAGCTGAGCAACACTTAACAAGTTATAATTCAATCCTTCAACCCAATAAGCATTTTCACAAGAGATCTTATCAGTCAGTTTAATCAATCCTTTTCCTCTAACAGGACATGGTGCATCATTACCAAATGTTACACTTTTACCTTTATAATGATGTAGGGTCTCAAACTTACTTTTGTCACCAGTCATGTGATGTGAACAACCGCTGTCAATAATCCATTTATCATTCTTGTTCATATAGGAAATCAATGTAGTTTTCTCATCCTCATCAAATTCATCTTTCATTGCAACATAGACTACCTCAATTTCAAAATCATTACTATTAGTATCAGTCTCTTCTTCAGCAATGTAACAGGATTTCTTACCTTTTTCTTTGTAGTCTTTGTACCTTTGCTAGCTTTTGTCATCTCTTCTATCTTTGTGTCTGTTGTTTCTTTCTTCATCTTTATCCTTCCTATCAGGACATCTACCAGCTATATGACAGACCTTGTTACATGCAAAACATATAATAGGAAGTTTAACTTTGTATTTTCATTTTCCTCTTCTTAGTCTTCTAGCCATAAGAGCTTCTAGATCTTCAAGATCTTCATCAGAAGTGTCACTGTCATCTTCACTTTCACTTTCGCTTTCACTAATGCATCTTTCTTTTTCCTTCTTAGGCTTGTTCGAGACTAACTGTGACTTGAAAGCAGATTCAACATTTCCAATACTACCAACAATGAAATTATCATAATTAGACAGTTCAAAAGCAGTCAGCTTGCCAATCAAACCTTCCAAAGTAAGCACATTTGCAAAATTACATCTAGATTCCTGAATAGCTGAGATCTTAATAGTATATATAGGACGTAGGGTTCTTAACACTTTTCCAATTATGGTTTCATCATCAATAGTTCCATTTGCTCCTCTAATAGCATTCACAACTTCTTTTATTCTACCACAATATTGTGCAATGTTTTCATCTTCATTCATTCTCATTTCATCAAACTTACCTCTAAGACTCTTGGCTTTAGCTTTCAGTACATATAGATCACCACCATAGTTCTTTGCAAGAGTGTCCCACATATCTTTAGCAATTGTGCAATCCTTAATGTCCTCAAATTCCAGATAGCTTAGGGTAGATGCAATTTCCAGCATTGTCTGATTGTGTTCTTGCTTGGCTCTCATTTCCTCGGCAGTCAAAGGTGCAACAAGTGTGACATAGTCATGCTCAATGTAGTACTTTATAGAATCACCAATACCAGCCAGATGCAGCTTCATCAAGCTTTGCCATGCAGGGAAGTTATCTTTTTTCAACTTCGGTACCTCCTTATACATCTTGATCATTTGCTTCAAGTCCCTTTAAACTTGCTTTCTGTAAACACCAATAAGCAACTTGGCTCTGATACCAATTGTTAATAAGATTTAGAACAACAAAGAGGGGGGGTGGATCAGTTGTTCTCAAGTCCTGATGTATAAAATAACTTTAAAAACTTTTCCAAAATCAGATCAAGCAACCAAATCAAACTCGGTCATCATTGACTCAATAATAGAAACATATAACTCAGCAGTCCACTACCCAGCTGTATCTAACTTGTAAAACACAAAAATGTTCAAACCAAAACATTCACACAAGTTTTGACATGAGGATTTATATTGGAAACCCAATATGGGAAAAACCACTTTGTAACATGCTACTATTATTTTCACTCTTCTGAAGTGAGCTCGGTTAAAAGCCAACCCTGTCAAAGGTTACAATACACACGATCAAGTGTGACCCGGTTAAAGGATTTCATTCACCCTATTAAAAGTGAGCCCGGTCAAAGGACTTACATACACTCCATTAGAATGCAACCTTGTTCAAAGAATTTAACATATGACTATTAGGTCAACCTCTGTTAAAAGGATTTTGACTATTACAATGGTTAAAAAGTAGCAGTAGTATTGATCTGAAAACATACAACTCACTTTGCAAATGTCAAATCTAATTCAGTACACAAATACTAGTTTACTGACTTTGAAACTTTGCCATCTCCACTTCTGATCTGCTCGGAACTTTCCTTCAAGCAATCACCACACTTTTTCCTTCAACCTTTTTGCTTATACAGTCAATAAAACTTTACTATTCTTCCAGCATCTCCTTCACCAATGCATACACATACCTAATGCTTTGGTTCCCTTAATACTTTCCTATGTTAGGTTAACTTATCTTTTGCCGCTTAATCTCCTTCGTAGATCTTAGGGTTAGATTAGATTCATTGAATCTACCCACTTCATGTTCTTCGTCTCCTCTTTTAGAATCATCTCAAATCTCATAAAGATTTAGAATAAAACATTTTACAAAGCATTAAATGCTTCCATACAATCAATAAATAAAGTCAACATGTTTTATATAATCCAAGAATTCAACAATGTTGGCTCCAAATCTGAATTCTCTTCAAATATAAAATTGTTGATGCTCGGTCAATACTGTGATCATCCACTCGATCACCATGTAAAATGCTCGGTCACTACAAAACTATTTCCTCGGCATATACTGTCCTCCTCGGCAATTTACTAATACTTGGTTGACACTAGATTTTTGCTCGGCATCCACTAACTTGGTCGACACTGTCATAACTCGGCTTAAACATAATTTTTTCATTTTTTCTCGGTTAAGCCTACTAGTTTAGTCTTCAATCTTACTAAGATAAACAATACATTGTCTCATCATTGTGCAACATAATCAAGTACACTTTGCAGTATCAACATAACTCAACCTTTCCTTAGGTGCTATTGTTACCAACCTTTCTTTCCCTTCTCACAATAGATATAGTACTTTCCTAAGTAGCAACAGTCTTACCAATTAAGGTTTGACATCAATGACAATACAATAATTGCTTCAATTGCAATTTCCAACACAATATAGTGTGATCAATTACTCATGAGCAATGAAGATGGACTTCCCTTGAGAGTAGCCCAGCTTCCAAATACTTTAAAGACTGATCATTTATTTTAGTATACAATATAATAGTCATAATTTAATGCACTAACCCCATGTGTGGTCCCTTGCAATAACTAATTATAATAATCTCATAATTATCTTGCAGGGAATAATCTATTTTATGAAAAACTTAATGATGAATGTTTGTGCATTTTCAGGCCAACCATACGCACATGGTATCATATTTTGATTTCATTGCAAGATTAGATTTTGTTTCATCCCTTTCTTCAAGTATATTAAAAGGTAGCTTCACTTCATTTATGAATCTAACAATTTTTTTTCTTAAAAGGTGGTCAGTACAAGATAAAGGGTTAAAGAATAAGCTCATTGACTCTATGACAACACTTTTTGGACCCAAAGTCTTTCATAGACTTAGACTCTTTAACAAAGCGGGCACTATTTTGAAGTATATTAGGGACAACTACACTAGCCAAATAGAACACAACCCTTATTACGAGCGGCCTCCCTATATTCCTATTAATGAGTGGGAGGATCTTAAAAAGGATGCACTTGAGAGAAGTGCAAGACATAGTGGACGAGTAGTATCACTCGAGGAAAGAAGGTACATGATAATGTTAATAATGAAATTATGTACTATTTACTCTTTGTACTTATGTGATCTAGCATGCTTCAAACATCACGTAGGTTTCCTGACACAACAAAGGCAACAACAACAAGAAAACAAAAGCACGGACAACACAGGCTTGGCTCGGGTGGATATTCAAAACTTGTTGCACGAGTTGTAAGTATTAGTAAATGAAAAATCATATGCAAATATTTATAATTAAATTGCAATCAATTTAGTTTTGATGAAATTCACTACAATAAAAATTCATGATACCAATAAAAAATGCAGGCCTTGGAGTTCAAAAAACCGATTATAGAAGAGGACAAAAAAATAGGCTTCAAACAAGGCTATAAAGTCGTGGCTGAACGATACCGAGCAATGAGTGCACAAGGTTCTTCTATTGGATCTGTTGATCAGGTAAATAAGCCAATTGATTTTTATTTCAAGTTGAAAACTTTACCAATTACCGTATTTGATGTTAAGTTCCAACATAAAGTGAATATATTTGTTTTAAGGAAACACTGATTATATATTTGTTTAAAACTTTAAAGTGAATATATTTATATGTAGTAAATTGAATGATTAACATTTATCAGTATTTGTCTTGTATTTATATGTATATATTGTTGATAAATACACTAATTATTTACATTGGAATGCAGCCTGCCGATATTGATACTGCACTGGCTGAGCACGATGGAGGCATCAATTATAATGTGAATTATAGTACTCAATGTATACATTTTCTATTCAAATTTTGATTAATGAATATTTAATACAAGCAAACATGTTAAATTGAATTTGGTGTAGTAATAAAAATTTAATTATAATGTGTTAAGATTAATAAAACATTTTGTATTGCAGTTGCAGGGGATGTAGAGGGAGTTGTTCCCGATGAGCATGTTGAGGTTCAAGCCGTCGGGTAAAGAGCATCATGTTTATATTTTTTAATGTATTGAAATGCTTGTAACAATAATGAATATATTTTAAATTAACCCCAATTATGATAATATGTTTTTAATTGAAGCCTTTTATTTGTTATTGCAGAGGACTTGCCTTTGCAAAGGACGGTGAGATCACGTGCACGTCCGAGAAGAAATGACGCTCTAGACATGGATACGCCTCTGCAACAATATAAGGAAGCAGAAAAAAGAGAAAGCCAAAAAAAAAATGATTCTCATGTATGCAACTTATTTGATAATGACTGATGTTTATTTGATAATGACTGATGTTTATTTACACGTGTTTGAGCTTAGTTCCATGTTTAGACACTGAGTTTCCTTTTATACACTATTGTAATGTTGGAGAGGTTTTCGCTAAATTTTAGTGGATTTCATATTTTGGGAGAAATTAGTATTAGAATGTTCAATGGGTTCTTTTCTAAAACACAATACTTAAATCATCATCTTGTCTAGAATGGTAAATCAATTGTTTAAGGTGGATTAGTTGTGATGATGAGATGTGTCATTTAGATGTTAACTGTGACAGTCTCTTGGTTTCAGGCAATGCAGAAGGAGACACCTAGTTCAATATGCAATCTCAATTCATATACATAGGATATCAAGTGGAGCTGAAAAACACAACAGGGTTGCATTTTTTATAGAGGTCTTTAATTATGTATTTTAAGTTATAGACCATCACGAACATTGTAATTTTGACCTATTAAAAAAATGCAAACGTGTTGTGTTTTTTCAACTCCACCTACTATCCGTGCATATTTTGTTTGTGTTGCACACACATTCTTGATTTAGAGTGGGAAAAATCTTATTTTTGATGCAAGGGAGAGAAGCCATACACATAAGTGATGGAGTTGAGGGGAGATGAAGGAATACCAAACATTGAATTTGGAATTTTTCATCAGAGAAATTGCAGTGGAGGTTTGATCAATAGAGAAGATAGTAATGACCGCAGGAGAATGAATAGTGGTTATAATTGTAGTGGGGAAGATAGTGGAGGCCATCAATGAAGAAACTTGTCGATAGAGATGGTGTACAAGAAACAAAGGAGAAAAAAATGTAAATGTACTGGGTCTTCTCAGCTCCACCTACTATCCGTGCATATTCTGCTTGTGTTGCACGCACATTCTCGATTCAAAGTGGGAAAATCTTATTTTCGATGCAAGGGAGAGAAGCCAAACACAAAGAACATGCAAATAAACACGACAACTACAAAACATAAATGTAGGTATCACAACAGCTAAGAAACATAAATGTAGGCATCATGGTCCCAATTGTTTGGAGACACAGCATAATTGAATGCTATACCCAGAAAATGCAACACAACCAGTACTCCTATAGTTATAAGTTAACACTGTGGGATCCAAAAACCATATATAGATTCCTTATCTTTGGTTTTTGGATCCCACAGTGTCAACTTGGAACTAAAAGAGTAGTGGTTGTGTTGCATTGTCTGGGTATAGCATTCAATTATGTTGTGTCTCCAAACAATTGTGACCATGATGCGTACATTTATGGTTCTTAGTTGTTGTGTCCCAAGACCCCTTATGACCCTTTACGACCCTTTACGACCCCTAAGAATACACATCTTAGAGATCTTAAAGTGTCGTAAAGGGTCATAAGAGGATCCTAGGAGGGGCAAGATGAGCTTCCACCTTTACGCGGTTGGCCCTGTTAAGTAGAGAATGTTAAACTATTATCAAACCAAAGAGAAGCTCAATAATTTAAGATCTCAATCAACGTATGACAAATATATATTTCTTTTTACAAAATAGTGTGAGTCATCGCAATTATGATAGAAACCAAAGAATAATCGATGACAAAACTAAAAGCAATGACTATCTATTGAAAACATCAATCACTTCAAGGAGCAATGATCACTGTAGCTCACCTCAATAAGTCTTGACCCAAGATCAAGTCATATTGATTCATCTCAATGGCTACCAAGAACCAAGTCACAAAGAAACACCACAAACCGCACTACAAACCCGATGTGAAGAGGCATCCAATGTCTCATAAGTCACATCGAATGACCCACTTTCTGTAATCCAAGTCTCTCAGCTCGGTTCACCTAGAAGAAGACTTCTCCCAAGTCATCACGGACACCATAGTGATCTACAAATCCAAGTCTCTAGACTCAACTCAATAATGTACGAGCCGCTACCGAATCTACTGTAAAGTCATCTCTGAATGACAACCAAATCTGCAAGAACACCAATCGAGTCAAACTCGATCGACAAATATATATATATATATATATATATATATATATATATATATATATATATATATATATATATATATATATATATATATATATATATATATATATATATATATATATATATATATATATATATATATATTGTGATTTTCGTTGCAATTACGATGGCCTCAGAGAAGCGACAACAATCTGTTAGAAAGTCCCGACGGATAACTGTCGCACCAATAGCATTTCCATCGATATACAATCTTCCAACGATAAATAGGTGTTGGAAGATTATGATGATTACTCATCAGGTACGACATTTTTGTCGGTAACTAACTACGTCTGACAGAGATCTGTCGAACCTGGGACGGCTACAAGTAGACCCGACGGGTATATTCGCTGTGTTGAAACCCCCTTTTGCGATGACTATAGACGTTGCATGTACAACACCTATTGTAACCGTCGGTGTTTTCGACTGCAAAACTACGACATCGGATGGTGTCGCTTAATCAACGGTATACTATCTGAATTGAGACAATCAGTCGTTGGAAAAAGGTCTCAATGTACTAGTGCAAGTTAGTATCATGCAAGTATCTATACAAGTCAACTAGTCAATTCTTATCCAAATATTAGAACACATATTCAAGTAGCTATATGAAGTATTGCAATATATATATATATATATATATATATATATATATATATATATATATATATATATATATATATATATATATATATATATATATATATATATATATATATATATATATATATATATATATATATATATATATATATATATATATATATATATATATATATATATATATATATATAATGTTCAACAAAACATGTCATATCTAATTACCCATAATCTTGGTGGTTCTCACTATACTTATCACAAGTTCAAATAGTTATAGGTCCATGAATGTCTTGGAAATGTTTTAACAAAGCATAAAGATTATCATAAAATAGAGACAATAAATTGTCTCATCAACTGCTGGTGACTGGCAATTACGCCCAAAAACCAGCCTTCGGTCATATGCAGGAGCCAAGCCCTAGCCCACCAGCCCACAAGCTTCCAACCCCTGGTCATGTGGCGACCAGGGGCCATATGTTTTTGTCCCCTAGGCCCTATTGGACTTTTTTGGTGACGACCATTTGGCCATCAAATTAAGCCCGTCATTTTCTGATGCCAGCATGCATCAACACACTTCTGTACCTTTTTTGGGCCCCTCATCATACCTGTGGTTTTTGGCTCATAACTTGAGCATATGGTGTCTAAATAGAGAAAATGAGATATCGTCGAAAAGCTAGTTTTGAGCTCTATCTAGATCTAAAGGTTAGAATTTCTTATTTTATTTTTTGATAGTTTTTTTTTGTCAAAGCCAGATGTTCATTTTTGCACTTCAATAGCTCTATCTTGCACATACGGACTTCGTTTTGGGAAAATTATATATCATTGGAAAGATTGTTCTGATACGTTTCTATTGATGTGAGTAATTTTTCCAAATTCTGATCTAGGTATTTTTTATTCAATTTCTTGCATTTTTGCAATTTGGTGGATATCTTGGATGTTTCAAGTCCTGGGATATCTTCCCTTTGAGGGATGGCTGGTCTTAGGCTGTTCTTTTGTTTCAAAAGCCGTCTTTCTTATTTGAGCAGTGTATACTTCACTTTTGTAGCATTTTTTATGCACACGCACTGAGATAAAGTGTCATTTTATTGCATGTATGGGATCTTACACATGTTTGTGCTTTTTGTACTCGCACTCCATTATAAAGTGCTAGGGGGTTTGATGTTTGACTTTGTTTCCATCTACTTTTTTTATGTGAGCATTCCTCCAATGACATTAGCCTCAGGTATCTTTATTTGTGTTTGTACTCTCTCTGCACCTTTAGTGTTCCTGGATATTCTTCATCATGCAGTTCATATTGGATGATATTTTCAGTGTATCTATCATCAATCCCTTATTAGCATTATGGGGGGGTTTCTACTATTGGTTCTACTACTTCCTTGGTTCAATAGTGTGAGCTATGTATTCAGTATTTGATTCTATGTACTAGGCGGATGCAGTGGCTGGGTACCTATGCATTCTGGTGAGATGCATCATTTACCATATGGACACTCTTCTCTTTCCTATTTTTGGATGCACTCTCCTAGCTTTGATTGATCAACTCTTCAGACTTTGGTGTTTTTATGCCATATGTATCTTCAAGTTTAGGTGTTTGCCTCATGATTTGAGTAGTGTCATTTGAAGGCACTCATGCATATTACAGCATTTTGTATCTTCAACTTCAGTTATTTGCCTCCTAATTCGAGTAGTGTTATTTGAGGGCACTCATGCATCTTACAGTCTTCTCTACCTAGTCATATTCCAGTGGAGGATCTTTAGATCAACAGTTACTGCTTGACAGAGTTTGTAGCTTCTTGCTTTAGTGATGTTGTACATGTTCATCCTTGTTCCTATTTTCTGGAACATTCCATAGTTTTGGAGGCTTCTTTAGTCCTTCAAACTAGTCTTCATCTCTTTTTGGAGTAGGGGTTTTCCCATGTGGTTTTCTCTATTTCTCCTCTTTTACAGAGACTCTCTTTTGTACTTGGGTACCTGATCAAGCCTTCATTGTCGGGACCCATTTTCTTTTAGTAGTTCTTTCTAGGTTTTTAGCTTCTCCCAAAGTTTATCTTAAGGGGGGTGTTAGAGTAATAAAGTGTTTGCTTATTAATTAAATCATGTTTGATTTAATTACTAAGTCACTTATTATCTCTTTTTGCTTAAGCTAAACTTTAGGCATAATAATTAATTGCTTTATTAATTATTCTTGTGCAACCTAGGTTTTACATTTTTAGGGTTTTTTATCTCCTTTATAAGAATTGATCTCCTCTTATTTTCATAACTTTATAATAGATTGTAATACAGATTATTATTGAATTGCAACTCTTATTTTTGCACATCAATGATTTCTCCTCTCTCGTGGATCCATGCGTTTAGGCCTCTCTAGCTTCTTGCTTCTCTCTCTTTCGGTGACAGGTGTTTGCATGCAAGTGTTCTTGGGAGATGTGGGTTGTTTACTCATCAACTCCAATATGTTACTCCATGAGAAATTTTGAACTAAAGCTCTCCCATTTAAAAATATAAAAGATAAATCTATTTCTTCTCGTTATAGTAGATTTTTGGGATGTCAAGCTTTAGATTGAGGACATGTGATCTTAAGTGGATCATGAAAGAATTGTTCAACTTCAAATGGTTGAGTTCATCAATTGTTCTTATTATTTATTAGATTATGTATCTAACAAAGGATTTAGGAAATGTTTACACCTCACAAGACATAATTGGGTAAGATGTGCAGATTTTGAGACAAAACATATCAAAGAGGAAAAAAAAACACAATCAAGGAACACTTGTCAGAAAAAAAAAAAAAAAAAAAAAAGTTGCCTAGTACATTAGTGTGAGAGTTGTGTTTCTCTCATTGGTGTATTCAAATGTTCATGGCGATTTCTAATGTTTCAAGTGATTTTACTACAAAATGTATCGTAACAATTTAGTACACAAGAGGTAGTTTTGTGTTAAAATAAGAATTAGTTTTTGCTATTTCAAATGCATAAGATTCTAAGAGTGATGTCAGAAAATTTGTCTCTTCAATTTCTTGTCAATTGCGATCTCTTGTTTAGCTCGTGTAGATTATTTTCCATAATATATCCTCCAGATTATATGAAACAGGCAATGGACATAAAATAAGATTGCAAAGAGCTATCTAGGGAAGTATTGTAGACATATAGGTTGCATAAGAGAAGCTAAACATGTATGAATAAACAAGCAACTAATAGTATGTTGAAAGTAATTTTTAAGAGTGTTGTTAATAACATGTTGGTGTTCTTGAAGACCTCAAGGAAGCAACAAGCTTGTAAATTTGTAATTAATATAATGGAAATGAGGAAGTATTGCTTCAATCTTCTAGAGCTTGCCTATATTGTATTTCTCAATAGAAATTCCTTTTGTCTATCTCTCATTCCTATTTTTATTTAATTATAATCATCTCTCTTGATTGATTTAATTTCATGCAATTACTTTACTTTCTCAAGCACTTAAGAGAGCATAAAGAAGAGGAAGTTCATGTAAATACTGTAATACCCCAAAAATGGGCTTTATGTTCATTAATCTCCTATATCAACAAATCATATGAAATCGACATCAAAGTCCTAACCTAAGGCACATCTAACATCATCGAATCATAATTGATTATCTTAAATTCTACATCGGGGAATATTCCTAGTAATATTCCTAATCATCTTCATTATCTTTAATTTAATGATTATTTGGCGATAAATCACATTTATCCTAAGTTTGATTAATTGAATATTTTCATATTTAATTAATTAGATTTAATATTTGCCACTTAATTGTGTAATTAAATTTAATTCTATCTATTATTAATTGTATTATTTAATTTTGACAATAAATCAAAATTTCTATCTTTAATTGATTAAATTCTTATTTAATTAATTAAAGCATGTTGTCATTATTTAATAATATAATTTTTAATAAAAGTTTGGTAAAATAGTTAATTAACCCATAAATTAATTGTTTTATTTCAAAAATCAGTTGAGTTGAGGATAAATCACTTTATTTATTTATTTAATTCTTAATTATTATGCATATTCAAAAGAAACAGTTAAACTCCAAATCAGAAAATCAATGCAAGTTATTGACTTTTTTGGAACTCAACATCCTTTTGGAGTTCAAAAAGCTGATCTAAACTCTAATTTGAGTTAAAAAGCTATTTTTGCATGTTTTTGCATGATTTTAAGAATTAACTATCTTTCATGATCAGATAACTCAAAAATCAAGATGAGTTAATTTGAGTGATTTATGGCTTTTATTCATGCACGTCCAAAGCCCTGGATTTCTATAAATTAAGGCTTTAGCTCTTCACAAATCATCTCATATTTTGCACAATCACGCTGGAGAATTGGAATTGAAGAATCAAAGCTCTTGCGAATCGACATCTTTGTGAGATCAATCTTATATTTTTTTTTGCATTCATTTAGATTCATATTTCATATCATTGTTAGATTAGCATAGCATATCAATTTCATATTAGCATAATTTCATATCAGTTTTTCATTATTATTGCATAGAAATACCAAAAAAAATAGCTTAATTTCATTCAATCTCATATCTAGATCAATTGCATTCAAATCCTTCATTTAGGTGTCGTCTAGGTCACTGATCTCGATTACAATCTGAGAACATTAATCTCGCACCTACTAGAAGGCAGTAAATCGCTTGGTTAGATTAGATTTCAATTTTGCACGATTTGATTTTTGCTAACCTCTAATGTTTTACTGAGTGTTGTGTCTACAGATCAGGTACAATTTTCACACACACATTTCTGGCGCCCACCGTGGGGTATTTACTTTTGGTAGATTTACTTTGGGAGATTAATTGATCATTCTAACAACTTTGGAAATTTTGGATTGAAATGGTGTCCGACTGTAAGAGCCTCTCTCTCGAATTGGATGGCCATGCGTACCTCGACCATTGATACCCAAAAAAAATTCAAGGACGTTTGATCTAACTATTATCTTTTTGAGTAAGTTCTTTCTCCTACTGTGGAACGCAATCTTGCCTAAGGATGTGAACGATAAAGGGTCACTACGGGTAATTCACATTGGATTTAGAATGATCTCTTGACTGTTTGATGTGTATGTTAAACGCAAATTGCTATATCAAAATGGACATGATATTCAGGTCATCCTGGCGCTTGTGCCTTGGTGCTTATATCTAATCCGACATTTCGAAAACAAAATCAATATTCATATATCCATGGTTGTTTGACCAGTGGGTGTTGTATTGATTCTTGCGCATACAAATCGATATTCATATGTCTATGGTTTCATGGCTAGTGGGCATTGTATTGATTTATCCGGTTACCTAAAAGTTCAATGATGATAACAAATTGACATATGATCAGTGACTAGGTCCTCGGTCTTAGGTTGCATTTCATTTTGCATGTCTCATTTCATTTTGCATGTTGCATGATCTCACAATGATTAAACGAACTCCAATGCTTAAACGATTCTTCAAATCGCATCTTCCAGTCTAACAAGAGCTGAATCTCACACGAAGGTTCCTCCAATGAAATAGCAAGTAGAATCCTTTTTCGGGATCAAAATTCAAATCTGAGATCATTCATATTATTAATTGCTTGCATAATCAACCTTCAATCATCACAGAAATCTAGTATTCAACTTAACTGATTATCTTACATCAAACTATTAAAATTTCAACTTGGTCAACCATGGTCAACTCATGGTCAAACCTAGTCAAACTTGGTCTTTTGGGACCTTCCAATGATGCAGAATGCGTTCTCAGACATGTATAACCACTTTTCAAATCAATTAACATGCTTCTAAACTACAACGCTGACGTTTCTTGTCAGATTTCAATTTTAATCCCGAAGGGGGCATGGTATTGCACATCATTCAAAGTCTGTAAATCAAATTCTATCGATCAAATTTATCAATATCTTTCATCAGTGATCAAGACAACAATCACGTCTAGTCACTGATTCATCAAAAGTCCTCATCGCTCGGGGCAAATCTATCATCACTTGGGGCATATCAGATTCATCGATCCATATCAATTTGGTATTCTCCTAATCTTGTGAACTGTATCAGTTTTTGCAACCATCAGATCATAGTGTTCTTTCCTTGGTTCTTCGATAACTGAAGGGTTTGGATGTGATACTTGCTAATTCTGCTAAGACAATTGAGTCTAGAACGGGTCACTCACTTCTTATTAATCCTAAGGTTCAGAATCAGGCATTTTGACACTTTTTCGCAATCATAGGTTCATTTGCTGCTACAGTGAACATTATCTTTGGTCATTCAAGACCTATTATCTCCATATCAATTCAATATCAATCAACTCCTATCTCAATATCTCTCAATTGGTTTCTATCTTGAGATCGGTTTATCTTTTGAATCAATTTCATATCTTTATCAAACACAGACTATCTTTGAACCACTGCGCTTCGCACAGTAATTCAAAGAGGGGCAAAATGTAATACCCCAAAAATGGGCTATAAGTTCATTAATCTCCTACATCTTCAATTCGAACGAAATCGACATCAAAGTCCTAACCTAAGGCACATCTAAACATCATCGAATCATAATTGATTATCTTAAATTTTGCATCGGGGAATATTCCTAGTAATATTCCTAATTATCTTAATTATCTTTAATTTAATGATTATTTGGCGATAAATCACATTTATCCTAAGTTTGATTAATTGAATATTTTCATATTTAATTAATTAGATTTAATATTTGCCACTTAATTGTGTAATTAAATTTAATTCTATCTATTATTAATTGTATTATTTAATTTTGACAATAAATCAAAATTCCTATCTTTAATTGATTAAATTCTTATTTAATTAATTAAAGCATGTTGTCATTATTTAATAATATAATTTTTAATAAAAGTTTGATAAAATAGTTAATTAACCCATAAATTAATTATTTATTTTCAAAAATCAGTTGAGTTGAGGATAAATCACTTTATTTATTTATTTAATTCTTAATTATTATGCATATTCAAAAGAAACAGTTAAACTCCAAATCAGAAAATCAATGCAAGTTATTGACTTTTTGGAACTCAACATCCTTTTGGAGTTCAAAAAGCTGATCTAAACTCTAATTTGAGTTAAAAAGCTATTTTTGCATGATTTTGAGAATTAACTATCTTTTATGATCAGATAACTCAAAAATCAAGATGAGTTAATTTGAGTGATTTATGGCTTTTATCCATGCACCTCCCAAGCCCTGGATTTCTATAAATTAAAGGCTTCAGCTCTTCACAAATCATCTCATATTTTGCACAATCACGCTGGAGAATTGGAATTGAAGAATCAAAGCTCTTGCGAATCGACATCTTTGTGAGATCAATCTTATTTTTGCATTCATATTTCATATCATTGTTAGATTAGCATAGCATATCAGTTTTCATATAGATTAATTTCATATTAGTTTTTCATTCATTCTTATTGCATCATAAAATATCAAAAATATAGATTAATTGCATTCAATTTCATATCCATCTTTTGCATTCAAATCCTTCATTTAGGTGTCGTCTAGGTCACTGATCTCGATTACAATCTGAGAACATCAATCTCGCACCTATTAGAAGGCAGTAAATCGCTTGGTTAGATTAGATTTCAATTTTGCACGATTTTGATTATCACTAACCTCTAATGTTTTAATGAGTGTTGTGTTTACAGATCAGGTACAATTTTCACACACACAAATACAAGCATAGAACTTGTTCAAAATAGCAATTAAAAATTAAAAACATTCTCATAGATAGTTTGAGAACCAATGTACTTTTGTTGCACTATGTTTTTCTGAAACTTGAGGTAAGCCACATGTATATGGTAGCATAGTTGGAGTATAAAATAAGACATGCAATGAATTTTAGCTTGTTTCAGATTATGTATGAATATATGATGTAGATGACAACCATGGAGCTACAGGATGCATCAATTTCCAGCCTTAGATTGTTGTTCCAATAGCATAGAACTTGGGAACAACACATAAGTAAAAGAAAAATTAGTAGTGTTGAATTATGCATTAGAATATCCAGGGAAACTATTGATTGTGTGACTTGGGGAAGAGATAATTGTAGAAATGATTAAACAATTACTACATTAGGAGATGAGAATGTCAAAAATTGGAGACTAATTACACCTGCATGTATTCTAATGTATCCATTGCAACATAACTGAAGCTTATATTATCCAACTTTTTTTTTCCTACTCAACTAGACTTTGGAAGGAAGAAGTGTATTGCACCCAAGATTCAAAAGTACAAGTGGTTGAGGGATTAACAACTTTTGAGAGTGCTTGCAGTAGAAAATGAATGTTAAAATATTGAAGTGATTCTTTAATGTTTAAGTTTTGATACCTAAATAAATATAATGATTATGACTTTCTTTACCCATGCCTCGGTAATTGAGGTTTATGCTGACCATCTGAGATATTTGTCCTACAAAGGTCTATTATATGTTTATTCACATTTGTTTGAATGATATAAGTTAATCACTATCTTCTGTAAATGGGTGTTTTAGAGTCTTAGGCAAACCTATCAAGGGACTCAGTTGCTTGAACATGTGATATTACTAGATATTAAATTAGACAATGATACATAGTCAGCCCAAAAAGGTTAAAATTTTGATAGGCAAAGGTGAGTGAGGATGTACATTTTAAATACTAAAATAAGTAATCAGACTAGATTATAGAAGAAAACAATAAGTGTAGATACAGTCAATTTTGTGTCTATCTATATAGTAAAAAAATTATTTTAATATAAAATAAAATAACCCTTAAGTAAATAAAATAATTTCAAATTATTAACTCTAATTTTATAAAGATATACTAGTCCTATTCTTAATGGAGTACTTAGTTAGGTTTGTACATCTAATTAAATTATTGTTCTTTGAAATTTCATTGCAAATGAATAAATTGACAAACATGAAGAGATTGTTAGGCCTAAGCAAAATGGCTTTTTTGTAGGTAGGTTTATTTTGGTTAAATTAGTGCTAACTTGGGAATCTATTGAATGGGCTCAATAAATAGCTCAAGATGACATGATCCTTAGGCTTGATTTTGATAAATTCTAAGATGGTCATTTATACTTATATGCTTCAATGGTTGAGATTGGATCATAATTTTTGTGCTTTTGTTCGAATGTTGTTCATAGGGGTGAATATTAGATTGGCTATCAATGTAGCTCTCTTCCCATAATGTTGATCATATTTTTTGTGCTTATGTTCAAATGTTATCTATGCAGGTACAAATTCTAGTTGGAGTAAATGCCTAAGGATGTCATAGGATTTGTGGGTGAATGTGTAGATGAGAGCATTGCAAGTTCAAATTTATTTGTATTAAAACATATTATGCACCAATAGTTGTGCATGTTTGTACATAAATACAATATGTATAGTACATAAATAGAATATAAAATATGTATTGGAGCAATCTATTGATTTGTATATGTAAACAATGAAGTTTTTTTTAATAACAATGTTACTTTTTTTGTGCAAGTTGATGTGTATTACAAACATAATGTCTCAATAGCCATGAAAAAAAGGTCAAACCCTAATGGTTACGAGATCACTTCCCCTATATGTCCATTTCTTAAAAAACTTGTTGTCTTCGTATGCAAGTTGACACCTTAAAAAGTTTTTCTTCGCTAAATATTTCTTGGCTTCTAGTATTAACAAAACTCGCTAGCTTGGAAGGGTCAAAAGTGGTCATAGTAAAGTGTTGTCAAGAAGACGTTGGCTTATTGTTTATGTTGTCTTTGTAATTTGTTGGTATAATTTTTAAGTTGAAGTTTTATGTTTATTTTTTTTATGTTGATAAGGTTTTAATTTAAAGTTGTTATGCTTTTTTAATTTAACTTTTTTTTTCTTTTTTTTTTTGTTAATATGTGATAATATTTTGTATGAAAAATATATGCAATTTTAATCTTCATAAACATATTGGTAGACTTTTTTTTCTTAGAATTAAATTAAGATAGCTTTTATTTTTATATTATTTTAAATTAAAAATAAAATATCATTATAAAGAATCACTTTTACTTATTTATTTTCTAACAATTGTTTTTTATGAAATAAGCAAGACCTATATAAATTTAAGTAAACAAAGATTATTTTTTAATTGAGAGATAATACCTTACCTATCCTTATCCTTTTCTTCTTTTCATTTTTCTTCTTATTTCACTAGATTAATTAATTATCTATACTAATTAAATTCAAAATTGTTATAAATGTGATAATTGATTCTATTAATTTTAGCTTTGGACTTTCCAGAAGACAAAAAAAATGTCAAAAAGGAGAAAAGAAAAATAATAAGAATTCTCATTATTTTACTTTGTGAAATTTTATTCATGTTGTGGCTCTATTGTAAATTTTTATTGGGGACAATATTAAAGTGAAGAAAAATTCAATAAGGAATATTGTTTTTAATTTTTACTAGTTTTTTATTGAGGTAAAAATAGGTTTTGAAGGGGCCCTAATACCCTATACAAAGATAAAACTTAAGATTGATCAATAAAAGTTCCCAAAACACAACAGACTAGACAGACCAAAAGGCTAGAAACCCCAAGAAACACCCACAAAAAATATTGCCAAGAAAAGAATTTGACAAAGTAGCCTAGATAAAAAAACACCCAAACCGTTGCACAAGATAAACCATTGGAGATTTGCATCATAAGGAAAGGGATGGGACCAAATGGTCATGTCAAAAGAAGGGTAGGACTTCTTAGAATGTTTTCCTTTAATAGTGATCCAACCTTCTTCAACTCTATCAGCCTCATCCTACTAGCACAACGAGTCCAAAACTGAAGATCCAACACCCAGCAGTGATGTTGAATCTGTCAGGGAAGCAACCAACACAGGGCTATCTATAGACCCTTCCATGGAAGGATCAGAAAAATTAGAACAAAAACCAACATGGCCAGCAGAACCAACACCCACATAACCACCAATAGAGAGCCTAACACCAACCAACGAAGAAATCGCAAGTCCAGAGCTAGCATAAGGGTGCACAGGACCAGAACCCACTACCACAATAGACCCAACAGGAACAACATGAGGTATATCAGGGCCTGAGCCATCCACCACAACATTAGACACCTGAGTGCCTAAATCAGGAGTAGTCTCCTTCCCAAGCTGAGAGGATATTTTCATAAATGTGTAATGTTGGGTGGAGGCACCCTTCCACCAAAAAAGAGAAGATTTATTCTTCTTGATATCCAAGCCACATTGGGCAGAAATGTGACCAGTCTTAAAACATTTGCGACACCTAAAGGGAATACCTTCATCTAGTCAAGTTGTTGGATCCAAGATCCCAGGGATGATTCAATTTTAATTTTATTTGGGAGACCCTTTGAGGAGTCAAGCTCTACCAAGATGCGGGCAAAAGTGGAATGATAAATATTAGAAGAATCATGATCCAACATCAAAAATTCCCCCAAAGCCTCACCCACTTCCTCAAGGATGGAATCATGTCATAGATGATGGGGGAGATTAGGGAGCCTAACCCAAATAGGGATCTTGCTAAAGACTTCAGAGGAAAGATTGAAATCGAGGTGCTAGGGCATTACCATTAGCATAAATTTGTTATCCTCCCAGCTAAAGAAGTTATCACACAAGATCTTAGATATATCCTCAACATTATCAAACTTTGTTATGAAAAAACCTTTTTCCATAGGAAAAATATGAACAATATTAGATAATATTGGTTCCCATCTTCTAGACACCTAGTCATGTAGTTGTGGAAGGCTAGGCCAGAGTCCCTAAAAATGGTAGATCAGACCATGATACTTAAAAATATCAATGTTGTTTGCCAAGTTCCCTTTAGCCTCTGAAGAAAGCTTAACAAAGAGAGAGCAACACACTAGAATTAGAGCGATGGAGAACACATTTCCATTAGAAACCCTTCCTTTCCCACTCACAATCATCTTGGAAACAACCTTAGTGAAAGACCTTGCCGCAAGAGAGTACTGCAAACCAGAACCCATGATAGCATCTATAGCAGAAAGCGGGGAAGGGAAGGAGGGATCTACAGATGGAGCAAAGCCCCCAGACCCAGCCGCCAACAAAGAGGAAGGGGACGTCTTCGAAGAAAACATCGGGGCAAGAGAAACCCCAGGAGCGCATAGACAATTCCCAACTGCAGCAACAGTCAAATCACATCGGGCATCTAGCAAAGAAGGCCCATATGAACAGGTGATAGTGGTATGGGACCCCTTGCAGCAGCAATGTTAGATGGAATAGAAGTTCCAAACCCAGTAGCAAAAGAAAGACCCTTCGAAAATGCAGAGCAGGAAAGCGAGGCCATAAGAAAGCCCCTTAATTTTTACTAGTTTCATAATTTAAAAATTATCTTGATTTTAGTCTTTGTAATTTGTTGGTATATCTTTTATATTAAATTTTTATGTTTATTTTTTATTTATTTTATGTTGGTTAGTTTTTATTTTAAAATAGATATAATTTTATAATTATATTTGTTAATATTTGATAATGTTTTTGGTGAAATTTGTGTAGTAGGTTTGATCTCATTTTTTTATTAAATTAAAGTAGTTATTATTTTATTATTTGTTATTTAAATTAAAGTAATTAAGTATCATCAAAAAAATTATTTTTATCTATTTATTTTCTATCAATTTTTTAACAAAATGACTAAAATTCATATAAATTTAAACAAGCGTTACTTTTTCTATCTAAATTCTTAGTACCTTTACCTATTTGTATCCTTTTCTTCTTTTCATATTTATCTTAATTTATATTTAATTAAATATCTTTACTAATTAAATTTAAAATTGTTATGTACATGATAATTGGTTCTCTTAATTTTGTCTGGACTTTCCAAAAGACAAAAGAAATGTCAAAAAGGAGAAAAGAAAAACAATTAAAATTCTCTTCTTTTTTTACCTTGTGAGATCTTATTCATGTTGAGGCCAAAATTAAAGTGGACAAAAATTAATCAAGGTGTATTATTTATTATTTGTAAAAGTCCAAAAGTTATCATTATCTATTTTTTGGTTTAAAATGGTATAATATAGGTGGTTTGTATTTGTTTAAAGCATGCAATGTGTAAGCTATTGTCAATTTGTTATTTATAAAAAAATTAAAAACAAAATTCCTCTTTTACAATAAATGAGATCATGTTTTCCAATTAAAGAATAAAAGTATTATTGGTAAGATGGACATTATTTTTGAGATTCTTTAGTGGGAAATATAAAGAATCAAAAATTAAAATATTTACAAAATAAAGTGAAAAAAATCTTTTAAAAAATAATTCTAATACAAAAGAGATGTGACTTCACTAAGTTTTAATTTGATCAATGAAACAAGACTATTATAAAGTAAAGAACTAAAAGTTGAAAAACATAGAAGATAAAAAGATAAAGTGAATAAATTCTTTTGAGATAAGATTACAAGTCAAAATATCTATCCTAATTAAATTACACACAGATATATATATATATATGTGTGTAATTTAATTAGGATAGATATTTTGACTTGTAATATATATATATATATATATATATATATATATATATATATATATATATATATATATATATATATATATATATATATATATATATATATATATATATATATATATATATATAATTTATTTTATTTTATTTATTTATTTATTTATTGAACAATAACTAAAGATGCTCAAATTTATAGTGTTTATAATTGTATTTATGAGGTACAAAATCAAACATAAGTGAATTAAAGTAGTCATCATGGAGAATATTTCAATATCCTACATGTCTAAGCTTTTAGGTTGTGATTTTTGAAATGGGTTGTCTAGTCCGAATTGTAATTAATTATTTAGTCTTTTGTCCCTTTAAATATGAAAAAGATAGCTCATGTTTCCAAGATCACAAAACCCATTGAAGTGTAGTGATATAATCAATGATTAAGCTTTAGAAGCTACTAAGATAACTAATGCAATTTTTGTAATGATTTTAAGAGGCTTATGCTTCTCATATTTTTCCACATTGAATTCAAGCATGATATATACAAGACAATTTATTATACATAAGATACATATGATAAAGTTAGGTCGTGCGCATTCTAATGAATAACATGTTTGATGCAAAGATTTTTTTATCTTACATCCAAAAACTATTTTTTTTATTATGATTTTTTTGAATTGAATGTCTCTTTCAACTTGTCATTAATATTTTAGTTGTGTTTTCCTTCAAATATGACAAGCTTTAAATAAGATAGCTCATTTTTGCTAGACCACAAAATAATTGAAATAATTAGAGTACAACTCATTTTTCTAAGACCACAAAATAATTGGAATATAACATAAACATTGATGAAGTTTTTGAGACTAATAAGAACTAATGTAGATTTTATAACTAATTTGAAGAGTCTCTTGTCTTCTCATTCTTAAATACAAATGTAACATAAAGTCTACTAAATTTTCTTAATATTATAATAATAAAGCTCAATAATCATCTTTTAATGACTAATATGTTTGATGATAAAGATTTTTATATAATACATTGGCTACAACTTTAAGAGTTGCTTTGACCATTTTTATGGTGTGAGACAAGCTAGAAACAACCCAACATAGAAAAAACCGAAATCCAACACTAGGGGAAACATTTGCATTTTAAATGATTTTAATTTGTCAGTGAAGTTATTTAGCATTCTTCTTAGAGTTTGAAATCTTATTGTATTTCAAAATGTATGGTGATTTTATTATTTCACATAATTATGAAGGATTTGCTAATGGTCAATGGTAATTTTCGTTCAAAGGAATTTATGAAAGATTGTGCAATGTAGAGGTACAAAAGAAGTGGGTTAAGAATATTTCACTTGCAAATGACTATTGAGAGCCTTTGAAATTAAAGCATTTTATGATGGGATTTTAGATTGGAGAACGTAGAAAAGGCTCATAAAATGATTATCAACCAACCATTTGATAAAATGAGAAAAATGATTGCTAGTGAAATGTTAGATAAAATGTTAAGCAGATTGTAGAGAAAATGGACGGGTTCTGTGGGTTGAAATGTGAAGTTAAGGGGATTTTTTAACAACGGTTTTTACCCAAGAGTTAAATTTCTACTACCAAAGGTTAAATGGGGGTGAGAAATATATTTGTTACATTTAGGTAAAATGATACAGAGGAATGCAAATCGAAGGGAAAAAGTAGTCTTCAGTGGCAAGTGAAGAGCAAATAAAAAGAGAAAGTAATATGAAATGGCATATTGTTTGATGCTAGTATATGCAAATTTGATGGTTGTGTGTTCTAGCTATCAGTTTGTGGTTTAATCTACAGCTTCTATGCTCCATAAATTATAATTCTTCCTTCATATGTGAAGGTTCTAACTTCTGCAATTCTAGAAATTGTTATAGAAGCTCTATAAAGGAGTGTAGGGGGTTTTAGTTCAATAAGTTCTATAGTTATCAGTCATCATTTCATGGTATTTCAATATTTTAAAATGGTTTATATGTATTTCATATTGTCTTATGTCTCTAGGATGGATTGTAGTATTCTATGAATTAAATAATTAAGGGTTATTGACATCTTCATGCACATTTGTTGCATTGAGTTATTTTTATAATTGCTCTATACTCAAGTAACAATGTAAATACTTGTATTTTGTCATAACATTTTCCATCTCCAAAAGGCTTACATGGCACTTGCTAACATCTCTCCTTCCCACTCTGATTTTTCAAATTCGCCCATGCAGGTTTCTGGGTCTGTGAATGGGTCAAACGTCTCCTCTATGTTGTTGGTGGGTCTTCATGCCCTATGGTAAATGGAAAATCCTTTTTCGTCGACTGTCAGGTTTTGGGGCTTCTAGCTACTTCGTCGCTTTATTCTGGTCCTGTGTCTACTCTTGTTGTCCCTTCCACATCGCTTGGCACCCTACTTGCTTGTGCACCTGGAGTTGGTGTTGGTTTGCCACCTTCAGGTTTGGGTGTTGTGTCTGGTGGTGGTCTGAGTTCTTGCTTGTTGTTTGGTTTGACACTTTCCTCTATTGTTGGATAGAATGCTTTGGGGTTTCTAGTGAGTGTTGGGGGCTCGTGCATTGTGCAGTCTTCTAGTCTTCCTGTTGGACTCCTTTCTTCTGCCCCCCTTTTTGGGATTAGTACTTCTAAGGCTAGTGTTGGTGATCATAGGCCTAAAACTATTAGGGGAGGGGCCCCTCCCCAAAATCTACTGCTACTAGTAGTAAGAGTTATGTTCATGTTTCTAAATTTGCTGCTACAGCCCCTCCAAAGGAGATAGCTCATCTCATTTCTTGTGCCTCTCATGTGGTGGTTTGTGGTCCTGAAGTGGTGGAGAATGTTGATTTCTACCAACAACGTGGTTTGGTTGGTAGATTTGCAGGCCTTTGGCCCTCCCTCTCGTATCTACATTATTGGGTTATCAACTCTTTGAAATCCTTAGTCAACGGAGATATGTCCTACCCCTATGCTAAGGGGTTTTTATTTCTTCTTTTTCTTCCTCTAAAGATCATGATCTAATTCTAAACAAGTTGTGGGTTTGGGGAAATCATTCCCTTTATGCCAAACCCTGGACAATCTCATTCAACCCTCTCACTAAACCACTCAATGTGCGTTCAGTGTGTGTTCATCTTCCTAATCTCCCACTCTATTTCTGGGAGATGTCTTTCTTTGAATCCATTGGGAACTCCCTTGACCATTTCTTGAAGGTGGATGAAGCTACAATGAGTTTAGGCCATTCTACTTACGCTCGTATTTTGGTTGATTTGGATGTCTCTTTGCCACTTCTTGGGGACGTGGTGCTTATTGTGGGGGATAGGCCATAGAATCAAGCGCTTTATTATGAGGGTCTTACCTTTCGTTGTTGGTTTTTCTTCTCCACTGGTCATATGGACACTGATTGTGTCTTTTTGCACCATAAAGGTGTTTCTTCTTCGTGGAAGGCTGCAAGTAATGCTCATTTGACTATCTGTACTATTGACTCTCTCTGAGTTATCTGAGGATTCCCAGGATGTTGTTGACTAAGTTGAAACCCCGACAGAAAATATTAATGATGCTCCTACTGCTAATTGGGACTAGGCTTCTACGGTTGTTCCAAATCTTTCTCCTGCTGCAACCCATGTTGTTGCCTTGAATTTTGATGGTGCTTTGTCCTTGGGCTAGGAGGACATATCTAATCCCTCTATTACTTCCACTACTTTGCACCAATTTTTTGTTGTCGATGCTCGACTTCTACATCCCCCTGATTTCTCTGTTGATTGCTTCCATAACGGAGTATTTTATGTTAGGGAGCCTAAGAATAGCATTGTCTGGACAATTGTCTGATGACATAGAAAGAACTCTTGCCCTTCTTCTCTAGTAGTGTGAGTTTGCCCGCTTTGTTCAGGTAAAAGCCTTTGCATTTTGTCATGATAGTTTTTTTGTATTTCTAGTCAACATGTTTTGTGTTGCCTATGTGTTGTGGATGGCTTGATAATTCATTTTTAGGCCTTGTTTTTGTAATGGGTCAACCCCCTTATTTTTTGGCTACTTTTAATTTAAAAATAGTGTAAATGCTTTTGTAAGAGTGATAGGAATATTATGTTCTCAATGGATCTCAAAAATAGTTGTGGTAGGCTTCAGTCATCTTGTTATCATAAGGTGGTGGCATTATTCAAAACATGTTTAATTTTATAAAATAGGATTCATGGTATATGACTCTAGTTTACCAAGTTGTTTATTTTTGTGGTTGTAATAAAAAATTTGAAGGGTACTAAAAGATTAGAATTTTTGTACCATTCTTAGATATCCAGTTTACCAAATTTGTTGCTTTAGTTGTGATCAAAATGTTCAAGCCTAGTTAAAAAACATTTACTAAAAATGAAGGTGAGAAAATGCTCGTTCATGCTAAATGCAACATAATAACACTAATCTTGTTAGGAATAACACAACTAAGAGGGGGGGTGAATTAGTTGTGTGCCAAATGTTAAACTTTAAACTTATAAACAACTTACTTAATGTAAATCTGAAAACTTCAAGAACAACACCATAACACAAGTATTTATTGTTGAGGAAAACTCTATTAAGGGAAAAACCTCGGTGCGAATTATGCCCGTGAATAATGGACTAGAAATATAGTATCCATGTTAGGAGATCTAGCCTTGTTAGGAGTTGATTATTACATCGAATACAAAGTCCCTGTTAAAGGACAACCCTGTTAGGAGTTGAAAGAAATGAAGAGCTCACTGCTCCAACACATTGTTTGAATGTGAAGATTAAACCCACCTTATGGATCCATTGTCCAAAGAGAAGTATGAAAGTATACTTATAACAATGAACTGACTGATAGCAACTTGCTTTGCCTATACAGTATGAAAGTATACTTATAACAATGAACTGACTGGTAGCAACTTGCTTTTAACCTATACAGTTCCAATGAAGTGCATTACAATCATAATCACATCTTTACATCCTACAAAATTAGCATCCACATGTTCACATTCTCCCATACATACACAACTACAACAAGGAATGACTTTCCTTTATACAAGTTACAATAAGCAATTAGGTTGGTCTATTACGACTTCCCCAATGTACACACAATTATATAGATCATTGCTAAGACACAAACAGTACCTTAAACAAGTAAATAAAAAATACAAATCATCATTTATGCGCCAAGATCCATAATCCACACCCATCCATTGAACACGTTATCTCCTCTAGTCGGCCCCAAATAGGTCTTCGCAAGTCCATGTGCCACAATTAACGTCACCACAATCCTAGTGACCCAATGATATCATAGAATTTTCTCCCATGTGTATTTTTTCATTCCTTAAGATCGCATTCCATAACTCATGCTTGCATCCAAGTTATCCCAAAAACTCAGAGACCATCTTTGTTACTGTTCTATAACCATTCTTCACCAAAACAACTATAACTTGTGTAAATAGCAATATGAAATCCAACAACCTTAGATATAAGGTGTACATACTTCCCTCTACACAACTTCGTCCTCACAAATACTGAAACACCGTATAATGTCTGTGCACAACTGTCAGCCTTGCTTGAACCTGTGATAACCAGTCTTTCTTAATCTTCTAATGCATCCAACTGAAATATATGTTGACATCAATGACAAAACATGAATGTCAACACCTCAAATAACAATGATTCCAACAATCTCCCCCTTTGACATTAATGGAAACATATGTGAAAAATCATCAACCCAAAAGTAACCTTAATACAACTTGTTCAATATCCTTTTCACAGCTCCCCCTAAGGCAGTAGGGTTTTCCACCTGAATATCTCCCCCTTTGACATCAATGGAAAAGGGTGTCATAGCTCTTTTCCTTCTCTGCACATCCCACCTCTGTAAGGTGTAACTTTTTCAAATATTCATGCCTGCAACAAACTAAGTGCTTGATCACTCAAATGTGTTTTATTATGTTCTCTGAACACTCCCCCTAAGGAGTGCATCTAAGCATCAAGTCCAAAGAATGATATAGCTATGATAACTTTAGACTGATGCATGCATGCATCATTTAGTTCTCACTGGGAGGGGTTCTCACCTCAAGCATACCTCTAAGATATTCAAATGTATCTTTTGGAAAAGGTTTGGTGAATATATATGTTATTTTCTCCTTTGTACTGATGTACTCCAATCTAACTTCCTTTTCTACAAGCTTATCTCTCAAAAAGTGATATTTGATTGAAATATGTTTAGTCTTTGAATACATAACAAGATTCTTTAACATGTTTATTGTGCTTGTATTATCATAATGTATAACCACTGGCTCTTCAAAGGTTATCCCAATGTCCTTTAGCATCTATTTCATCCAAACAATCTGTGTACAATTTATAGCAGCAGCTACATATTTTGATTCAACAGTAGATGGAGCTATACAGTCTTGCTTCTTACTTAACCATGAAACCAACCTATTACCAAGGGAAAATGCACCACCACTTGTGCTCTTTCTATCATCAATGCTACTTGCCCAATTGACATCAATATAAACATGCAATGTAAAATTATCAAACTTTTCATACTATAAACCATATTTCAATGTTCCTTTCAGATATATAAATATCCTCTTAACTGCAACAAAATGAGTCTCTTTAAGATCTGTTTGGAATCTCGCAATAATTCCAACTACATTAGCAATGTCTAGTCTAGTGTGAGTTAGATATTGTAATCATCCAATCATGGATTTGTACTTTGTTTAAAAAAACTTTTAGATTCATCAGTAGTAGTAAGCTTGCATCTAGTTACCATAGGTGTTCCAACAAGTTTACAATCTTCCATTCCAAAAAAAATCAACAATTCTTTAAGATACTTGGTTTAAGAGATAAACATGCCATGTTCATTTTGAGTAACTTGCAAACTAAGGAAAAACTTCATTTCACCAATCATAGATATTTCAAACTCATTCTTCATTTCTTCAGCAAATTTATTGTGTATTTCATCATTTCCTCCAAAAATAATATCATCCACAAAAACTTCAATGATCAAGATTTCATATTTACTAGCTCTTAAGTACAAATTATTATCTGCACTACTTTTTTTGAAACCAAGATGCAATAAATACATGTCTAACCAAGCATACCATGTTCTAGGTGCTTGTTTCAGTCCATACAATGCATTTTTCAACCTACAAACCATGTCTTTATCATATTTCAAAGCAAAACCATCAAACTACTCAATGTAGACTTCTTCTAGATCACCATTCAGAAATGTAGACTTCACATCCATCTGATATACCTTAAAGTTTTTGTGTGCAGCATAAGCAAGGAACAATCTCATTGTTTCTAATCTAGCAACAAGGGCAAATGTTTCTTCAAAGTCTATACCTTCCCGTTGTGAGTAGTCTTTAAAAACCAATCTAACCTTATTTCTTACAACCATGTCTTCTTCATTCATTTTGTTTCTAAGGACCCATTTAGTTTCTATAGCATTCTTGTCCTTAGGCCTAGGAACTAGTTCCCAAGTGTTGTTTTTCCTTATCTGATCCAATTCTTCCTACAATGCTTTAATCCAAGATTAATCTCTACATGTCTCATCAGTAGTCTTTGGTTCTACTTGTGAAATCAAACAAAGCTCATTCCTAATCCTTGATCTTGTCATCATGCTCTTATTTGCATCACCAATAATCTAATTTTCAAGATGATTTCTCTTAACATACCTTGGTGTCTTTGGATTTTCAGTAGGATCATTCAAACATGCTTCAATTCCATTATCAATTTCAAGGGTTTGTTTTTCCTCGACCTGTTGTAACCTCCATGTTTTCTAAAATCCGATCACATTCATACATTCTGTCATGAATCTGAAACCTCTGATCAACTTTTACATTAGCACTTTAAACCATGTTTCTCAATCTTAGATTGAAACACTTATAAGCCTTACTTTTAGCAGAATAACCAAGGAAAATTCCTTCATCACTTCTAGCATCAAACTTTTCTATCTCATTGTCTCTTTTGATATAACACTTGCTACCAAATATTCTGCAGTGTTTTACAATAGGAGCCTGACCAAACCAAAGTTCATAGGGTGTCTTATTAGTACCTTCTTTTATTTAAACTCTATTCAGAGTGTAGACTTCAGTATTAACAGCTTCTCTCCAATGCATATGTGACACATTCCCTTCAAGTAGCATAGTCCCGGCAGCATCTAATATAGTTATGTTTCTTCACTCTGCAATCTCATTTTGTTGTGGTGTCCTAGGAGCAGATGTCTATTTGTATATCCCATGCTCTTCACAGTAATTATTAAACACATCTGGTGTAAATTCTCATCCTTTGTCTATCCTCAAACACTTTATCTTCATACCAGATTCATTCTCAACTTTTGCTTTGTAAATCTTGAACTTATCAAATGCTTCAGACTTCTCTTTAAGAAATGCAACCCACATCATCCTAGAATAGTCATCAACAAAGAGTATAAAATACCTTTTGCCGTAGTAAGATCTTGTTCTTGTAGGACCACATAGATCTATATGTACCAAATCCAATTTCTCCCTTGTTGAATAAGAGTTGCTCTGAAAAGTGCTCTTAGTTTGTTTTCCCATCACACACTCTCTACACATGGTGTTAGAAGGCTTCACAATTTTTGGAACATCTTTGACTGCATTGATGTTATTGACCTTCACAATGTTATCAAAATTTATATGACAAAACCTCCTATGTCATAACCAACTGTCATCTATCTTCGCAGAAAAACAAGTAGCCTCTGTAGTATTTAATTCAAACACATTACCTCTTCACTTTGAACCTGATGCGATCGAGTTTCCAGACTGACCTCTGATAGTACACCTCCCATTCTTGAACTATAAGTGATATCCCTTGTCAACAAGTTGTCCAACACTCAAAAAGTTGTGTTTAAGTCCATCAACAAGCAAGATGCCATCAACGTTAGTTTTACCATCAAGAGAAATTGAACCTACTTCAATGATCAACTTAGGAGTGTTATCACCAAATCTGACTATACCACCATCATATCTAGTTAGTTGAATAAACTTATCTTAATCACCAGTCATATGATGTGAACAACTACTATCAATGATTCATTCTGATTTCTTTTCAACATGCGAAACTAAGGCTCTTTCTTCATGAACAAGCTCATCATCTTTAATAGCAACAAATCCAATTTCATCATCTATAACATCATCATCATGCACACCTTCACTAGCATAGTAACATTCATTATCTTTGGAATATTCAAGCCTAACAAACTTAGGCTTATGCTTAGGAACCCTTGTAGGACATCTAGATGCAAAATGACCAATCTTGTTACATAAAAAACACTTTAAGGGTAACTTACCTTCAAATTTGATTTTTCCTCCCTTTTCTCTTTTTGCAATTAGTGCCACAAGTTCATCTAGTTTCATTTATTATTCCTGCATTTTTGCCCAATCGGCATCATAATCTCCAAGCTCTATATGTCTATTACTTATGTTGGTGCTCGCAAGATTTGATAAAGTCCTTTTGTCACTATGCACAATCGCCTTAAATGCAAATTCTACCTTAGGTAACTTATCCTCCAGTTATGCAGCCTCAAAGGTGATCAATTTAGCAATCAACATCTTGTTGTTAAAGTTCCTTGTCAGTGGAATGATTTCTTCAATTGCATGTACTTTAGTCTTATATGTAGGTGTCAAGGATCAAAGAATCTTAGCGATCACTTCTTGTTCAGTATATGTTCCTCCTCCTAAGTTTCTGATTCATGTAACAACCTTTGTAACCCTCTGTACACATGCTCTAACATTCTCATCATCTCGCATTTTTAGAATCTCCATTTAAGTCTTCCAATTCTGTAATTATGCATGCTTAGTGTATTGATCTCCTTCATATAGTGCCTCTAGCCTTGTCCAAATCTTATGTGCAGAATCAAGGTCCTTGACTTTTTGTGAATTCAACCTCAGACAACACATTGATCAATGCTTCTCTTGCAACCATATTACAGGAGAATAATTCATTTTTATCCTCAGAAGCACTTCCTAATTCATCTTCAGTCTTGATCTACTCATCCCTTTTTGTAATCATTCAATAGTCGATTCTCAAACATAGAAAATGAGTTATCATCTTGTTCTTCAAACTATCAAAGTTTTCAGCATCAAACTTTGGACTTCCCTTCCTGTAGTAAGTCATCTTCAGGATCACCTCAAGTTGTTAAACTTTCTCTCAGAGGACCACAAGCTCTGATACCAATTGTTAGGAATAACACAACTGAGAGAGGGGGGGGCGGTGAATCAATTGTGTGCCAAACATTTAAACTTTAAAATTATAAACAACTTACTTAATGCAAATCTGAACACTTCGAGAACATCATAACACAAGTATTTGTTGTCAAGGAAAACCCCATTAAGGGAAAAACCCCGGTGGGAATTATGTCCACAAATAATGCACTAGAAATATAGTATCCTTGTTAGGAGATCTAGCCATGTTAGGAGCTTATTATTGCATCCAGTACAAAGTCCCTGTTAAAAGACAGACCATGTTAGGAGTCCCTTCAACCTTGTTAGGAGTTGAATGAAATGAAGAGCTCACTGCTCCAGCACACTACCTGAATGTGAAGGTTAAAGGATTCATTGTCCAAAGAGAAGTATGAAAGTATACTTATAACAATGAACTAACTGATAGCAACTTGCTTTGTCTATACAGTTCCAATGAAGTGCATTACAATCATAATCACTGCTTTACAAAACTCGCATCCACATGCTCACATTCTCCCATACACACACAACTACAAGGAATGACTTTCCTTTATACAAGTTACAATAAGCAATTAGGTTGGCTTGTTAAGACTTCCCCAATGTACAAACAATTATATAGACTCTTGCTAAGATACACATGGTACCTTAAACAAGTAAATAACAAATACAAATCATCATTTACGCACCAAGATCCATAATCCACACACGCCATCCACTGAACACGCTGTCTCCTCTGGTTGGCCCCAAATAGGTCTTCGCAAGTCCACACGCCCCAGCTGACATTACCACAATCCTAGCAACTCAAGGATATCACAAAATGTTCTCCCATGTGTCTTATGTCATGCCTTAAGCTCACATACCATAACTCATGCTTGCATCCAAGTTATCCCAAAAACTCAGAAACCATCTCTGTCACAATCCTTTGTCACTGTTTTGTAACTGGTGTTCACCAAAACAGCTATAGCTCATGTAAACAACAATATGAAAACCAACGACCTTAGATATAAGGTGTACATACTTCCCTCTACACAACTTCGTCATCGCAAATACTGAAACACTGTACAATGTTCGTACACAACTGTCAGTCTTGCTTGAACATGTGATAACCAATCTTTCTGAATCTTCTAATACATCCAAGTGAAACATATGTCGTCATCAATGACAAACTATGAATGTCAACACCTCAAACAACAACAATTCCAACTATCACAGTATCATCCCAAACAGATTAGTAACAATTGAGCAATGACTGTTATCATGGATTAAACATCGATTGAGATGTTTGAAGAATACTACAAACTGCATCTAAGGGGAGCAACTGACTAAAAAGTCATTAGAGCCCTTAGCAGTCAAGAAAGCACATTCAACTGTAACATGCCAGATATAGTTTGCTCATCTATTGCAATTTAAAAATTCAAGTGGTATGGTATCTACATTTTAGATACAAGCTTGTTAACTCAAGGCAAACTTACTATTCAATTTAATTTTACTTTTATATGCAATGTTGATTATATATCTATGATGATTCCAACAATGCTGATGTTTATTTGCAGGTGTATAAAACTGAATATATGTAAATGCAATGATCTTGTATTTGACTATGCTTAGAATTTCAATGAAGAAATAAATGTAACTGTATTGTTGTTCACTGTACTTCACACTTATTGATTTTGGTACTAATACAGAACAGACCAATCAATATTTGTATAGGCTGAAGTGAATTATCACGCCTATGATAGACGTGACTCCATGAGGAGTCGTAGTCACACCTAATGATAACATATTGTTATGAAACACCGTTCCGATGTATATCAGTCGATACCGATTCATAATCACTAATTGATCGATGTCGATTCATAACCAAGTATAATCGATTGATACCAATTCATTATAGATGAATATCAGGTTTAATACTGATTCATGATTATCAGGTTAATGCCGATCCAATGTTAATTATAATTCATATTTATCGATTCAATTCGATCAAAGAGAATTATATAATTATAATTCATATTTATCGATTCAATTCGATCAAAGAGAATTATATATATATATATATATATATATATATATATATATATATTCTTTTTTAATCTGATTGATAGTATGTATGAATTTCTCTAATTGATTACAATATGAATTCATCTGATTGATATATATATATATTCTTTTTTCATCTGATCGATAGTATGTATGAATTTCTCTAATTGATTACGATATGAATTCATCTGATGGTGGCTATATGCAACAACAAAGCTAAATTGCCTCGTGTAGATAGGAAAAATTATCTAATTGTAATGCCTTTATCCAACATATTTTTTGGCTTGTCCTAGAATTATTTTTCAATTTCTTTCCTGCGATGAACTAAAACATCTTCGATATCACATCACAGGCTCCCCACCAGGTTGGAGTCAGTTGATGAGTAAGCTGCACTCACAAAAAGCCCAGCACAGTTCAATTCCTGCTGGATGCAGCTGGGCCTCCTACAATTCCCAATTGCTTTAAGAAAATGGATTCCACCCACCATGGCCTTGAAACCCACTGTGTAAAGACTATCTTTACCAGAAAGAAAATCACAAGCTAAGTGCATTGTTTACCAAAAACAAGATAAAATTGTACGTAGCAGGTTTACTTGCAATTTATTTACAGATGAACTAAGGCTTACTAGGAAGTTATTTTAAGATACAAAACAAAACCAATCACACATACTGTCGTATGCATATTAGTTATGGACACTTGTGGAAAATTTAGTATACTATAATCTGTATATTTGTTCAGGCAAAAACTGAAAGAAAATCTTTGGCATAATAATTTCCACAGAAAAAGACTCGTTAACCTCAAAACATATGTCATCAACAATCATACATTACATAATAGAGCTTCTGGAAAAATACTCTGTTAATTTTTTAACATACATTGTCAAAATTAATCCAGCAAGCTCAGTTTGCACAGTTATTAAATATATGTATTCTAGGGCATGATGAAGCTTCTGAAACCAAAACAAGAAGTCAGATTGAATAATTTGCTTGAATAAACAGGAAAAATTACAAGAGAGAGTACTGAGCTTATGAATTGCTTATGAGAAATTCTTGCTCATTTCAGTCTTCTATAAATATATCGCTAATGTTGATTCTATGTTGTAAGGTCCATAATTGCACTGACGATATCTCCATCAGCAGCCTTCAATGCTGTAACAGCCTTAGGTCTTGAGACTCCAGCCTGAGTCATAACTAGTTCAATATCCTTTGGCTCAACACCAGTTTCATCAACATCTTCCTCTTCCTCCTGGGCAGCAGTAGATGATTCTGGTTTAGCCATTACATGGCTTAAATCAGGAGCTTTAAATTGCTCAGCTGCCTGTGTCTGCAGCTGTGAACTCAGATCCTCAATCTTAGCCTCGCCAAAGATTATGTATGTATCTGACGCAGGACTTTTGAAAACATCAGGCTTCGAGATAACAAATAAGATCTGCAAAGTCGAGCCGGCAAAGAAACAAGGATTTCTTAAAAAGAAACAAATTTTGTATGCTGAGAAACTAAAAAATATTCTTTTGACAAAAAGTGACCATCCACTTAGAACAAGAAATGGAATAAAAACCAACATTTCTGCTTTTCTTTACAGTAACCCTAGTGACGCCAGTGATTGGCTTCATTCCAAGCTTGAGCATTGCTTTCCGACTCTTCTTCTCACTCCTACTTTGCTTTGATTTTCCATTCCCATCAACACCTTGCTCTCCTGAAGGGTGGTTAGGGATTTAAAAATGACGAAACTTAATAAATAGAGGAAAACATTGAAAATAAATAAAACGTGTGATGACTAGGAAAGACTTCCACAGAAAATACATAATAAAATCATTACAAGAAACCAGAATAAGAAGATAATTAAAACACTACCTTGAGCATCATCCTCATCTTTATCATCATCGTCATCTTCATCATCATCATCATCATCATCATCATCCTCTCTATCATCTTCTATGATAGCTTCATCTGACTACAAAATGAAAAATAATTTTCCACTGAAAAACTTGGTAAAGAAATGAGTGTACAGAACAGTAAATTTGAGACTCGTGTCAATGATGAATTCAATCTTTTCTGCCTATGTTTCATTAAAAGGGTGAAAACCACGTAATCAGTACAACAGAAAATAGTTACCATCACAAAGGTCATCAACTACATCTTCATGGTTTTCTATTTTTAATTTACTGTAGAGAAAAATGTAGGCTGCGTTTAACAGCTCAACTTGATGTTCATCAAAATGAATTATAGAGACCATTTGAGCCTCAAATAAAACAGAGGCCACAGGCTCGACCCTCAACACTACAAAGATTCAAAATCTTACTAACATATATATTTCATAAACTCTATACATGAAAAACAATAACAAATACTGAGAATTAGAATGCCATAATTTAGTATATACAATAGTAAACTGAAGTATAAAACTCATAACAAGTATGACTATGCCACAATATGGTATGTAGTTATAAGATGTTAAACACTGTAAAAGAATTGATGTTTTTTGTTAATAACTTATACCACATATCATACAACTTTTACCAATTACACTGTAGAAGAATTGATGTTTTTTGTTAATAACTTATACCACATATCATACAACTTTTACCAATTCATTGTGTCAAAAACAAAAGACAAAATAAACATTATACCTGTTTCTGTTAGCTTTTTAATTATTTGCCACAACCTTTACCAGTTCATTGAGTCAAAAACAAAAGAGAAAATAAACATTATACTTGCTTCTGTTAACTTCAATTATTTGCCAGGCTTGCTTTCTTCGTGGTGCAGTATCAACAGTGGAGCATTTCTACTCAAATTTCTCAAACATCCTGCTGTAACTTTACCTGCATATATGCCTGTCTCCGTTACATATCTTAACGATATGTTTTGAGGAATTTCTTCTATCTACCTATTGTCTTGCTGTGATGGTTATGAAAATGGATTTCTTCAGTTTTCAGAGTAATTGATTGGATCTTTTTCTTGAGCATATAACGTTTGTTGTTTCTAAAGATTGCTTCTGCTTCCTTTCAAATGAAACTACCAGTTATAGGATATGATGCATATTTCCAGAAAAAGAGAGTTTGATTGATGTGTTTTGTATATATTTTCTGTTTTCATGATGTCCCTTGTCCATCTCCAACCAGTTTGCAGTCATTTTGTATGCAGTGAACAGCACGTACCTCCTGCTCTCTACCTTTCTGATTTTCTCAATGAAGCTGGGCTTCTGCATGCTCTGCATCGACTCATTTAGGGTTTGACAGTCAAAAAGTCGAATAAATTGCCTGAAATTTCACCCAAAGCTTGAAAAGCCAAGCCCTGCCTGACACCACACTTAATTGGATCCATACCTGATTCTGGGATGACTTGTATCTGAAAATGATGTTTGTTAGACTGTCTGGTAAGGTGAGGCAAAAATGTCTATGTTATCGAATTGGCTAATAGTATAGTTATCCTCTTGTTATACACTATACCCTGTTCTTTCCATGGTTTCATTTCTTCCTAATGTAACTTCTTACTAGTGTAACTTTAACCAAAATTTCTCTTGGCTTAGTCGTACAACTGAATTCAAAATGCATAATCTGGACTAAAAGCTTAGCAAGACATGAGTTATGAGCAATAAAATTGGCATGTAAATGCACACGATGCTCACATGACATAAAATATATATTGGAGTTTAGAAAGTGGTTGGTATTATTGTAGTTGATTAATGACTCTTCAGCACCTTAGGGTTCTGGATCTGTGTCAAATGTGATTCTTTACCAACTTCAATTTCAGCCAAAAAAAACCTCGTCTTTGATTTCCACTCATGATTATTCTATGGAGTTAGATGCACAACTTTTGGCAAATCCATGATAAAATCAAAGAATATAATAGAAAAACAGCAAATTACCCCTCAATAGAAGCAACTTTCCCCTTTGTTCAGCAAAAAATGACTCTTTATTTTGCGAATTTACAAGAATTGCTGGTATAATCTTTCCACAGTCCATTAAATGTAGTAAAATTATTTCAGGAAACTGTTTGAGTATTTTTGAGTCAATGTTTTGATTCATCACGAGGACAAAAGGATTATGAGAGAAAAACCTGATGCAGAGTAGCTTTATAGAGGTTGCAGAATAGGAAAAGGAATAAAAAAATAAACTCAGTAAAGGAGAGATAGTTGATAAACACATCAAAAGATAATATAAAATAACAAAAAACAAGATTCATAACAAGAAAAACAAGACACTAACACACTTAAAGAAAATGAAACAAGAAGACAAGGAAATAAAGAGTGAAAAAAAGAAAGCATAAAAATTCAATGTAAAGAAAAAAAGAAGAGGATAATAAAAAATAAAATGCAAGGCAAAAATTGAAAAACAAACAAAAACTAAAAACAAAGAACAAGGATAAAGGAGAGAAGAAAATAAAAGAACAAAAGAATAAAAATAATAAAATAATATTAAACAAAAGAAGAAAACAAAAAATTAATTATTGAACTTAAAAAGAAACAAAAGAAGAAAACAAAAAATTAATTAATAAACTTAAAAAGAAAGAAAGAGACAAGGAAACAAAAGACAACAAAGAATTGTAAACATAACATAAAGTAAACAGAGCCAACTTTCTAGCAATATTTTGTTTGCAAAAAACACTTGTAAAATCAATAGAGGGTTTTCTCAGAGTATATTTTGTGTTGTGCGGTATGTTTTTTTAATCTTTGCATATGGTTAATCTACAAGCCTCTATGCATGTTTTTCTCTTGCACAGTTATGTAGGAAATAGTTTGATGATGATCGAACGGTATTATTTTCCCAACATATTTTATGTTATATCTTCCCCTTTATTTAGTTCCTTGAATCCCATGGATGCAACCAATTAAGGTGGGGGCATGTACTGGCATTAAAACTGAAAAACAAGAGGGATCAAACTTGATCATCAGTAATACACTGCTTGTCTCAAAAAATATGATTAATAGAGGTTTAATCCAAAACAGTTGTAGTAAATGGATGGCACGCCATTTGATACTTTTATGTTTTAGCAGGGTTTTTGCTTTACGTATCACCTATTGGTTGGTGTCTCACATTTATATTTTTGTGCTACAGCTCAAAAGTTTTGGGATTTTGTCCTAACGAATTCCAGATTTGGGCTAATATGAGCTTCTGAATGCAAATGTTATTTGCTTTTAAGGAATCTATGTGTGCTCTCGGTGTGCAATGATAATTCTATTGCCAGCATGTGCTGGCAATCAACCCCATTCCCAAACATAACCATCTCTTAAGAATTCAAACTGAACCTGAAATGAATTTTTCTACTATGGTACATATTTCCATGAAAAGCTAGATTTTCTGTTCCAACTTTGTGTGCTTCAGATTTTGAAATTTGCTATTTGCATGTGCGTAGTTTGTGCTAGTCAAGGCTCATGCATATGCTTATTTGTGAGACTGTCTGAACTCATTGCAGCCATTGATAACTGCCTTGGAGGCATAGTGCACAAGACTGTTCCTTAACGAATATCTCTGGCATTTTTCACTAAACAGTTCTGTGAATAAACTCCAGACTGGATAGTGGGTTTATTTACATTCTGGATTTTGAGTTAGTTCACAATTTGAAGGTCTATGTGTTCGTTTTCCAGTATGCTTTGGTTAACAGTCTTGGCAGCATAGTTGCTAGGAGATTGGTACTGGTAATGGTACTGGTATGGGAGACCCTGTACTGATGCAGGAACTTTTAGTGACCTTTTGAGATTTTAGAATTTTTTGAGATTATAGTACTTTTTTTTAGATTTTCTCAAGTTGCATGTTTGTAAATTAGAAAGTTTTGAGATTTTATTAGTTTTCCGAGATGTTCTCAAGTTGCATGTAAGTAGATTAGAAAGTTTTGATATTTTAGTAATTTCTTGAGATTTTCTCAAGTTGCATGTAATTAGTTTGTATTAAGGTATATTTTTGAGCAGATACAAGGTTTCTTATTTTCAATAGTGGGAAGGTTGGAGATCAGAATAATGAAAAGAAGATGTAGATCTCATTTCTTGAGTTTTCTTGTATTGTTCCTTTTTCTAGTTCTAAATTCTAATGGTTAGTTGGATGTGAATTGGGCTGCATAATCTGGTACTAGAGCAAGAAGATGGCTGGGAGATGAAGAGGAAGAGGAGGTCTTGCCCAAATGCATAGAGATATGCAAAATCTATAGTAGCAAGTAGTAGAGCTTGCAGGTATGATAGCAAATCAGAGAATTAAGGGGAAATAAGTGAAAGAGGTGAAGATCAACATGCAGATTATGAAGAGGGAGAACTGTTAAGAGTATCTAACTTTTGAAGAAAGGATGCTCAGAGCATTAGAAGGGAGAAATGAAAATGACGGAATCAAAATTGAAGTTACTGATTATGCATGTAGTGTCAAACAAGAGGAGCTAATAGATCAGTTGTTAATATGGACAAGTTTTTTGAGTGGAAGTGTATGACAGAAGAAAAAAAAAAGTTAAAATTTGCATGCACCAAGTTAAAGGGTCATGCAATGATTTGGTGGGATCATTTACAAAAAGAACGAAAAAGAGAAGGTGAGTATAAAATTAGGACTTGAAATAAGATGGAGAAGTTGAGAGAGAAAGTTTTGCCAATGGATTATGCATAGACCCTTTTTCGTAGATTTCAAAACTTGAAACAAAATCTATCTATTGTGGAACAATATACAAGTGAGTTTTATAAATTGTCCATTTGTATGGAGCACCCAGAAGCTAATGAGGAGATGGCTGCAAGGTTTGTGAATGGTCTAAAATTTTCTATCCAAGATGAATGGAGCATGCATGTGGTTAACATTATTGAAGAAGCATACCAATTACTGCAGAGTAACCCAGAGCGCATCTCCCCCCTAAAACCCAGATGCACCCGAGACAGGGGGATGGCGTCCCAGCAGTTTGGGCGGAGCAGCCGTTTTGACGTCATCTCAGTGGGGGACGCGGGGATGTCTCGGCGTCTCGGACGGGGACAAGGGAAAGTCTAGACGTCCCTCGACCTTGAAGGAGACGCCCAGACGTCCCCCATCATGGCAAGCCAAAAAATAGAAGTTTTTAAAAAAAAAAAATTGTTCATGGGCGGGGGGATTTATACAAATATAACATTTAAGTATAAGTTTGATTTATTTAATTTCTTATACTTTAAGTTATATTTGTATAAATTATAAAATATATATACTTCAGGATGTTTGAGATAGGTTCCAGCTTCATAGGAGTTAAGATGCAAATTCTAGATTTTGGGGGTTTTTGAAAAATTCCAGACTTAGCCAAATTTCACGATTCAGCAAGCCTTCAGTAGGGTTACCTCCCACAATCCATCATGGCTTTCTAAGGTGAAACTAAAGTTGGCAAAATGATTCTCAAAGGGTTTTAACTTTTAAGTTTAATTCGTTTTTATCACAAATCACTTGGTTTCGACCCCATCTCTATGAAAGACTTAGCTTAGCTCTCGCCCAAATCCTAGACAGACATAACTTCCCAACAAGCCAAAATCACTCAAACCTCATTTGCCGGACCTAGGGACTTGAAAACAGCCACCAACAAAGATATAAATGTTAGATATTGGTCCTTTTGTGTTGGATATACATGTTAGATATAACTTATATGAATATCTAACATTTATATCCAACACAAAAAGACAAATACTTCAACACAATACTTTTACATCTTTATGTCTTATATTGTTATACATCTTTTCATAACTAGCATTTTAAGTACCACATGTATAGTATATACTATATACACCCCCCTCGTCCCCCGCCGCCATCCCCCCACCGTCCCCAAATTGAGGCCCCTCTGTCCACCCGTCCCGGAAACTTGTCCCCCTGTCCCGCTGTCTCCCCGTCCCCCAGGGTGGTGTAACTCAATTAGTTTTAAAGGCAAAAGAAAAGCATAATAGACAATATTTTCAAAGTAATATGGGTGCAAAAAAAGGTGCAAAATCTCTATTGTAGGGTGATTTCGATTATAGTAGGGGAGAATCATCTCACAGAGTAGACAAATTAGATGATACTCAACAATAATTTCAAAAGCAACAAAGAGGAAGAGGGTTTTAGAGAGAGGATGGGAAAACCCACAAAGAACTTTCATTTGCTTTAGTTGTGGTGAAGAGGGTCATAGCGCATTTGAATGTCCAAATTATCACATGCCAAAACAAAAACAAGGATAACAACCACCTAGAATGAACTTAGTTCAAGCCAAGGATGAGGAGGAAAGGGTAGATCTTGAGGTTCCACTAGATGTGGGAGAGAGCCTCAAGATGAGGACAATGGTGATTCCAAAAGAGAAGCAGTGTAGAAGAAGGGATGTGATGATTCTTAGCTTCGAACAAATATCTTTTGAACCAAATGCACCTCAAGAGGAAAGGTATGTCAAGTTATTATCGATGGGTGGCAATTGTGAAAATATGGTTTCTAGAGAAATGGTAGATAAATTGAAATTGCTTTGTGAAAAACACCCCCATCCTTACCATATTGCATTGTTTAAAAAGGGAATTGAAGTAGATATTGCTAAGAGATGCTTAATCAAGTTCTCCATAGGAAATATTTATAAGGATGAAGTATGGTGTGATGTCATTCCAATGGATGCATGCCATGTGTTGTTGGGGAGATCATGATAGTAATACAAGAAGGTATCACATGATAGAGAGAAGAATTGATACACTTTTCGGAAGGATGGTTCTTAAGTGATTAATTACATCTCAAGGCTGAAGGAAGAGTTGAAAATATGTTGTATACAAGGGAACCTATCAAAGATATGAAAGCAATAAGTTTTTGTTATGTATTGGTGATGCAGAGAGAATGAAGTGAAGAGATGCAAGTACGAGCTGCAGCAGTTGAATACCCTTTGGAGGATGTTAAAGTTTTATAAAATGAAAGTACAAATTTGAATGAGGATGAGGATGTTGCAGCAACAAAGGAGAAAGAGGTAAAGATTAGTTTTTCTAATTTTCTTCAAGATAAAAGGCAGATAGGAGAAGAGGTGGAAGGAAAGTTAGTGGTAAGTTTGAGAAAGAAGTGGATTGGAAACAATGGGTTTCAAGCAAAACAAAGGAAATGATTGCGCAAATTTTGGACAAGAAGACAATTAACACTTTGCAAGGTCAATACAAAAGATATCTAGTACAATGGAAAGGATTAGCACCAACTGATAACACATGGATTATAGAATGGGAATTGCAGAAGCTAGATCAATAAGTGGCATGAGTTTAAGGACATAAACTTGTAGGAGCTGTTTTCTTTTCAACTAGCAGAGAATGATGTAGGAACTTTTAGTGACTTTTTGAGATTTTATTGATTTCTTGAGATTTTAGTAATTTCTTTAGATGTTCTCAAGTTGCATGTAAGTAAATTTGAAAGATTTGAGATTTTATTATTTTTTGGAGATGTTCTCAAGTTGCATGTAAGTAGATATAAGGTAGTCTCAAACTGAAGGAGTTGGTATAAAATATAGGGAAAATTTAAAATATATAGGGAAGTTTTCGTATGCAAATATGGATTAAACATGTATATATACATTATATTCATATGAAAACATGGATGAAGCATGCATATATTTTATATACATTATAGAACCGTAAACATATTACGTTTGTGTTCAATTGATGCCTTTGTTTGACCACCAATATTGATGTTATTGACTAGTCTACTCTAGTGGTTGCCATTGATGTTCATTTCCAGCCTAAGCATGTGAATTTGAAGGATAATGAGTGGTTTCCAGCTTGAAAGGTACGACCTAGTACAAGTCATACCTCTTGTAGGCTTGGCGTGATTTGCTGACTACGATCCCCTGCATTTCTTGACCCCTTTGTTACTATTTGGTGGTGCTTGTGCTGTATGTTGCTGCTGGGTAATATTCGGATGTGTTCTTTGATGTTTTGAAAAGGTGTTTGATGAATTTTGTAGCTGATTTGCAAACAGTTGAATATTAGGCCTGCAATCAAGTTTGAGCTTTGCACAGTGGTTCATAAACTTGACATTGATCATTCCAGCACTTTTTGCAAGTAGTTAATTTTTTCTTTCTGATTGGAGGATATTTTGATAGCGTTCTGTTACTAGTATGACCTACAACTGCTTCTTTATGCACTACCAGGTTCTGGGTGTTTGTGGAATTGATTACCAAGCTGTGGTTCATGTTTTTGAGTGCTTTTGGCTTTGATTCAGACTGTTTACCCTTCATATCAGTGAAAAGTCCAATTTTGCAGACTTGTAACCACTGTTTTACACACTACCAAGTTCTGACTGTTTGTGAAATTTATTACCAGGTTGTTGTTCAATATTTTAGATCTAAATGCTTTTGGCAGTGATTCAGACATGTTTACCCCTCATATCAATGAAAAATCTAGTGTTGCAAGCTTATAATTGCTTTCATATGCATTACCAAGTTCCGAGTGTTTGTGAAATTAAGTTGTGCTTGCTGCCTAGATTTGTTGCAGCTCCTATCTTAGTGTTTTCTAGACTTGTACTTAGAACTGACATATGTAGTTTAATGTGTATGAAATTTGTTGAACACTTATGCACTATTGCTGACTTGTGGGTCCCACAAAAAAGAAATGTTTTAAAAGCATGAGTCTTTCTTTTTTAATGTGCTGGGAAAAGGGGGACGATTGCCCGTCCTTGGGATAGGGGATGTCACAGATGTCCCCAACTGTCTCAGGGATGGATGTACTTCCCCTTTGAGAACTGCTTTCATCCATGTTTCCGAGATGTTTCCTTCTATTTTCCAGATTTTGCCATCCATAACCCCATCCCTGGGATGTTCTGGAGATGGGGATGCTGTTTCCTTGGTATTTATCACTATAGTTGTCTCATTGTATAGAATTAAGACACATGCCTACATTTTGTTTAATACTACCTCTCACAATTCTTGCAGCAATAATCAACAAGCTATTTTTGCCATTTTCTCTTGTGAAAGTTATTTTGGTGTTGCAGGGTTTGTGTGGTTGTTGGGGAGTCACCGATGAACTCCTACATGGTATCAATGCTCTAGATCTGAAGACTCCTTCCCGTTTTGAGGGTGATTTGGGCTAGTGCTTTTGCTAGGTGTAGTTGGGGGCAAAGTGGATTTCATGGTTGAGCCTAAAAGGTCCAAAACCCCCTATTTTCATATTAAAACTTTGATTTAGGAGGTAGGAATTTTTTTGGCAAAGGTTGCAGATTTGAGCAATCAAATTTTTGTATAGTTGTACATGATTTGTATGCTCCACAGATTCGTACTGTACGGCCAAATCATACAGAATCTGCACAGGTGGTACATAGTTTGTTGGCTAAAAAATTGCAAATATTCTGCAGGAATATTCTCCTGTGCAAGCAAGGGTACAGGTTGGCGTTAGTGTCCTTCGCATCAGATTTGGTGTATTTGGTACAATTTTTTTTTAAATTGTTTATTAGAATCAAAGTTTTTTAATAAAAATGCAATTTTAAAATAATGAGGTTTGGCAGATTTAAGATTTTATAGTCTGTTTAAATTTTATATCACCAGTTGTGAGCGGCAGGGCTAGGCCCACACTATTGGTGGCGTTTTTGCCACCACTCCATAGCCCCAGTTACTGCCTGCTTTATCGCTACCCTTTGGGCAGCACTATTTTTTTCCTTTACAACGCTCAAGTGTAGTCATGTGGGTGCCTGCCGGCTGTAATACCCCAAAAATGGGCTATAAGTTCATTAATCTCCTACATCTTCAATTCGAATGAAATCGACATCAAAGTCGTAATCTAAGGCACATCTAAACATCATCGAATCATAATTGATTATCTTAAATTCTACATCGGGGAATATTCCTAATAGTATTCCTAATCATCATAATTATTTTTAATTTTATAATTATTTGGCAATAAATCACATTTATCCTAAAATTTGATTAATTAAATATTTTGCATATTTAATTAATTAGATTTAATATTTGCCACTTAATTGTTTAATTAAATTTAATTCTATCTATTATTAATTGTATTATTTAATTTTGACAATAAATCAAAATTCCTATGAATAATTGATTAAATTATTATTTAATTAATTAAAGCATGTTGTCATTATTTAATAATATAATTTTTAATAAAAGTTTGGTAAAATAGTTAATTAACCCATAAATTAATTATTTTATTTCAAAAAGCAGTTAAGTTGAGCATAAATCACTTTATTATTAAATTAATTCATAAATAAAACATGCACAATCATAAAAGCAGACAACTATCAATTATCAATTAAAGTTAAACTCTATTTTGAGTTAAAACTTAGCTTTTGCATGTTTTTGTGAGTTAATTATCCTTTATTTAAAAATAACTCAAAAATCAACCTGAGTTATTTGAGTGATTTATAGCTTTTATCCATGCACCTCTAAAGCCCTAGATTTCCATAAAACCAAGGCTCATCTCTTCATAACTCATCTCTCAATCATCTCTCAAATTTGCATCCAAGCATCTCATATTTTGCACAATCACGCTGGAGAATTGGAATTGAAGAATCAAAGCTCTTGCGAATCGACATCTTTGTGAGATCAATCTTATTTTTGCATTCATAACATATCAATCTTCAATAGCATTCATAGCATATCAATTTTCAATAACATTCATAGCATATCAATTTCATATTAGCATAGATTCATATCAGTTTTTATCATTCTTATTGCATAGAAAATATCAAAAAAATAGATCAATTGCATTCAAATCCTTCATTTAAGTGTCGTCTAGGTCACTGATCTCGATTACAATCTGAGAATATCAATCTCGCACCTATTAGAAGGCAGTAAATCGCTTGGTTAGATAGTTTTCAATTTTGCACGATTTTGATTATCACTAACCTCTAATGTTTTACTGAGTGTTGTGTCTACAGATCAGGTACAATTTTCACACACACATTTCTGGCAACCCACCTTTGCATGCTGGTTTTGATTTTTTGGGGAGCTAAAACCCCAAAGTTTCAAAAATTTAATTTTATCTCCCAAACGGCTCAGAATTTTGGTCTGAAATTTTTTTTGCTGGTTGGTGACATGTCAGGGAAGCTACAGTAAAAAATTTAGAATTTTCTGAGATGTTTTGAATTTTTAATAATTTTTTCTTGAAATTCCGAAAAAAATTAATATCTAACACAAATCAGCATATTTTTCGAAAAAATTTATATTTTCGGAAAGCTCTTTAAATTTTACAGGGGGTCCATTCTTTGTGTTTTAAATTTGGACATGATATCATAGCTCAAATAGTCAATTTACAAAAACTGGTCTGTTTTGATAAAATGGGTCTCTAAGGCACAAATGAAGAGATTTTTCTAAAATTTTTGCATTTTTGGAAAGCTCTCTGTTTTATTAGCAGGGGTCTCTATTCTGAATTTCTATTTTTGTGGCCAAAATCATATCAAAAAAATTAGATCTTGTTGATTAGGTCAAATGCAGCAAAAAAAATAAAGTTTTGTGATGGGTATGCACTTATTTTTTTTACATGATTCAATGAATGATATGAGTTGTCATTTGGGTTAATTGCTGGTTATTATTACTGATAATATTTGATTTTTAGAGCTAACCCTATAGTTTTCATAAGTTGAATATATTTTGCATATCTTGTTTGCTTGTTGGAGAGTTCGTCACTTGCTTGCATGAAAAAGCTCAACAAAAATTGCTAAAAATCAAGTAAAATCTACTAAGCGCGTTGCGAGGATCCCAGGTATTCTCCTTCATCTAATAATATTTTGATTTGGGACTTAAAATAAATCTCTTATGTGTCAAGCTTGTGTGCATCTTTTCATGCTTTTGATCTATTTCTACACACTTGCATAATTGATACTAGGTTGTGAACCCTTAAAGATTCATTAAGTAGTCTTAGAATACTTGTGATTGATCTTGATTGCTATCTTGGGTTATTGGACTCGCTAATCCGCCGGCCCCTCATTTCCGCCCCGTGGTTGCAATCTTAGCGCCATAAAGGGGAGGGGTCAACAGGACAGAAGCGTTAAATGTTCCACTTGGCAACCTTTTTGTGCTTTTAGGAACTCACTTGTTTTCTAAGTTGGGGACTCATTTTTAGCTTGTGTGAGGTGTTAAGTGTTCCACCTTGTGGACTCATCTCATATTCGCTTTAAGCGTTAAGTGTTCCTCTTTCTACTTTTTGGATGCTTTTGGTAGATTTGCTTTCGGAACATACATCTGTGCTCACATAGTAATTAGGCCCTATGAACACTATTCGTGATTCTTGAGAGATTGGATTCCCAGCGAAATCCTTCTTGACGACAGAATCCTTGTAGGTAGGGAGGATACTTAGTGTGTTTCACATTCAACTTGGTTAGTGAGTCTTCTCTTATTGATTGACACATTCTCTCTCCAGAGAGGTTGATAGATCACGTGGGGTTGATATCACGAGCTTTGGAGAATCAAAATTGGTTAGTGCATCTTCTCTTATTGATTGATACATTCTCTCCCTGGAGAGGTTGATAGATCACGTGGAGTTGATATCACAGACCTTGGTGGAACAAAACTTTGTCTTAGCGTGTCGAATTAATCTGCTTACTTTGTTTGGGTTAAAAGTGAAGAGGTGTCAAAACCTTAAATCTGGAGCCAAGTCCCCTTGTGGTATAAATCTGTGAGTCACCTTTAGAGAGGGTTAACCGTAGCGGACAATCCCTTCACAGGGCAAACTGCATTGACGGAACCTCAAGCGGTAATAGCCATTTTCGCCATGGTAGTGACAGCCGCTATATAAATGTCCTTGTGGAAGAAATCTCCACGGGTATGGTTCATTGTTGGGTTGTCAGATCTCCCTAGCAGCTCTTGAAGATTAAGTTCTCGAACTGTGTCAAAACCCTGGTGCGCCGGGATTGGAGTTCACCCCTTTGAATCATAAAAGTTGCAGAGTCAAACCATTACTAAAAACCCTAGAGAGGCCAATTTTTCACTTTCAGGTATACGTGTGTTATTGCAAAACTTTTCAGAACATACACAATTAGTACTCTCAGGGATTAGCACAATTTGGTCACTTGATTGTTCATGCGCAAGGGTGCTTTTGCCCTTGTTCATTGTTTTCAGACGTGCTTGGAATCACTTGCTTGCTGTTCTGCGTGCTTGTTTATCTACTTGGCTATTAAAAACGATCAAATCTGGTATAACATTCAAAATCTGGACAATACAATTTGCAAACAATCCAAAACTGAAGACCTTAAATTTTGCAAAAATTGACGTAAAATCTTTTCTGGAGTCAAAAGTCATACGAGTTTTGTCAAGTATCGTTTCAGTATTGCCCATCTGTCGTATGATTGAGAACCCAGTGTCGTACGAGTTTTCAAACCAGCAAATTCAAGAAAGTCAAAACCCTGTTAGAAACTGTCGTACGAGTTTTGTCAGTTGTTGTTTCATTGCTACCCAACTATCGTACGAGTTTAGCAACTGTCGTTTCATAGACTACCCAGTGTCGTACGAGTCTGCAGAGTGTCGTTTGGAAAAATTTGAGAGAGTTGTCAGAAATTGTCAAATTGCAAGATATCCAATGTTTCCAGCCTAGTTCCAGAATCTGTCAAAAATATCATTGTGTTAGGAACAGAGCAGTAGCTATTGAGCATTCTACCATTTTTCGAGATTGATCTTTTGAATCCGATCTAGCTTTCTGTTTGATCAATTTGAGTCCTTTTTATCTCATGTCAAAACCTTGTCATAACTATCAATCTTCAAAAACAGACTAAGTGTTGAGAACTCATGTCCGCTATCTTTTAGGCGATCTATCCCATACATCTAGGGCACAATATCCTTCACCCACGTCTCATCAGATCTTCAAAACTATCATAATCTTGACAAGGTTGCGTCATCCGATTTTCTCTAATCAAATTGTTCTTCAGTTCTCTTCGTCCTTTTCTTCTGTTTCATTCAAAGTTAATGGTGGAGACCAGAGCTTCTTCACACAAGAAATCAGAAGAAACATCTCAGAACTTACTTTTGACCAATACCTCGGGTCCAACTCTTGAACAACTCATCAAGTCAGGTATTTACGAAGACGACGGTCTCGGTAACTTTCGATTGAAAACTGTTTACATACCTCCTTTATCAACTCACAGAGGTAATCAGCAAACTCCTCCTCAATCTGTTCCAGGGAGCCCAAAAACTCCTACCATGTCTCAAGCAGGGACAAACCATGGTTCTCTAGGAGGAGGATCCCAGGGACACCATTCTCAACATAATGCTGACCAAGAACCTACGCCCTCTGAAATCCATCGATGTCAGAATGACGATGAATTCAAGAGAATGATGAGGCATTTCTTGAAAGTGGATAGAGAGGCATACTTTTTACAATTAGCACAGGAAGGAGCTAAACTTCCTCCTCACTTCAATGTCGAAGATATCATCACGCATGAGGAAGAAACTCCGATGACGGCCATAATGAACCAGCTGCACGCTATGCAGGTCAAAATGAATAAAATTGAGAAAGAGAAGGAACCCAAGGAATTCTCCATGGAGGCCCTTTGTCCTTTCCCTTTTGACAAAGACTTGTATATGCCTCCATTCCCAAAAAGAGTGGAGATGCCAAAGTACGACAAATATGATGGACACTCTGATCCTCAAGATCATGTCAGAGAGTTCTGTACGCACTCCATGGAATTCATGCATGAACCGACCTATCTGATGCGTCTTTTTCCTAGATCCTTGGGAGGAGCATCCATTCAATGGTTTTCGAGATTACCTTCTACGATCAAAACTTTTGAGGAATTGATTAAATTGTTTTATCAACAATATTCCTACAATATTCAACATCCGATTACCATGATCGATATCTGTAACCTCAAGCAATATCCAGAGGAATCATTCCTAACTTTTCTCAAGAGGTGGCGAAAGAAGTTTTCTCTATATGCTAGACCAATTCCCGAAATGGAAAAACTTGAAATCTTTATCAATAACCTTGTTCCAGAGCTCAACTATCCATTACAAATGCAAGATCATGTATCTTTTGATAAAATGGTGGATAATGCAATCAAGATTGAGAAAGTACTTGTCAAGAAAGGAGAAATCACACTTCAAAAGGACAAGTCTGAATCTGGATCTAGCTCAAAAGATAAAAACAAGAGCTAGAATAGAAACAAAGGTATCGTCTCTGATGGTGTTGTTGACACTATCCGCACCCCATCAAAGGCACCGGCCTACAATCTCACCCTTGCCACCAAAGCCATTGAAGCTTCAGAGCAAAAATCTGCTGAACCATCTCCAAAGAAGCCATTCAAACGATGGGATAATAAACGAAAGTTTACTCCCCTGGGAGAATCTTTGGAATCTGCCCTGAGAACCCTGATAGCTGATAACATGATCTTTTTACCACCAATCCGAAACCCTGATCCGGATCCAAAACCATATTGGTGGAAAGATAATGAATTATGTGCTTTCCATCGGACTAAAGGCCACAGAACTAATGGATGCTTCCACTTGAAGCATACCATTCAAGACTTGATAGATCAAGGGGACATCACGATCGATAATCCTACCAGCAATAATGATCACACAGCATTTACAGAACCGTTTTCACAACATGGCAAGGGAGTTTCCACTTCTCAGCCTAACATGGGGGCAAAAGTTAACTATGCCTACCCTGGAAACAATGCTGTCATCAATATGGTTGAACCATGTCTCTCTGAGAGCTGCAATGTCATCACGATTGTACGAAGAGACAGAAATCATTCCTCAGCTAATGCAGTTACCAAATCACAAGCTCAGGCTCATCTGAAAGGACAAACACCAAGTTCATCTAATGTCCCTAAGATACCTTTCAACCTCACATCTGCTTCTAAACAGAAGGCTGCCTCGAAATCTTCCAATCCAAAGGATACAAGACCTACATCTTACAGCATCGTCCAACAACTCCAGCATACCAAAGCCAAAATCTCTATGTTTGAGTTACTTCGAATATCTCCAGCTCACAGAGATATCTTAGACAAAGCTTTGCTCGGCTCTAATGTTCCTGATGATCTAGATCTAGACAGGTTTCAGACTATGGTTGGTCATCTAACGTCTCCGCAATATATCTCCTTTTCAGAGGAAGATGACAACTCCCTAAGTCACCCACATAATCAGCCCTTGCACATAGAAGTCTTGATCCAGAACCATCGAGTCAAACGTGTGTTGATAGATGGGGGCGCAGGCCTCAACATTTGTTCTTACAACTTAATCACACAGTTGGGATTCTCAGAGATGGCTATTGATCCTCGAAAGAAAATCACAATAAAAGCCTACGATGAACAAGAATGAGCTTCTAAAGGCACCATTGTCTTACGTATCCGAGTGGGTCCGGTCATCAAAGATACCACATGTCAGGTGCTTGATCTACCATTGGCTTACAATATCCTTCTAGGGAGACCCTGGATACATGAAATGCAAGCTATTCCTTCTACGTACCATCAATGCTTGAAATTTCCCTATGAAGGAGTGGAGGTTACTATCCCAGCAGATCTGAGTACAACTTGCAATACATTGAAGGAAAGTGCCGATAAGCTTGTTCCCAATAACAGAGAATCTTCCATCAAGCAACAAAATGTGGCTTCCACATCTAAGATGGACGACATTGCTAAAGAGATCAATATCAAAGAAAATGGGATGGGAGAATACACTATAGTGCCAGTCTTGTCTCTGACATCTCTCCCAATCTCACCTAAGTCGTATGGACAATCCTTGAAGCAGTCTAAATCAGAACCTAAGGAACCTATGGAAGCATACAAAAGAAATTTTGTGGCGGAGCAAGTATCCAAACAAGAATTTGAAGAGGATGAAGCTGTGCTTGCATGGCTATACAAAGATGATTCTGAATCCAAAATTGTTCAACCTAGTGAATCTATAGCACCTACAATCCCTTCTAATTCATATGGTCCAGAGAACAGATTGATAGCCAAGATGGGATATTCCGGTCAAGGACCTCTAGGAATCAGAGGAAAGGGTCTTGTGACACCCATTCCACATATTGGTAGAGCCAACAAAGATACTGGTGGCTTAGGCTTTAAGAAGAAACCCTATCATCTCAAAGGTGGTTGTTCTCATGTCATAGAACAAATTGCACCAGGAGAACCCCTTCTCAAGAAAGAAGAGACAAAACCCTCAGATGATGATTCAGATAGTTCAGAACTCATCCCCTATGAAAAATTGCCTAAAGAGATCAAAGATCTTCTTGATGATAAAGATGATCCTATCAAAAGAATTAATGTAGTAGACACACAAGAACCTACTGTAGCGCAAGAGATGGTTGCACCACAAGAACCAGCCAATCTCGAAGGCAATCAAACTGATCAAGAAGAAGGGGGTAGTTATTCTGACACTGATTCCCATGAATATGAATTCAAGTCAGAGACTGAGGGTAATCCTTCTTGGGGTATTCATCCTAATTTCACACATTTTCTAAGATTTCCTAGAGATCCTGAATCAGAAGCTGAGTCAAATGACTATGAATGGGGTGCCATTCCAGAAGAAGATGAGCTTATCACAGAGAAATATATTGATGTTATTCACCAATATGTATCTCAACCCAACGTAGGTCTAGAGCGAAACAATGAACTTAACGTGTCTGATCCACCTATGGCTGAAGAGGACTCCCATGATGATGTTGAGCCTATTCACGAATTGAACATTTTGAGCTGTAATATCACCTTTGAACTTGAGCGTCACGTTAGGACCAATGATGACATACCCATGTTTGATGACACACCAATGCAAATGGAATTTCTAGACTCATCTATTATGCACCTCTCTTCTAGAACATGGCGATTATTCTTTGATGGCTCTTACACACAAAATGGATCTGGAGCAGGCATATTGTTCATCACTCCTCAAGGATACTCGATACCCAAAGCATTCAAACTAAAGTTTCCTTGCACAAACAATATTGCTGAATATGAGGCACTTCTCAATGGTATGAAAATGGCAATACAGTGGAGAGTTACACAGATGCACATCCATGGAGACTCACAATTGGTTATCCATCAAGTCAATGATGTGTACCAAACCAAAGATGAAAAGCTCATTCCTTACAAGAGAATGGTAGATGATTTAAAGAAATACTTCATCTCTATCACATTTGAGCAAATACCCAGAACGGAGAATAAGGTTGTCGATGCAATGGCGACATTATCTACTCTCTTACAGCAGCTTGAACATGAACTACACTACGAGTTCCTCGTGGAAGCCTTATCCTATCTTGCATATGACTCCCCTGAAACCCGCATGATCTGCACTGTTGTAGGTTATGACTCATCTCGCTACAAAAATCTGTTCTCCTATCTCCACGACCAAATCATCCCTGAGTCCTTTAACCGCTTTGAGAAATGAAACCTTATCCGATCCGCATCCCGATATGTCATCATTGGTAATGATCTGTACAAACGAGGTCTAGATGGTACACTGCTTAGATGTTTAGAACGGGAAGAGTCTCAACGTGCATTAGAGGAAGTCCACGAGGGTATATGTGGGTCGCACTCAAATGGTTTAACGTTAGCTCAAAAACTTATTAGGGCTGGGTACTATTGGCCTGAAATGGAGAAAGAGGCTATTAAATTTGTTAAAAACTGTCAACAATGTCAAGTACATGGCAACTTGATTCATGCTCCCGAGAGAGATCTGATTCCCTTTACTACACAATGGCCTTTTCAACAATGGGCATTTGATCTCATAGGTGCTATCCATCCGCACTCTTCCAATGGACATACCCATATAATCACAGCTACAGATTATTTTACAAAATGGGTAGAAGCAGTTCCTCTAACACAAGCAACGGGGAAACAGATCTCTATGTTCATCCTGAACTACATCATTTGCAGATATGGGATCCCTCACTCTATAATCACAAATAACGGGGGACAATTCAAAAACAAGGATCTAGATGACTTATGTGCTAAATTCAAGATTACTCAACATTGGTCATCTATCTACTATCCTCAAGGGAATGGACAAGTTGAAGCTTCAAACAAAAATCTCTTGAAAATCTTGCACAGAACAGTGAATAAAACAGGAAGAGACTGGCATCTCATGATCAATCCAGCTCTCTCGGCATACAGAACTAGTATCAGAACACCTACAGGGGCTACACCTTTCGCTTTAGTTTATGGGTCTGAAGCGGTACTGCCTATTGAGGTTGAAATCCCATCACTCAGAATCAGAATGCATGGACTTATCACTGATGAAGACTACAGAGTGTCTAGGTTACAAGAACTTGAATTACTAGATGAACGCAGGCAAGCAGCGTATGATCATCTCAGAGTGTATCAGAAAAGAATGTCTAGAGGCTACAACAAGAAAGTCAGACATAGAAAATTTCAAGTTGGCGATCTAGTGTTGAGAGAAAATCCTAAAAATCAATCACATCGAGAACGCAAGGGGAAGTTCGAACCCAATTGGCTGGGTCCTTTTGTTATCACTGCTACTTTTGGCTCTGGTGCCTATCAACTCTCAACGACTGAAGGAGAAAAGCTTCAAGAACCAATCAACGTTCTCCATCTGAAGAAATTCTACGCCTAAGGCATTCAGTCTATGGTTAAATATTCTGAAAAAATCCTAAAAATCGGAAAAAGTCTTGAAAAAATAAACATCTTGGTGAAAACCTAGCAATAGGCGCCTTGATGATTCACAAAAAAATCAAAAAATATCAAAAATTCAAAAAAAAATTGAAAAAAATGAAAAAAAAAAAGTGCCTTGGTGAAAACTTGGAAACAGGCGCCTTGGTAGCAAAAATAGAATCTCTGCCAAGATGGTGAAAACCCGGCAAACGGGCGCCACTTGTTCCAAAATGCTCCATCTATCAGCACAATCTTGGTCTTTCTCAGCTTTCAGTCTTGCTTTAGTTTGTACATATCTCCCGGTTTGTTTCTGCATATCCTGGTTTCAATAAGTCGGTCTGTACACCAATCAGCTCAAGCGTCTGTATCCTATCAATGTTTAAATTTGGGGGCAATCAATGTCATATCCTATGGTCTCCCATGTATCTTAGACATTTCCTATCCAGTTAGAGTCCTTTGAAGCTTCCAGTTGAGTCAGTCTGTCTGTCTCGTCTCCAGAAAGGATTTTGCATCTACAACAATCAAACATCAAAACTCAACTGAAAACAATCTATGCTTTTTACATGCTTTTATCTCCTTGTATGCTTACTAATTCGCATTGAGATTTTGCATATTGTGTCCCTTCGAGCTCTTCGATGATGTCCTTTATAGGATTTAGAGAGTGATGACTGGGGGCATAATCTTTTCTCTGTCTTCTGCTTGTATGTGAAAATCTAACAACTTTGGAAATTCTGGATTGAAATGGTGTCCGACTGTAAGAGCCGCTATCTCGAATTGGATGGCCATGCGTACCTCGACCATTGATACCCAGACAATTCAAGGAAGTTTGATCTAACTATTGTCTTTTTAAATAAGTTCTTTCTCCTACTGTGGAACGCGATCTTGCCTAAGGATGTGAACGATAAAGGGTCACTACAGGTAATTCACATTGGATTTAGAATGATCTCTTGACTGTTTGATGTGTTTGCAACGCAAGGCGTACTCAGGTCATCACGACATTTATGTTTTGATACTTGTACAAATTGCTATATCAAAATGGACATGATATTCAGGTCATCCTGGCATTTATGCCTTGGTGCTTATATCTAATCCGACATTCCGAAAACAAAATCAATATTCATATGTCCATGGTTGCCTAGCCAGTGGGTGTTGTATTGATTCTTGCGCATATAAATCGATATTCATATGTCTATGGTTTCATAGCTAGTGGGCATTGTATTGATTTATCTGGTTACCTAAAAGTTCAATGATGATAACAAATCGACATATGATCAGTGACTAGGTCCTCGGTCTTGGGTTGCATTTCATCTTGCATGTCTCTTTGCATTTTGCATGTTTGCATGATCTCACAATGGCTAAATAAACTTCGAAGCTTAAATGATTCTCCACTCGCATCTTCCAATCTAACAAGAGCTGAATCCCACACGAAGGTTCCTCCAACGAAATAGCAAGTAGAATCTTTTTTCGAGATCAAAATTCAAATCTAAGATCATTTATTATGTCAAAATCGCGATTTAAAATTTTTGGACCTAGGACGGTCTACTGCTTGCATAATCGACCTTCAATCTTCACAGAAATCCAGTATTCAACTTAACTGATTATCTAACATCAAACTATCAAAATTTCAACTTGGTCAACCATGGTCAACTCATGATCAAACCTAGTCAACCTTGGTCTCCAGGACCTCTAAACGATGCAGAATGCATTCACCGGACGTGTTTAACCACTTCTCAAATCAATTAACATGCTTCTAAACTCTCAACACTGACTTTTCTTGTCAGATTTCAATTTTAATCCCGAAGGGGGCATGGTATTGCATATCATTCAAAGTCTGTAATCAAATTGGAAATCAATATCTTTCATCAGTAATCAAGACAATAATCACGTCTAGTTATTGATTCATCAAAAAGACCTCATCGCTCGGGGCAAATCTACCATCACTTGGGGCATATCAGATTCATCAAGATCCATATCAATCTGGTATTCTCCTAATCTTGTAAACTATATCAGTTTTTGCACCCATCGGTTCATCAGTGTTCTTCCCTTGGTTCTTTGGCAACTGAAGGATTCGGATGTGATACCTGCTAGTTCTGCTAAGACAATCGAGTCTAGAACGGGTCACTCACTTCTTTGCAATCCTAAGGTTTGGAATCAGGTGTTTTGACACTTTTTCGCAATCCGCAGTTCATCGCTGCTATAGTGAACATTATCTTTGATCATTCAGGACCTATTATCTTCATATCAAATCAATATCAATCAGCTTCTGTCTCATATCAATTATCAATTTCGCATCAGTTTCATATCTCTATCAAACACAGACTTTCTTTGAACCACTGCGCTTCGCACAGTAATTCAAAGAGGGGCAAAATGTAATACCCCAAAAATGGGCTATAATTTCATTAATCTCCTACATCTTCAATTCGAACGAAATCAACATCAAAGTCCTAATCTAAGGCACATCTAAACATCATCGAATCATAATTGATTATCTTAAATTCTACATTGGGGAATATTCCTAGTAATATTCCTAATCATCATAATTATCTTTAATTTTATAATTATTTGGCAATAAATCACATTTATCCTAAAATTTGATTAATTAAATATTTTGCATATTTAATTAATTAGATTTAATATTTGCCACTTAATTGTTTAATTAAATTTAATTCTATCTATTATTAATTGTATTATTTAATTTTGACAATAAATCAAAATTCCTATGAATAATTGATTAAATTATTATTTAATTAATTAAAGCATGTTGTCATTATTTAATAATATAATTTTTAATAAAAGTTTGGTAAAATAGTTAATTAACCCATAAATTAATTATTTTATTTCAAAAAGCAGTTAAGTTGAGCATAAATCACTTTATTATTAAATTAATTCATAAATAAAACATGCACAATCATAAAAGCAGACAACTATCAATTATCAATTAAAGCTAAACTCTATTTTGAGTTAAAACTTAGCTTTTGCATGTTTTTGTGAGTTAATTATCCTTTATTTAAAAATAACTCAAAAATCAACCTGAGTTATTTGAATGATTTATGGCTTTTATCCATGCACCTCTAAAGCCCTAGATTTCTATAAAACCAAGGCTCATCTCTCAATCATCTCTCAAATTTGCATCCAAGCATCTCATATTTTGCACAATCACGCTGAAGAATTGGAATTGAAGAATCAAAGCTCTTGCGAATCGACATCTTTGTGAGATCAATCTTATTTTTGCATTCATAGCATATCAATTTTCAATAGCATTCATAGCATATCAATTTCATATTAGCATAGATTCATATCAGTTTTTATCATTCTTATTGCATAGAAAATATCAAAAATATAGATCAATTGCATTCAAATCCTTCATTTAGGTGTCGTCTAGGTCACTGATCTCGATTACAATCTGAGAACATCAATCTCGCACCTATTAGAAGGCAGTAAATCGCTTGGTTAGATAGTTTTCAATTTTGCACGATTTTGATTATCACTAACCTCTAATGTTTTACTGAGTGTTGTGTCTACAGATCAGGTACAATTTTCACACACACACCGGCCAGTCTCCAGAGTGCCAAATTTTGTGCCCTAGGCCTTCACTTAGATTGTTAACACTTAACAATCCATTCACAAAATGCCTTTTACAATCATATATAAACTGCAAGACACATAACAGTACTGAAAACTTTGCATCAATCACTGAGCTATACACATCAAAATAAGCACACACGATAATCATAGAGAAAACATCAACCACTGATGTCTGCTAAAATCTTAGACAATCTCCCCCAGTCTTTGAACAATAATAACAAGTAAATGATCACCCGCACAGTACTAAATCACCCCCAACAAGTGTGTCGTCCAATACACGGGAATACTGAGAAAACAAGAAGTCCAGACTTTTGCTCTTTGACCACCATATAGCATGAACAGCCGGCAGTTACCCAGATGACATTACATATTCCAGAGTTTATTACACTCGGTATGAAGTAATGAACAACAAATGTTACCAATTTCTGTGGCACAAGTAATGACAACAATTACCGAGAATGGGCCGTTACGAAGACTCCATATTATTTAATGAGTGACACCAAAGGACGGTGATGGATACTTCAATAACCATGGCAGTTAGAATATAGGTGACGCTACAAATGATGTAGCCCTTCAATTTGCAGCAGTTAAGTTTCTTCATTAAACAACAATCAAGTACACATATGACTTGACAAAAAATCAACGGAACCTAAGAAACAATTTCTGGAATAAGGTAATATAATTTAGCTGAGAAACAACTGTCTCCCATGAATACAATCATACACGGCATAATATAGAAGAACCAAGACACTGAAACAATCAATGTAGGTATGCAGATAGCTCCTGCAGCTACCTAACTTCAACACCCTCGAGAGTGAAAAATATCAGCCTCCAAGAGCACCCACACTAAATGTGTTATTTAGCATGAAAACATTATAACACGCTTACAGAGTCTGGTTGAATACTTCTAAAACATCAAGCTCCTTCAATGCATCCTCCATGTGTCCAAGCATGTATCCACACATCTCATACCATGCTTCACATATGCACTCTTCAAAAAAATGCTCAATATAATGACAACCAAGCTAAAACTACTAACTAGCCACTGGCCAACCAACCAACCTCAACCACTAAACATGTGCTTGCTTTTATAAAATCAAGCTCACAAAAAACAACCAAGTCCAATAAGGTAAAAAACATGTGTCGCAAAACCACAAGTACACAAAACCATTGATCCCACATTTACTTTTGATGCTAGGTTGAATGTTTTTCCCATGTGCAACCCATGCATAAAATATCTAACTAATGTAATATACAACTTTACAAGTGGACCCAAGTAAATTTAATGTGGCTAAATGCATGACTAATGTTGCACCACAAATAAATAATGTAATTGTAATCTAAGCATGTAATCATGTAAATTATGTAAAGTAATAACCATAACTACATCAGCGTGTATTAAACATGAACAAAAAATAAATGTATGTGTGGCTCTCTGTAATATCCTCTCTACTGTTCTCAATAAATTACTGATTCGCAGATGTATGTATTTGTAACTGAACTCTGGACTGACTCGTTTGTTTTCAGATGGTGCGTGTATTTGACTTGTTTGATAGTATTAAGAGTGTTTATTTTCTAGGGTACTGCTGTTCAGTTGCTTGTTATCTTTGTTCTTCCCAGATTTTTCAACATATAATGAACTCAAACATAAGGGAAATACAACATATACAGGAGCAAATTCTGAATAATGCCAAACGGTCAATTTAATTCTGGAATACACACTTCAGTAATTTTACAAGATGTCAATATAACTGCAGTCTAGAAAATGAATACCAACCGAGCATGTAACCACACCACTCCAGCAGTCACGTGAATAGGTGACTGAAACATAGGACTGTGCGTGAGCAGCAGCATGATACCAAGTTGGCGCGTGCCTTCTTCCTCAGCTCGGTTCCCTTCCTAACGATATCCACTCACAATAATGCTGGCCTTCAATAACCTTGACTGCGGGAAAGAGACACAGTCCTCTAAACTGGTAGCCCACGTCCAAAATAGCTCACAAGAAGTTGATGTAACAGCGCGTGACAAAGTCCCGATAACGAGCTTCCTTTCCTTGCTCGCGAATGACCACATAAGACTACAATGCCCATAAGGGAGTTAGCGCGGGTTGACTGAGATGGGATACTAGACGCCCATGACTTGGAGCAGTCACAAACTGGCTGCTGGCGCGTGAGCTGATTGATAAAATCGGGGATCCCTTGCTTCGAGTGGAGTCCAAGAACGAGTGGGATGACTGTCGTCCAATCCTTGAAGCTAACGTTTCCCAAATACAGATGATGTCTCCTTATCACCGTGAATACTAGACCCAGCTCGGTGTCCACATACAGATAAAAATAATCGAAGATGCTGTTAATGGATTTCCTCCTTTACCAATATCTGAAGTATTACTGAATCTTTCAAGTGCTGAGGATGTTGTTCAACAATGATGGAATACAACTGACCTTCTTTACTGTGAAAATGTTGAAGATGAAATGTTCTTCTTACCAGTTCAATGGAACTCAATGTGAAATCTGAGTGATTCCACCTCTTGAAGAGATGCTAGGGCTACGTCCACTCTCTTCACAATTTCCAAAGGGTTTGCGTCCTCGGAAATAACCAGTCACAAATGCAACCAAATTTTCTTTTCTTTTTTTATAATAACTCATAGTCCTTTTCCCAATGCGTACTTTTTCTTTTATAACCTCGAAGTGAGGGAAAGCACAGAAAACTAAGCCATGTGGGATAAAAGAGCTCACTTAAGTCACTTTTATAAAATAAAGTAACTTAAAATTTATAAAGTGACTTTATAACATCACTTTATAAAATAAAGTGATTTAACTTTAGAAATAGAGCCCAGATATTAAATATTCGCCCACTGAAACCTGTGACTGGCTGGCATCCTCTGAAAAGAAGCCATTAGCCTATCCGGATGGGAAGATAGACTAATCAAGCGCCATAATGGCTTACTAGTGAGAAGGGGACATTACACTCTCAATGGCTAGGAACACTAGTGTAAGTATATAGGGTACTAGATGTTGAACACGCCCCAAGACTAAGAGAGGTCGTGAATCAGTCTTGAGCAAATCTTAAAACTTTATAGCACAATTCAATTCCAACTTAAAACCTTAAAATGATCGACAGCAATGAAAGATAAAGTAATGAACACACATCCACAAGAGAGCGCCAGATTTATGTGGAAAACCCAACAAGAGAAAAACCAGGGTGAGAGTTAACTCACACTATATGAACAAGTATTACATTACTTGTTTTAGGGCTCACTGCCCAAGGAAGATCACTACTCCCGAAAGGACTTGAAGGCTGAGGATCACTACCTTAGGGTAAGATACAAAAGGCCTTATTGGCTGAGACACTACCTCTAGACAAGATACATAAAATATTGAATTACAAAGTATAGGCCTTCAAGAACACAGCACTCGACAGTCTCCCTTGAATGTAATTGCTCTTGACATACTGCCTTAAGCAGCCATTTGACAATTTTGCTCCAATACTCTCACCAAACACTTCTACTATCTTAGATTCACGTCTTCCATACCACCACTAACCCACACTCAAGTGATCTATATATATCATCCAGATCATCACGGAACATCAATTAGGTTAGCCAAAACAGGAGACAAAAGGTGATCCCAACAAGTTGACCACCAAAACACAACTATGCTAAAATCGATCATATCCAAGAGATAGAGAGGACCCAAAACGTCATAACACAATATCAAGAGTGATCCCGAACATAACACACCTTGGCACACATTCTCCAAGGTCGGAAACAAGGTAACATGTAGTTAAAATGTGTAGCTTATAACCAATCAGCACAAAATACATGTTCAACATGAAACTACTCAATGCAGAACCCCACACGGCAAGATACAACCTAAAAAAACTTAACACATCATCCAATGCAATCGAGACCATCTGAAACATGGCACCAGGAAGAGAACATATCCTATCAACCATATAACCACAAACAACCTTGAAAACCAACTCCAGACACAATGCAATACCAAAGCAATCAACGTTTGATATGCAAACCACATAGGTGATGTTCCTTGAACATCCAACATAATTTCCAAATATAAGGTATTTCCATTGTGTTGTCATTCTCATCACATTTCTTGTCACATGGGTACAACTATCTTCAACTAGGGATATACAACTGTTTTTCCCTCGAACTTGTAATTTTAAGGAAAAAAATCACATTGATGTTAATAAAAAAGAAAGAGGATTTACTAGTCCCGGAAGAATCTCGAAACATGTTACTACAAAGGAGGATGCTATCACATCAACCCAACAGCTTGCACCTCAAAACCTAGTTTTGAGTTCTTATAGCTTTTCATGTGCATGATGTCATTTAAGGTTTCCATGACTCACAATTGTCAACATTGAATCAACGACATGTTCAAATTTACCTTGACTTCATGCATTCATCTAAAAGTGAGCATATCTTGTTTGTATACCTTGCTTAGTCAGATCCCTCACACTAACAAGGAATAAAGAAAGCAACTTTAATACCCAACAAAAAAAAACCCACAAAAAACTATTAAACTTTACAAATTGCACCCAAATCAATTGTACAGTAAGATAGTTTGCAAAGTTTCTTCCAAACCTTTCCTACATAACATTGTATTGCTAATCTCAAATGGGACGACTTCAAGTGGTAAATAACCAGATCTTTCAGACAAAGTCTTGTACTCAAATTACCAGAGGATGTGTTGCATGCATAAAATGTACAAATGTTCAATCTTAAATTAGATTTAAGTAAATTTGATGAATGGTGAAACACCCCTTAGTTGTGGCATCTGAAACAAAAGACACCCCCCCCCCCCCCCCCACCCCAAATTAATATTATCCCACAAAAATCAGAATTCTAACATTCCAACACCTTGCCCCTCTCTCGAATACAACTAACTTTTTCAACTTGATAACTATACCTTAAAAATAACAAAATGACACTAAATGCCCTCAAGCACTAACATCACTTACAACTCCTGTGCAATTTTTAGGTCCCCTTGCATTCCAATTACTTCCAATGTGAATGTTGTTCAAAGCATTTGATGCTTCAATGAAACCTAATGGCATACACACGTGTGGAGAATTTTTTTCGCAATAACATCTACCTAAATCCTTTGTAGAGCCTATTAAGTAGGCAAGGGAAATTGATGCAAGGTACTCCCCTATCCACAATACACATGCAAATCAATTGAAGGATTTAAATTAAATCTGATTTCTCAAATCCATAATGGGTTTAAACACATTAGCAACTCAAAAATGTGAAGGAATAGACATGAAAATTGAAAGACTGTGCTTTTACTTTCTATTCCAATACTTCTAAAATTGGAAGTACAATGGTGTCGGAGATATAGTGTCGGGAGCTATCTTTCTCCCATTTATTATGTTCTGTTGGCTGGAGGTATCGAATGGACATTTCATATACCCACATGATGAAGAATTGAATGTTACGGCAGAGTCATCAAAGAGCCTTATTCTTGGGTAACAGAAGTCATCGAAGAGCCATATAAACATATGGTTGTTGAGTCATCGAAGAGCCATATGGTTGCATGGCTGTTGAGTCAGCCGACACATTGAAGAGACCGTTTTGTAATGGCAGATAAAGCTTGAAGGGTATGTCTTTTGTATCGCTGTAGTATGCATTGTTATAGGCAGTTTTTGTTTGGCGTGGTTATTACTGTAGTGATCAATTTTTAATGTTTCGTGTGGTGATTATCTGTAGGATCATCTTTTATTATTATTGTGATTATCTGTAGGATCATCTTTTATTATTGTGGTGATTATCTGTGATTGTCTTCTGTGTGGGGCATATATTATTGTGGAGAATATGTTTTGTATTGATTGTACTCAGAGGAGAATTTTTTAGTATTTCAATCTGTGAGAATTGTAATATTTGAGACTCATATTATTATTCAATAAAGTAAGTTTTTTTTGGGTGTGGCTGGGTTTTTCCCCTCAAGTTGGAGGGTTTTCCCAAGATAAATTGTTGTGTCTTGAGTTCATTATTTTTGTCTGTTGTTTATCTTATTTCTGATTATAAAAAAAAAACATTGTATCACAGCAACTATAATTGTTGTGCATGTGATTGATGAAAGAGTTAAGAGTTTCTGCTCTTAATATGGCATTGAATCTCATGATCACGATTATTTTTGCTGCCATGAGATTGGAGTCCATTTAATACATTGGGAGAGTTTGGATGGGGATCGTAACTACATTCTTCTTTGATTCTCTTTCATAGCTATAGGGATGTGTTTGACTCCATGCAATTGTCTGCTGCAAATTAGGATAGATTATTAAATGAAGTGTAACAGATCACATATGGCCATAAACTCAGATGCACCATCTGTATGAAGACATGCGACTGCAACACTAGCTTGCACCTCTAAATGCAAGCACCTGAGCCACCTTATGGTCATCCATTCATAGCAAGTGAAACGACAGGCATGGAGACTGCTTATTGCCACACCCATACATTCTACATGGAGGCTAGACTGAAAACAAATGAATAGACTGGATTAATCTGAAGAAGTTTTCATCCACATTTGGAGGCATTATGTACCTCTCTGTTCTTGCATGACATCTATCAAGCTTCTCCTGTTATGGGCATTTCTTGCTTGCTGCATAGTAACAGATGTTAGCAGTGGAGAGTTTTAAGAAAAACGCTTCTTGATGGGAATTTTCTAAGTTGCAGTGACAACGTCAGATAATTTCTTCTATAGCTATTCTTGAGGGACAATCATACCCAGCTTCTCTTATGGCACATGTGATAACAAGGATGGGGATATCTAAATTAAAGACTTGGGAGACAATAGGAGCAATAGAGGTTGGGATCGAATGAAGAGGTAAGTGAAGACAAACAGATTGTCATGAAGCGAATCTATTTAAATCGGCACAAGAAGAGTCTCAGCCTATCAATTCTCCACAAAACCTTAACACATCTTTCTCTAAGCCATCCATTCTCGTGGCAATGAAAACCACGAGATGGCTAGTGGTTGTAAGGAAATCAAGATGACACTGTTGAACCTGTTCAAGAAAGGCATTGGAAAGTGTATCAAAGATTGAGGGACATTCAAAACAGCACTCATATGTACAGAGTGTTTTACATCTCCCATATGATGGTAAAGTTTATTGTCGTGGGGAAAGGTTATTGGATCGGCACAGGTTACAAGCAACCATTTGAAGACTCGCGAAGACATTACAACATAATCGCCTCTCTGTCATAGTTGTGCAGGTGTTTGAAGACTAAGGAATCATGCATTATAACAAAGTGCATTAGAACAGAGTATTTGCTTGGAACAATGAGGGTGTTTGAAAATAGTTGGAGGTGCCGACACATATATAGAAGTTGCTAACTCAGTTTTGTAGATAAATGGAGTTCTAAACATGCCCTGGTATTACAGAGATTAACAGCAGCAATGGAGGCTTGTGGTATTCCTTTACGAGCTGTACAGGGGTGTCGTAAATAAGCCAGTAGGTGCTATCAACTACTGCTATTAAAAGATCCGTAAAGAACAATTGGTGGATTGTGAGGAAGATTAGACAATAAAGAGATAAGTATTCCATACCCTTGAATGAATCTTTTATGAAGTTGTTAATTCATACATTAGAATAGTGAATCATGTATGCTTCTGGAATTGGTATTTCCCTTTGCAATAGGTTGATCTATGATCTATGAGTAATCTCTCTAAACTGCTTCCAATACGGATCGAGGAGCATAAGGATAATGAGGAAGAGCTTGATGCATCGTGTGAGGAAGTCACGCAAGCTAAAGAATGAAGACACAGCTTGTTGTCTTAGGACTGAGTTGGTGACGCATAACTAAAGACATCTCTCTCGAAGAAGAATTTATTCAGATCGACTTGTGATCAGTTTCTTTTAAGAGGAGGAAATGACATTCAGAGGGAGTTAAATTCCAAGAATTCAAGGCACAAGTTGAGAGCATTAAGGTTCTAAGATCAATAGCGGGGAGTTCACTTCCAGAGAATTTATTTGCAATCTCTGAGGCAGCAGGGATCAAGAGGGAGTTCTGTGAAGAAGTGAAGATGTTAGCTAAGTGGGTTGCACTATTGCAAGGCCAGGTGCTAAAGTCCTTGGAAAAACTCTTAAGCTACAATGAAAAGAATTGCACGGTCAATCTAGATTTGACATTGGTAGCTCCACAAACTTATTCAAGAATAGGGTGATATGGGATGAGGTAGAGGAGGACAGTCCTAGACCTTAGCACGTCAGAACTTTCAGAGATGTCTGCTGAAAACCGCTCCTCTAAGGCAAGCATTGCAGGCAATCTTTGAACGAGGAGGTTAGGAGGTTGATGCAAGTACTTGAAGATTCAGAGGGAGCTTGAGCAGCAGAGGGAGAGTGCCAAGTCCTTTGCAGAGGATCAGCAAACTCGAGAAGCAGTGTGGCTTTGAAAGCTCATTGTTTGGTCAAACATTGGAGCTAATTGTAATCTATTGTGATAATCAAATCTGTGAGAATGCTGCCCTTGCTGAGAGGGAGTCTCAAAATTCAGTTGCTCTTATTTTGTGCTAAAATACATATTTTTCTATGAGAGAGAAATATGAGGTGAAAGCCCTTGTAATGTAAATTTCTCTGTGAGAGAAATATGAGGTGAAAGCCCTTGAGAGATGTTGTTTTTCCACACATGGGAGTAGCTACGGTGGACGTCATGTTGAGAGATTCCATGATGACATCACATTGAGTGATTCCCTGATGGGCAATAGTGTATATATTCCTTCCACACATGGGAGTAGCCATGGTGGACATCATGTTGAGAGACTCCATGATGACATCACATTGAGCAATTCCGTGATGAGAGCTTGTATGTTTCTTTCTGCACATGGGAGTAGCCATGGTGGACGTCATGTTGAGTGAGTCCATGACGTTATCACGTTGAGAGAATCTGTGATATATATTTTTTTGTTTTTTCACAAATGGGTGTAGCCATTGTGAGTGTCATGTTGAGAGATTCCATGACATGAATATCTAAAAAGATACCTCCCTAGCTAAGAGGGAGTGTTGGAGATACAGCGTCGAAAGCTATCTTTCTCCCATCTGAGATAGTTGTCTCTGTCTGTGATAGACATATTTTATTGCAGCAAAATTATTTATTATGTTCTGTTGGCTGGAGGTATCGAATGGACATTTCATATAAACACATGATGAAGAATTGAATGTTACGGCAGAGTCATCAAAGAGCCTTATTCTTGGGTAACGGAAGTCATCGAAGAGGCATATGTTTGCATGGCTGTTGAGTCATCGAAGAGCCATATGGCTGTGTGGCTGTTGAGTCAGCCTGCACATTGAAGAGACACTGTTTTGTAACGGCAGATAAATCTTGAAAGGTCTGTCTTTTGTATCACTGTAGTATGCATTGTAATAGGCAGTTTTTGTTTGGCGTAGTTATTAATGTAGTGATCAGTTTTTAATGCTTCGTGTGGTGATTATCTGTAGGATCATCTTTTATTATTATTAGAGTCTTCTGTGTGAGGCATATATTATTGTGGAGAGTATGTTTTGCGTTGATTGTACTCAGAGGAGAATTCTTTAGTATTTCAGTCTGTGAGCATTGTAATATTTGAGACTCCTATTATTATTCAATAAAGTAAGTTTTTTTGGGTGTGGCTGGGTTTTTCCCCTCAAGTTGGAGGGTTTTCCCAGGATAAATTGCTGTGTCTTGAGTTCATTATTTTTGTCTGATGTTTATCTTATTTCTGATTATAAGAAAATCTAACAAATGGAAATCTGAAGTTTTTAAATGCATGGCAGCCCCACAGACATGACAAAAATCCTCAAATCTGATATGAATCTCATATAAAATCAGTCCGCATGCAAACAAGAACAATCAGGAGAAACTATCTCCTTCCCCTCAAGTTTCTACTACAATCTAACTTCCCAATAGCATAGCTGTTGTGAATCACCATCACATGACCACATAGACCTCATAGAAACATCTCCAATCTGATACAAATCAGATATAAGCAAGAGGGAAGTACAAGGAATTCATCCCACACTTGAGCTATAGCTACACTCCAATGTTTGTCCTTCAACCTGCAACTATCAAACTAAATCCTCCAAATCCTGCCTTCAATCTAATGAAATGTGATGCTATGAATAACTCCCCTTTTTTGCATTGAATGCTGTTATAATGCTACACAAGTCCACCCCAACTTTCACCAATGAAAAATAATATAAATTATTAAATGCAAAATCAGATTTTCTCAAAATACAGCTTCGAATAAGGAGGCCACCACAAAATTAATAATAATAAATAAAATACAAGATGCTTCAAAAACGTTGTCATTAGCCAAATCCTTTACAAGCCAATCAAATTGGTCAACTATGACAGCTCCATAACTCCATCAGAATCTGTAGTAAGAGATGCATTGCCACTTGTCACCTGGATAACCACCTATGAATAGATGTTCTTTGAGCATAGTAAATATAATATTGTGAAAAATTTGTTATACATTAACCACCAGTACCACCACCTATAGCAAAAGTAGAAGTTTCCAAAAACATGTCATGAATATGCTGCTGACATGTGTCAAACTCCTATGCTAGATTGAACCTTAGGGCTTGACCAAATGATTTATCAGACATTTTAGGCCTTATTACCACCAATTTATACACAAAAAACATTTAAAACTAAACTATTGCAAATATTAAATTAAATATTTTTGTTGATACAAGATTGCCCTTTCATCCCAGATGCTCCTGCATCAGAAATCCAACAGATCACCTCTAGTTCAAAAAACAACAAGAATATTCACCACTGGCCAGCTAGATAATAAGCAACCCAATGTAAGCGACACCTCAAATAGTTCAAACACATTGAGATTATTAATTATGACAAACACTCGTACCTTAAATCAACCTGGCAATACACGACATGCTACGTCTTAACATTGAATCCTTTTTCATTTGATCTGTAGAAAGTTCTATAAAACAAGATATTGACGTAAAGGCCCCAAATATGTTCCTTAACCCCTTCGTTACAAGCTCGTTTCCAAATGGTCGCAACCACATATTAATTACAACCCCCTTCATTTGAACAAATAAAAAATCCAGATAGTCACAAATGAAGAATACCCACTACAATATTTAGCCCAGACTCAGTTTAGTTGCAGGGAGAAAACCTAAAAGCAGTCATAAATGAACAATAACCAAAAACATTCCTAAACGCAGTTAATTCGGACGAATGAGACCTCAAAATAGTTGTATATGAACAACACCCAAATAGTATTACTCGTCTACTAAGGCGGCCAGTGGTAATTGAACCCACTTTACTAGGTGAAATATCAAGAACAAGATCAAATAACGAAGAGAAATAGCGAAAAAAAGTAGCATCTTTTGTTACCTCTTCGATCTTATGTTGTTCAAGATGAGCAGCTAAGAGTTCCTCCTGGGTTGGGGCTGTCATTGTGAAAGCGAAGATACTGATCAATACTCAACGCTTGTGTGAAAGCTTTCCTCTGACACAATGTCCTGCCTATTTTATCTTCTCATAGAACCTCTTTTCCTTCAGGTAAACATCTGTTGTTAGGGCAATCGAGGGTTTAAACGCTAGGATTTGGAGTTAGATTTCATCTAAAAGGAGCACAAATTTTTATTTGTAAGCTGTAAGGAAAATTAAGTTTTCCCTAAAGTTTGCTTAATCCAAGCTAACCAATATGTAAGCACATAAAAGAAAAGAAAAAAAATTAGAGTAAAATTAAAATTTATTTTAGGAAACTAAGTGAAAAGTGGATACGGTGTATATAATTTTTTATTATGAATAGAGGTTTTTTATATTAATAATATAAAAGTACAGTATTCACAAAAAAAAGGGTCGGGGGAGAAATCACCCCGCAAGTCACTCAACACTTAGGTCGGAAACATACAACTATTCATCAAAAAACATATAAAGAGAGAAACCCTCAAGCTGCAAGAGCAGTAGCAGAAGAGGGAGGAGGATCTCTATCATCAGAATTGCCCTAAACATTGGGCCCAGGAGTCTAATCAGGAACAGCCCAGCCATCTTCTGGATCTTCTTTTTCCAATTCTCCTTCCTCCCACCTGGGCGAGATAGCCAGCGCCAGGCGAGGGAACTTGTCTTGATTAGCAGGAATAGAGGCTGAGGGCCGAGCAAAAGTAGCAACAATAGAAGCAAGCATAGGGGGCCAGCTAGAACCCGTATCCCTCCGATGAGGGGGAGAGGCGGAGCGGCAGCGCCATTGACACAAAGTCCTGGAGTGTCTAGCAAAGGAACTCTGGCTACGACGTCAGCCCTTGGGCTGCGTACGATCAACTGAGAGAGAATCTAGAGGCACTCGAGCCACAGTACAAGGGACATTGCCCCAGTGCTAGAGTAACTCCTACAAATGGGCAACCTCAAGAGCTACTTTATCTACTTGCACCTAGATCTGCATCATGACATTGTTACAAATACATGCCTTAGCATAAAGAGAGACATGAATATCCAGAAAATTGTGAGAAAAAAGCACAGTGTTGCGATCTTTCCACAAGGTAAACAAAATTTCCATCCTGAAAGTATGTCATATATGGGTGTACTGGGAAGGCATTCTGGGAGAGTCACCAAGAAGAGCCATGTGCCAAGAAAAAGGTTCAGGCCTAAAAGGAGCAAAGAAGTCGTGAATCTAGACCCAGTAATTCTGGGCACGACGACAAAACCAAAAAATATGCATGAGCGTCTCAGAGTGACCACAAAAAGGGCATTTAGGATCAGGAACCCCCAAATGTCTGAGTCTAGCTCCTAGAGGTAAGCCTTGGTATAACAAACACCATGCAAAATGAGCAATTTTAGGCTCAGTGACAGAGTCCCAAATAGTACAAAATCTCCAGCCCCAACTCTTCTGAGAAGAAGAGAGATGCCAACGCTGGTTGAGAGAATCAATCATGGGCAAATGAGGCATAAGCCAAGAATACCCAAGCTTAGGCTTGTAACTGGTGAAGGGCGTATCAAAGTACCATTTCCAGTCTTTCCACCACGGTCTGACAGATTGAATTCTTAATTTATGCAGGAGGTGAGGTAGGATGGCCGAAACCAGCAAGTCAAAAGTCTGACGATTTGGGCGGATGAGCCGAAATTGAACTCGGAGATCATCCTAGGATCGGAGATTCATAGTGGCTCTGGAAAAAAGATCTTTCAGGATTTAAATGCCATGCCTGTGAAATCGAAGAGCACGAACCCCTTGAACTCTGGCAAGAGGAGTCCCCTGTTGAGCAAAAAGAGGGGACCACCAAATGTTCTGTTGGTTGAAAGAAAGACCATCCCGGAAACCATTCCCAGCCCATCGAAGTCAGGGCTTAACAGACTCCTAAGCTCTCCAAATGCTTTTGGTGACAAAAGTACCCTAGATCTGAACGGGCTCTTTCATAACCAGAAGGGTATGAAAACCAATCCCCTTCCAGGCAGGCTTGTGAAGAGGAAAGCCTGAGGAAATGCAATGCCAAAGTAAAATTTTCTAGGCTTCATTGCCTGTGAGACACCGCACAACCCGTGTATATAATTTTACACTTTGAAGGATAATTTTATTTATGTACTTAAATGTGAAGGTATTAAACTAATAAATCTCTATTTAGTTTTGGAATTAGAATAGTTCGTCAATGTTATGAAGGTCTACAATTATGGTTATGTCAAGAGGTGTACCCTGGTAGAGGGGGAGTGGAAGACTTTTTGTATATAAAAATAATAATGGGTAATTACAAATGTGAGCAATTGTAATGTATGGAAGTGCAAGTCATATGCATTTCGATTTACTTATTTGAGAGTGGCATGTGCACAAAAAGGTATCAAATTTGCGGATAGAGCACCTCAAAGTAGAAGTCGTAGAGATTATGGCACGTAGGATACCTAGAAATTGAAAGGAGTACTTGCATTACAAAATGTCATTGGACATATTGTTTGTGAAATTTGATCTCGTGCTATAAATAAGAATTTGAGGACTTCATTATATGCACTAAAATGTATGACATCTTCAATTATGTGTAGCATAACATGGCATACATATACAGTGGAATAATCAAATATGTGAGAAAAGGTACCAGAGTGGTTAAATTTGTTGACATCTTCTTTTCTAATGTTTTCTCTCTACTCTTCCGAGTTGATTATCTCTTATTTGATCATTACTAATATATTGTTGCTACTCTTGATCTAGAATTCTTTGAATGTTGTGGTTCTTTTAGTTTGGTGTGTTTGTCTTCTTAGGAACACAAGCCCTAATGTTGTTAAATATTATTTTCCTCTGTTGTTTTCCTAATCCAGGGAGTAGTAGGGCAATGGCAAATAGAGACAAAATGATCTTTAGATGCCAAATTGAAGGTTTATAGGAGTGGATTTCCATTTTTTCTTTATTTTAATTAAAATCTATTTTTTTGTTAATGATTGCAAACATTTAATGATGGAGGTTTGATATCATTATCGTTGTGATACAAATCGAGCCTTTCAAAACATTTCCTTTTGTTTACTACCTTGTATTATATTTGTATCATCGAAAAATGGAAGCACTTCCATTTAGGACTGGTTTAGCTCTCCGAGTAAGTGGTTTGGGGTCATGTCAAACGCCTTGAATGGGTCTTTGACTTGGATCTAGTTTTTTCCTTGTCTTGCCCTATTTTACACTTCTTTCCTACCTATTTCTGGTATCTTGCTCTGAGATTTTGAGGTTCTTGACCTCAGGGTCAAGGTCAACCTTCTGGATCAAGGTCGACCTCGACCCTGACCCAGGGTCTCAATTTCAAATTCTAAAGATTTTTGGATGTTGAGGTTTGGAAAGAATTCTTTCCCGCTTCCGGGTTAGTTGCTTCGGGCTTCAAAATGGTGACTCTTAAAAGGCATTTAATTTAGGTCCACTCCTAGGGGTATGAGCCTAATGGAAATTTATTTCTCATATGTCGGCCTCTCTAGAAGTTGGTGCCCTGGACTAGTATATAAGGAAGCCTTTTCCTCTCATTTGGACAACAAAAAGGAGGAGAAAGGAGCATTCAAGCATTCAAGGATTCAAGTATTCAAGCATTCAAGATTCAATTCATCAAGGACATCCATTGGTAGCCATTGAAGGATTCAAGCTCTATGGAGCCCTCTTGTTGAAGATTTATCCATCCATATCCATTCAAGCTTCTTCCTATTCTAAGATCCATTCAAGATTGGTGTTGAAGATCTAAATGCAATTAATTTGAGACATCCTACATCCTATAATTCTACATTCATTTGGAGCATCCATACTTTTGGATTCAAGGATTTGAATCCTCCATAAGGGTTTCAACATAAGCAAGGTGAATTGTTCTATTTACTTTATTTATTTCTGCAATTTTAATTATATTTCAAGGTTAATTCCAAAACTGGGGTTTGACCAAGGCAAACCCCTCATCTAAACAACAAAAACATTTTTCTTGTAGGAACAGGTGCGGAACAACAAATTACAGAGTAGATTTGGATACCCTTTTCGGCAAACTTTTGGGATCCACAAACAGAATTTACGTCAAAGCAGTGCAGGTCAAGGTTGACATAAAGGGGCATGATTGCGCCCCCGTATTTAGGTCAAGGTCGACCTGGCTTAGAAAAGAAAAATATTTATGGGTTTTCTCTATCTCTGTGTTTCTATTCTAGATTTGATTATAAAATTTCCAAAAACTCAGTACAGACACCAAAAAATAGCAATTTCCAGATCTGTTATACTTTGAGGTTAGTATTTGTCTTCAATTCCTTTCAATTAAGATTTTAATACTCTCTTCCAAAACGGAATGTAAGGTTTTCCTCTTTCTTCTTATTACTAATCGATTGATTCATTTATGCATTAACCATTTTCTTGTGGTTAATCAATTTGGATCTTTCCTTTGGGAATTTGGGGTTAAAAAGAGAATCCTACCTTCCCCAATTCTTCTATATGTAAAGGATATTATTCACATGTTGGTGAACACATCACAAATACCCAACCAATCGTAACCACCATCAACCATCATTTTATTTTACCCTTTAAAATATTATAATGTCAATTCATTCTCTTGTAATTTTATTAATAAGACTGTTCACATTAATACATGAATGAGTTGCAGATTGACTAAGAGTCCTAGGATAATTTTTGTTATTGGTGATAATGAAGAGTTCAATGGTTGAAATTTTAGTTGGGTTATGGATGATTAGTTGTTTAGCTATAGTTGAAAAGGGGGTAATTTGTGAGCCATGTTTGTGTTTGGTTTTATTATGAGATGTAGGGAACTTCACACTCTAAAGCAAGTGTAAATTTCACATCCTAATTAAAAGACTAATTTAATTATCTAATTGATTGATGTATTGTTGATAGTATAATTTACGACATTTTTACTTCTGACATGACAACATTAATAACATCAAGTATGCATCTTGAATTAATTTCATATATCGTTAAATCTCATCTAAAATATGTTAGAAAGTAAAGTCCACCAAGATAACTGAGAGGGGGGGGTGAATCAGTTATCAGATAATTATAACTTTTATCATCTTCAACAACATTAAACCATATAAGCAATGTAATTACCAACCATAGAAAGATATTCATACACAATAACACAATAACACAAGATATGTTGACTAGGGAACCTCTTGATCAAAGAGTAAACCTCGATGGGAATGATGCCCACAAAAGATGCACTAATATGAATATTCCTTGTGAAAGGATGGACTCTGTTAAGAGTCTTATGAAATACATTCAGTATATATGAATCCCTGTTAGGAGATTTTGAATCCCTATTAAAAAATTCTAACCCTGTTAAGAGTTATGGAAGATAGAAGGACCCACTGCCCAAACAGCTTCAGGGAAAGATCACTGAACACACTGTCCAAATAATATTTGCATTACTCAATAGAATAATATGTTACCTCTTCTTTGACTATGCCAAACCGCACTCACTATTACATCAGATCTCAATTTCAGATCTTTGTACTTCACATGTCTTCCTTCACAAATTCGCTTTCATACTTAGCTCTTTTCTTCACTTCATGCATACAACATCACACACAATCACTCCAACCATTACACAACCATATTACAACAAGGAAATACATTCCTTCCTTTATACCACACACAAATAATTACAAATGAGTCAGCATACAATTACAAAATAAAAGTTTCCACACGCTACACCAAAATTACACAAAACTGTCGGCTTCCAAATATAATAAATCTTCACTCATGTGACCTCGAAGTCTATACTATCATCCACGTCACTATCAATGTGTCTTCAACTTCCCTTTAACTGCGCAAAACTAGATTCCATCTCGATTAGGAGATATCATCCGATTTCCACAAACCGCTACTCGGGAACATTGCCTGAATACTGCTTCCACCAAAATGCTTATAACTTTCATGAATAAATGAATTACTTTCTGCGCTCTTAACCATAGACATATAACATATCAAAGAGTATAACCTCAACATCGCATAGCTCCAACTGCAATAACCGACGTGCGCTAATCCAAACTCTGTCTGCTCCTCTACAAGTCTTTGGTAAATCATTGTGTTGACATCAATGACAATCATAGTCATGAATGCAACAACAACTGCTACAGAATGGCTGCCAAACATTTAGCATTCATTACTAACAATCTCCCCCATTGGCATTGATGGCAACATAGATGAAAAACATTCAATGTTCCAAAAATCTAATACTGCAACACTGCTTCTTCAAATCCTCTTCATCAATCAAATCTTGCTTCGTTATCCTATTCAGTTCTCTCCAACAGATGTTTCAGATAGTTTTCATGTATACTTCTCCCCCATTGACATCAATGATAGAAATTTTATCACTATGTCAACAACAACTCAATGTCAAAAGACACTATTCAGAAAATACATTCACTAGAGTCCTCATGACTCGGCACAGATACACATACTCCCCCATAGAGGAAGTACCAACATCCAGTCCAGAAGAAAGATAAGGCTCATATACCATTGGACGGATGCAACTAACTACATCACTTCTCAAAAGTAGGTTGGGGCATAACCCCAAGCATACCTCTCAGATACTCAAATGTATCCTTAGGCAAAAGCTTTGTGAATATATCTGTTATTTGCTCCTTTGTACTTATGTACTCAAGTCTGACTTCTTTCTCAACAACTTTCTCTCTTACAACATGATACTTAATCTCTATATGCTTTGTCTTAGAATGTAATACAGGATTCTTAGACATACTAACTGTACTGGTATTGTCACAATGTATGACAACAGGTTCAACAAATTTTATTCTAATATCCTTCAGCATTTGCTTCATTTAAATTATCTGGTTACAATTGTTTGCTGCTACTACATATTTTGCTTCTGTTGTGCTTTGTGAGTTACAATTTTGCTTCTTGCTTAGCCAAGAAACCAATCTTCCTCCAAGAAAAAATGCTCCACCACTGGTGCTTTTCTTATCATCAACATTGCCTCCCCAATTAGCATCTGTATATGCACATAGAATAAAATCTCAGATTTTTCATACCATAGTCCATAGTCCATTGTGCCTCTTAAATATCTCAGTATCCTCTTTACTACTACATAATGTGATTCTCTAGGTTTAGTTTGAAATCTTGCTACAATTCCAATTGAATGTGCTATATCAGGTCTTGTATGAGTCAAATACTGCAATCCTCCAATCATAGATCTGTATTTCTTCTGTTCCACTGCAGGAGTTTCATCTATGCTAGATAACTTATGTCCAGTCACCATGGGTGTTCCAACTAGTTTACAATTCTCCATTCCAAATCTTTTCAACAAGTCATTCAAGTACTTTGTCTGACTTACAAAGATACCATCATTGTTTTGTGTTATCTGTAATCCCAAAAAGTATTTCATTTCACCAATCATACTCATTTCAAATTCAGTCTTCATTTCATCAACAAATTTGTCACTAGCTTCATCTTCTCTTCCAAAGATAATGTCATCAACAAAAATAACTATAACTAACAAACCATTTTCAATTTCTTTTGTGTACAGATTGCTATCAATTGTTCCTTTTGTAAATCCCAATTTTAACAAATACTTATCCAGTCTTGCATACCAAGTTCTAGGTGCTTGTTTAAGTCCATATAAAGCTTTCTTTAGTTTACATACCATGTCTCCTTCTTGATTCAAAGGAAAACTTTCAGGTTGCTCAATGTAGACTTCTTCTTCCAATTCTCCATTCAAAAATGTTGACTTGACATCCATCTAATATACTTTGAATTTCTTGTAAGCTGCATATGCCAAAAACATTCTTACTACTTCAATTCTTGCAACAGGTGCAAAGGTTTCTTCATAGTCAATTCCTTCTTATTGTGAGTAACCCTTACATACCAATCTTGTTTTATTTCTTACTACTTCTCCTTGTGCATTCATCTTGTTTATGAATACCCATTTAGTTCCAATATTCTTGTCTTTAGGTCTAGGGACCAATTCCCATGTCCTGTTCTTTTCAATCTGATCTAGTTCTTCTTTCATAGCATTAGTCCAACTTTTATCTTCACAAGCTTCACTAGTAGTCTTAGGTTCAAATTGAGAAATCAAACATAAGTGTTCTTGTGCCTTATTTTGAGTTAGAACTCCTCTTTTGATGCTCCCAATAATCTATTCAAAAGGATGATTCCTTAACAAGCTCTTGCTAGGTGTCACTGTCTCAGATCTCTCTTCAGATGTAGGTTCTTCAATGACTTCACTGTGGCTTTCATTCAACAATTCACTGTCAGTTTCATAAAATAACTCAGTAGATCCAGTGTTAGATTTAGGATGAGCTTCTTCATCTGATTCATAATCAAGCATTCTTTCCTGAATTTTGAACTTTTCATCAACTTTAACATTTGCGCTTTCAACAATAGTCTTAGTTCTTTTATTGTAACATCTATATGCTTTGTTTTTCAAAGAATATCCAAGAAATATACCTTCATCACTTTTAGGATCAAACTTTCCAATATCATCATCTCTCTTTATATAACATTTGCTTCCAAAAATTCTAAAATACTTAACTGAGGGTGCATGTCCAAACCATAATTCATAAGGTGTCTTGTCTGTGTCTGCTCTGATTTGTACTCTGTTCATTGTATACACTGTTGTGTTCACTGCTTCTCTCTAGAATATCTTCGCCAAATCATTTTCAAACAACATAGCTCTTGCTGCTTCAATCACTAATATATTCCTTTTTTCTATGATGTCATTTTGTTCAGGGGTTCTAGGGGCTGAATACTGTCTCTTAATGCCATTTTCTTCACAAAAGGTGTTAAACTCTCTAGAAGTAAATTCTCCACCTCTATCAGATCTCAAACATTTAATCTTCATTCTAGATTCATTCTCAACTTTATTCTTAACAACCTTAAACTTATCAAATGCTTCAAATTTTTCTTTAAGAAATGCAATTCACATCATTCTTGTAAAATCATCAACAAGAATCATAAAATACCTTTCTCCATAGAATCCTCTAGTCTTGGTAGGACCGCTCAAATCTGTATAAACAATCTCCAGCTTCTCTGTAGATATAAACTTCTTACTGGGAAAAGAACTTCTCTTCTATTTAGCCATTACACATTTTTTGCAAATCATGTTAGTAGGCTTCATAATTTTAGGTAAATCTCTTATTGCAAGTGTAGTACTTACTTTCATAATGTTATCAAAGTTTATATGACAAAACCTTCTATGCCATAACCAACTATCATCAATCTTAGTAATCAAACATGTCATCTCAGTAGGATTCAACTGAAATACATTACCTCTGGTTCTAGATCCAGTTCCAATTAGATTTCCATCTTTATCCTTTATCACACAAGTTTTCTCAGTAAACCAAACTTGATATCCCTTATCAACTAACTGTCCAACACTCAAAAAATTATGTTTCAATCCATCCACAAAATAAACATCATCAGTATTAGTCTTTCCATCAAGAGTAATAGATCTTATGCCTTTAATTAAACAAGGTGCATTGTTTCCAACTCTAACAACTCCTCCATCATATTCATTCAACTTTATGAACTTTTTCATGTCTCCAGTCATATGATGTGAACAACCACTGTAATCCAATCAGCTTTCTTTTCAACTTGAGAAACTAAGGCTTTTTCTTCCTTAACATCAATTTCAAGATTTTCTTCGTTAATTGCTACAAATCCTATGTCATCATTATTTTCAATATCACTTTCACTTAAAGTTCTTTCTATACTAGCTTCAAGATCTTCATCATTAGCATAATAATAGTCCTTAGATCTTCTAGGTTTGAAATTATTTATGTACTTTTTAACTCTCTTAGGACATTTAGATGCAAAATGACCATATTCTTGACAAGTCCAACATTTAAATATTTTCTTACCATCTGGTTCTCTTTTCACAAGCAAGGCAATACCTTCTTCAATCTTCTTGTCTTTTTCATTTCTAGATCTGTTGCTGCCAACATAATCTGCACTCACACTGATGCTTCTTGACAAAGTAGGGTGAACATTAAGAGCACTGAATGTTGTCTCCATTCTAGGTAAATCTCCTGATAATCTCTGGTTCATTTCTGTTGCTTCCAATCTTCCAAGAAGAGTCTCTCTTGTAAAGTTTGTAGTACAAGGTATAACTTGTTCAATCATGTGTGCTGTCTGCTTAAATGCAGGAGTCAATGTCCTCAGAATTTTCCATATCACTTCATTCTCTGTCTTTGTTCCTCCATAAGATTTTATACTTGTAATAATTTCTGACATTCTACCAATATAGCTTCTAATAGATTCATCTTTCAACATTCTTATATCTTCAAATGCACAAATCCAATTATGTAATCTAACTCTTTTTGCATGTTCATCACCTTCAAAAGTAGAGTGTAAAGCTTTCCAAATTTCATGAGACTTTTTCAAACATTTTACCTGACTGTACTCATTCTCCGGAAGTGCTATCAAAAGTGCTTCTCTTGCAAGTATGTTACACATGAACAAATCTCTCTCATCAGCAGTACATGTTTCAAGATTGTCCTCTTCAATGATAGTCTTATCATTCTTTGTAATCAACCAATAAACTGGTCCTAAAAATAGTAGACGTGTCTTCATCTTTTCTTTCTAGCTGACAAAATTTACTCCATCAAACTTAGGGCTTTCTTTCCTGAAATTCACCATGGATCTCCTTAAGTTGTTAAACTTCTTTTTCAAGGACCTGTCACTCTGATACCAATTGTTAGAAAGTAAAGTCCACCAAGATAATTGAGAGGGGGGGGGGGTGAATCAGTTATCAGATAATTATAAATTTTATCATCTTCAACAACATTAAACCATATAAGAAATGTAATTACCAACCATAGAAAGATATTCATACACAATAACACAATAACACAAGATATGTTGACTAGGGAACCTCTTGATCAAAGAGTAAACCCCGGTGGGAATGATGCCCACAAAAGATGCACTAATATGAATATTCCTTGTAAAAGGATGGACTCTGTTAGGAGTCTTATGAAATATATTCAGTACATATGAATCCCTGTTAGGAGATTTTGAATCTCTATTAAAAGATTATAACCCTGTTAAGAGTTATGGAAGACAGAAGGACCCACTGCCCAAATAGCTTCAAGGTAAGATCACTGAACACACTGTCCAAATAATATTTGCATTACTCAACAAAATAATATGTTACCTCTTCTCTAACTGTGCCAAACTGCACTCACTGTTACATCAAATCTCAATTTTAGATCTTTGTACTTCACATGTCTTCCTTCACAAATTCGCTTTCATACTTAGCTCTTTTCTTCACTTCATGCATACAACATCACACACAATCACTCCAACCATTACACAACCATATTAAAACAAGGAAATACATTCTTTCCTTTATACCACACTCAAATAATTACAAATGAGTCAGCATACAATTACAAAATAAAAGTTTCCACACGCTACACCAAAATTACACAAAACTGTCAGCTTCCAAATATAATAAATCTTCACTCGTGCAACCTCAAAGTCTGTGATGTCATCCATGTCACTATCAATGTGTCTTCAACTTCCTTTTAACTGCGCAAAACCAAATTCCATCCCGATTAGGAGATATCATCTGATTTCCATAAATCGCTACTTAGGAGCACTGCCTAAATACTGCTTCCACCAAAATGCTTATAACTTCCATGAATAAATGAATTACTTTCTGTGCTCTTAACCATAGACATATAACATATCAAAGAGTATAACCTCAACATTGCATAGCTCCAACTGCAATAACCCACGTGCGCTAATCCAAACTCTGTCTGCTCCTCTGCAAGTCTTCAGTAAATCACTGTGTTGACATAAATGACAATCATAGTCATGAATGCAACAACAACTACTACAGAATGGCTGCCAAAAATTTAGCATTCATTCCTAACAAAATATTGGAGACAACATTTGTAATGAAGAAGTGTAGAGGATGGATTTGATCTTGCGTGTTTAAAGCTCATGTGCATATATGGAAGTATAATTAAGCTACGAGAACTCCTTAACAAATTATTGAAAAATAATATTAAATAATAAGATGAAATGATTATAGTGAGGACACAAAATTAATCAATGTATAATGCTTTTAGAAAACCTCAAACAAATAAAATAATTAGGAATAAAGATAACTTATAACAACAGGTAAAATTATTTTATATCATTTCATATTATTTGAAATTGTTGTAGTCATGCTACTATTATTTGAAATTGCTTTAAGTAGAATCATCATTGAATCTAAATCTACTCCTCATGTAATTATGTGGTATAAAATTGGTATTTAATTGGAATGAAACCAACACTTAATAAACCATTAATTGAAGAATTTAGCCATAGGAGTTCAATTCAAGTGAACCAACTAAACCCTCAAAAGCGGCTTATTGCTTCCTAGTTGAAGCGAGTTTAATCCTTTTTGTAATGCTCATGAGTTTGGCATGAAGGATTAATGACTTGACTACTATAAAATGGAAGATTCAAATGCAATGCAAAACTAGAAATGAAACTAGAATGCAAGATTAATCTAACAACAATGATGCTATTATGAAAGCAAGCTAGATTAACAATGCAAGATTACACTTAGAAATTAACTAAGCTAACAATGCAAGAGAGCTACGAGCAACTAAGAACTAGGAATTAAAAATAGCAAGATTACTCTAGAATACAAGAATGCAAAATGACCAAGATTCTCTAGATGGAACCCTTGAGCCAAGGAAGAACTTTCTTTTAAAGAATTTGCCTCAAGAATGAAGGGTGGGGATTAAGAGGAAAAATATGTTAGATAGATATGAGTGGTGAAGAAGATCAATCCATGTGAGAGGATTCAAGAATCTTGATTGGTCAAGCTTGATTGGAGAATAAGACACAATAGAAAATCCCCTTTTAATTATCAATTAATCAAGATTAAGTTGCACAAAGTGCTAGGACTTTATACTAAAGGTAATTTTTGACAATTAAATGATTTTTTGAGTTTAGAAATGATTTAATTATGCAAGGGGGATTATCGAGGTTGCTTACATAATTATGTCTAGTAATTATGCTTTTGAGATTTAGAATTTGTTTTAAGGTAATTTTAATTGAGATTAGGGGCTTAGGTTCTCCCAGACAAATTTTAGGTGATTACATTTGCCCCTCTTTGAATCGATGTGCAAGCAGCGCATTCATTCAAAGAATAGATTAAATCTAGATCAAAGAACAGTCTAATGTGAAGCGATGAGACTATTTATAACAAGGATGACCGACTTCTGACTTGATTGAATGAAGATCAATAAAAATATATTAGCTCCAAAACTTGATTGAGTGAAGACTAATGAGCGAGACCAGAGTATCCAGTCTGATATGAAGCAATGAGACTAAATATTTGTTCAAATATTTTGAGATAACTGCTTTGACAAGGATTTTGAGGAATCCAATCACCTGATTGAGAGATAATACCAGATTGATATGGGTTCTAATGAACTTGATATGCCCTGGGAATGATGTCAGATTGATATGGATTTTGATGAACCTGACATGCCCCAAGAGATCAAATATATGCTTGTCTGAGTGACTTGATATGAAGTGAAGAGATCACTTTTTGAGAGAGATGCAGAGAACCTCAACTTGATATGAATCCTGATGAAGATGAGATGCCCCAAGTCATGAAGCTTGAATTGATTTGTTGATTAGGGTTTATTTACAGAAGAAGATTTGCTATATTATCATGCCCCCTCGAAATCGAAATCAAAATGAGGTAGAGAGGTTAAAGTTTGGTTTGATTAATTGAAAGTGTTAGGATCGATAGGCTGCCAACAAATTCAGGATAGATTGGAGCTTGCTCAGATTTGTTTTGAAGTCATGTTCATCAGATTTGATTGAAGTTTGACTAGTATCAAATCACTTAGATTTGATAGATTTGCATAAGATTGACCTCATAGGTTCAAGAAATGAAGGCGGAGGTGAGCAAGAAGTGATAGCATCGACGATCAACTATGTTTGACCAAGAAGAGTTGACTTTGCAATTTGACTAGGTAAATGATCTCAGATTTTGATCTTGAAAATGAATTCACGACATCAAAATTAGCTAAGGGTGTGATTTTTGCGAGATTCTGAGAACTTTGAAAATTAGGTCAAAATCTATAAAAGGGGCCCAAAGGGGTCATTTTCAATTCATTTTCTACACTTGCTCAAAGACCTCTAGAGAGAAAAAATGTCAATTCATGTCTAAAACCACTGATTCGATTTGCAGAGATGCCACAATCGGCCTCAGGCGTAGGATGCACCAATAAGTATTTGATTCCTCTTCATGATTTGATAGATTTTAGCCATTTTTGTTAATTTGTAGTCGCGTTTTAGGTTTTGTCCCTAGTTTATCATAGGATAAAATAATTTTATTGCATGCCTGGTTGAGATTTATCGTATGACAAACTGGTTAAATAATGTGTATCGTTTGGCTTTGTGAGATTTATCATACGATAGGTACCCTTGTATCGTACAATACATGGAACTTCATCGTATTGAGGAATTGTATCATACCCTTTGAGTTTTATCATATGATAAATAGGAGTCATTTGTTTCATCGTATGAGCCATGATTCAATTTTTTTCCTTTGTAGAAAAAAATATGTCTTTTGTAGTAACTTTGTAGCCTTGTATTACGTGATTTTTGATAGCTCAATGTTTGATTGATATTGATTACTAATACTTTTTATTGTATTCTTTGTTGCAGCTATGACTACCTAATCCCATATTATATTGTGCTTATCCATAGGCATTGAGATTAGCACGATACCTATCCCTAGAGGACCTAGTAGTTCTTGATCAATGTGGGTTGGGGAAACTCCTTACCTTACCTGATATCCGTGTGAGCCATAGACTACTCATAGTGCTGGCAAAGTGCTTTCACTTGGAGCATAATACATTCCATCTTCCGACTGGTGAGATCATAGTGATGCTAGAGGATGTCTATTGGATTCTTCACCTACCGATAGTCAATGATTAGTATATTATGATCAAGATCCTATGGAGGGGATCGTGACACTAAGGCATATTTTTTTAGATGATACCATCATGGAGATACCTATTACCTAGAAGTACATGCTCAGACAGTATGGACAAGACTACCCTCTACCATCTATTCTAGCTGGATTGATTGGGTGTGTGGCTATTCCCGATCAGAGCCAATAGGGCTTCCAGTGTAGATGGGGTTTCATTTTATATGATATGTTGACTAACCCTTGAGATTTATTTAGGGAGCCTACCTACTCTACCACATGTACTGAGAGCTTCATGAGATTGTTTACTGACGAGGCGAGAGCACGATAGTAGGCGTGATTATGCTCCAGATCTGAGCATGGGAGCATATTCTCATTGCTCACCCAGTGACTCAGGTGTCCTAAGGAGTGGGCATGTCGTATATTTTCCATTATAATGGTTATATTCATCAGCCCAATTTGGGCAAGACTGCATTTTGGCATCATTAGTTGGATGACATGACAACAATTGTATGGCAACCATACCTTGGTTGCGAGAGATGGATGAGCTCTTCTTGAGAGTACTCATTCATGTTCAATAGTAGGCCATTGATTGATAGGTAATATCTTGTGATTTCTTAGGCATTATCGATATTGTACTTATATCTTGGATGACATGACAATAATTGTATGGCGACCATACCTTGGTTGCGAGAGATGGATGAACTCTTCTTGAGAGTACTCATTCATGTTCAATAGTAGGCCATTGATTGATAGGTAATATCTTGTGATTTCTTAGGCATTATCGATATTGTACTTATATCTTGATATATCTTTGTATGTTGAGTTATGACATGCATCACTTGTATTGTAGGAGTGCTCCCATAGTGGAGCGATTTTGTATTAGCCAAGTCTGGCGTCAGTTTGGGCGGTGTCATGATATGCCCATAATGTTTATAGCCTATGCCTACTACACTGATGAGGAAGTTGATTAGGGACTATGACCAATATATGTTGTTGTAGTCCAGGAGTTGAGGGACTTGGTCAAGGTGGATTAGGACTACTTGTCCACTATTATAGATGCAAGGATGACTTTGACGTATAAGCAACATCACATCGATCATCCTTTCCCACACTTTACAAATCTGATTGAGTGGGTGCCCCGATTAGATGAGGAGGATCCTATCGAGGATCCACAAAGAGGAGGGGTTGTGAGGGGACATGGTGGTAGGGCACATGCTTTTGTAGGGTTAGCACCAACTGTGTATAGGTAGCAGGTCAATATACGCCTCGAGGAGAAAGGGGATCACTAGGGGAAATGAGGGTAGCAGTGATGACTGAGGATGAGATGGAGGAGGAAAAGGGAGAGAGGCTAGTGAGGAGGAAGGTGGATAGGGGACAACTCCTCAAGAGAGATTGGTAGGGGAGGCCGCTAGGAGAGGAGCCTGAGACTAAGGAGATAACAACATAAGAACTACCCACCGATGCACCCAGGGTAGAGTGAGCACTAGGGATCACTACAGAAGAGGTGGCATAGCTTAGAGAAGACCTCACAAAGGTACATACATAGAGGACAGTGGAAAAGGAACATTTACAACTAGTAGAGTGAGATAGAGATCGCCAGATTTGAGAGCTTCAAAGTGCATAGCAAATGACCACATATTATGATTCATAGTTGTTGTCTTCTGATGCTTAGGTGCTTCATTATAGTGTTTTTCTTTGTTTATGTTCATGTATGTTGCAATTGATTATTCTCTTTTTATGCTTTGATGAATATATCTCATGCCATTTGTATGCTTATACTTCATATGCTTATCATTGATGCTTCACATATGTAGATAGTGCTTGTGCTTTTTGCTTTGATATCATGTGCATTCTAATGTATCACTTGTTGCTCCTCTTCATACTTAGCCATAAATGTGAATAATGAAAACTTAGCACTCTAGGCCCCTTTATGATGATACTGACCTTGGTTTGTGAAGATATTAGTCAAAGTCAGTAGAAGATGTTGCAGTTAATCACTTCGACAAAGAGAAAGGAAGGATGGTCCAAGAGAACCAGAAAAATGCATAACTAAAATGAAGCCCTAGCATGAAATGTAGCCTAAGACACGATTCAAGTCACTAATCATGTAGATGTTTATTTATCATCATTTGAGTGTTTGGAACATCGGGGGTCAATACAACCTTTATTGGTGCGAGAGTGACCATGGAGATATGAATATGACCTTATTAGATAAAATGTAGGAAACACACGTAAGCATCGAGGCATGAGCACCGAGATGACCTGAACATGGTTTCCAATTTGATGTTGTAAGATTCCACCCATACCCAAGCATAAGTTGCCAAGATAACCAGGAGTGTCATCGTACAAAGCACACACAAGCAATAGCCAAGGATATGATTCCAACCTCACCTAAGTGTCCAAATAAAGAGGGTCAAGGTATCTACAGTGTTCCAATCGCAATGGAGGCTCTTACTATAGACACCTAATTTATTACACCACTTAGGATCATTGAAACCACATCACAATAAAAAATCAAAGAAAACATGTTATGCCCCAAGTCATGAATCTCTAGTCAAGTAGACATTGTCGAGCGACCTTAGAAGATACAATGAGCAAAAATCAATGATAACAGATAACACACAAGAAAATAGTTCAACATATCTTAGTCATTTTTAATTTCTAGGTTGTAGGTTGTGTTGGGTGTTAAAAAACACCTTTGTGTATGCGCTAAAGTACAAGTGTGCAGTAGATAGTGCAATATCCGATATGTGTTTGAGAAACACAATGATGTCCAGATTGGTAGTGTTAAGAAACACTGTGGGATTGGGGTGTTAAGAAACACCAAGTAGTGTTAGTGGTAAATTATCCATCAAGAAGGACTGATATACTAACTCGGATTAAGCTCAAGAGATCAACCAAGTGATAAAGCACTAACAGCTTCGATAGGTAGTGGGAGATTGCCCCCAAGTGACATGTGAGAACTAGGGACAAGACTAAGACTAGTTTCAGCCCATGATGGCATAAGGGAGACAAAAAGTGAGAGATGGGGTAGCTGAGAGCACAAGAGCTCAACCACACATTGATAGATGGAGCATTGATTATAAGTGACACCTGTTTGCCAGGTTTTCACCACTTGGGTTTATTTTATTTTTTCTACCTATCCATCCATTTCCACATTTTCACCAAGGCACTTTTTTTTCTCTTTTTCTCTTTTTCTATTTTTTCTATTTTTTTTATATTTGATTTTTTTGAGGATAGATCAAGGTGCATGTTTCTAGGTTTTCACTGGGATGATCATTTTTTAGGACATTATACAATTTTTAGGATTTTTTTTCAAAAATTTATATGATTTTTAGAATTTTTTTAGGATCGTAAGTTGTTGTATAGGCTGTAGAATCTCTTCAGGTGAAGAGCATTGAGAGGTTATTTGAGAACATTTCCTTCTAGTGTAGCCAATTGATAATCTCTAGAACTGCATGTTGTATTAATGACAAAAGCCCCCAGGCAGTTAGGTTCAAATTTTCCCTTTTGTTCTCTATGTTGTTGATTTTTTGGGTTCTCTCTTAGAACAAGATCACCGACCTGAAATTCATGATGATGAACCTTTTTGTTGTATCCTTTAGACATTCTATTTTGATAGGCCTTGAAATAGTTAATTGCTTATTTTATGCGTTCATCCAATAATTCTAGCTCTTGAAGTCGAGAAATTTTGTAATCATCATCTATGATAAGCCCATGTAGTGAGACCCTAAGTGAAGGTATCTCGACTTCGATTGATAAGATTGCTTCAGAATCATAGACCAATGAAAATGGTGTAGCCCCTGTAGGTGTTCTAATGCTTGTTCAGTAAGCCCATAGAGCTGGATTTATCTGCAAATGCCAATCCCTACCTGACTTGTTAATTGTTTTGTGTAGGATCTTTACGTTTATTTTATTCAAGGCTTCTACTTGTACATTCCCCTAAGGATAGTAAATAGAGGAGGAATGTTGTGTTATATAGAATTTAGTGCAGAGTTCATCAATGTCACTATTCTTGAACTGACCTCCATTGTCTATAACAATTGAGGAGGGGATTATATACCTGTAGATGATGTGATTGAGGATAAACATAGCCACTTGTTTTCCTAATTCTTTGATAATGGGTGCCGCTTCAACCCATTTGGTAAATTATTTAGTAGTTGTAATGATGAACTTATGTCCATTGTAGAATGAAGGGTAAATTTGTCCCACAAGATCAAAAGCCCATTGTTGAAACAACCAGTGAGTGATGAAAGGCATTAGGTCTTGAGCGGGAGGGTGAATCAGGTTACCATGGAACTTACATTGCTAATAGGTCTTAGCAAATTGGACATCATCATTTTCCATGGTAGGCTAGTAGTAACCTACTATAAGGATCTTTTTCACCATGGAAAGATCATTTGAGTGTGATCTGTAGATACCCTCATGAACTTCTCTACGCACTTGCTCAGACTCCTCACACTCTAAACACCTAAGAAGTGTACAGTCAAGACTTCTCCTAAACAAGTCATTTTGATCATGAGATATTGTGAGGCATTTCAGATGATATTCCATTTTTCATTCTAGGACAGAGAGTCAAGTATGGTTTGGTATTTAAGGTAAGCGTAGATTTGGCTATAGCGATAAGTATCAAAAGTAATGATGGTGCAGATAATTTGGGAATCTAGTGTATCATAGGAAGGAAATGGGAGCTCTTCCACCAGGAAATCATAGCATAAATGGTGTTCTTCTAGTTGTAGTATAGAGGCTAAGGTATCCATGGCATCTATTGCTCTATTCTCTACACATGGTAACTGTTGGAAGGTGATGAACATAAAGTATTTCTTTAAATTGTCAACTAGGTGTTTATATATTAAGATATTTTCATCTCAAGTTTTATATTCATCTGTGACTTGGTTAATCACCAGCTAAGAGTCACTGCAGACATGAAGTTCTTTGATCTTCCATTCGATGGCTAGTTTGAGTCTGTTAGCCAAACCTTCATATTCTTCCACATTGTTAGTGCATGGGAAGATCATTTTGAGAGCCTTAGGAATTTTGTAGCCTTTTTCAAAGATGAACATGACTCCAACACCCGTACCTTGTTATATGAATGAACCATTGAAGTACATTTTCCAAGGATGTTGTGTTAAATATAGGATGGATTCATCAAGAAATTCAACAAAGAGAGGTTGTGTTTCTTCTAACAGCGCATCTGCTAACTGATATGCCAAGACTTTTCATTTGATTGCCTTTTGGTCAACATATGTGATGTCAAACTCATTGAGGATCATAACCCATTTAGCCAATCATCTAATTAGTGTCTCCTTGCTCAGTAAGTACTTAAGAGGATCAATCTTTGTTATCAACTATGTAGAATAAGCCAACATATAGTGTTTGAACTTCTAAGATGCAAACACTACTACTAGACAAGCCTTCTCAATGATTGTGTAGTTTAGCTTGTAAGATACCAGGGTTATGCTGATACAATAAATTGCTTGTTCTCATCCTTGATCATCATGTTGTGTGAGCAACGCTCCCAAACAAGAAGTAGTAGCTGATATGTAGAGAAATAAGGGGTTTCTAGGAATAGAAACCATTAACACCAAAGGATTATCTAGGTACTCTTTAATATGTTGAAAGTGTTTCCCACAATCCTTGTTTCATTTGAATATGTCACCTTTATGCAAAGTTTTAGTAAAGGGTTGTGCCTTATTAGCTAGTTGTGAGATGAATCTCCTTATTGATTGCAATTTTCCGTGCAACCTCCTCATTTGAATTATATTTCATGGTGGTTGCATCTCCATTGTTTCTCTCACCTTGGCTAGATCTACCTCAAATCCTTGTGCTGAGACTATGTAACCAAGAAGTTTGCCAGAAGTGACCCCAAAAGTGCACTTTTTTGGATTGAGCCTTAATTTGAATTGCTCCATTCTGGTGAAGATCTTATCCAAATCAACAAGGTGCATATCCCTAGTAGTATATTTTGCTAATGCATCATCCACATATTCCTCCATGTTCTTGTGCATCATATCATGAAAAATAGTTGTCATTTCCTATTGATACGTTGCACCAACATTTTTTTAGGCTGAAGGGTATGACATTCCAGTAGAAAGTTCCCCGTGTAGGAGTAAACGTTGTCTTTTCCTGATCTTCAGGTGCAATAAATTATTATAAAATTTGTCGTATAAAATTGGTATAAAATTGTGGGTGCAAAAAATGTGTGGTATAAAATTGGTATTCAATTGGAATGAAACCAACACTCAATAAACCATTAACTCAAGAATTTAGCCATAGGAGTTCAATTCAAGTGAACCAAGTAAACCATTAAAAGTGACTTATTGCTTCCTAGTTGAAGCGAGTTTAATCATTTTTTTAATGCTCATTAGTTTGGCATGAAAGATTAGTGAATTGACTACTCCAAAATGGGAGATTCAAATGAAATGCAAAACTAGAAATGAAACTAGAATTCAAACAACAATGATGCTATTATGAAAGAAAGCTAGATTAACATTCCAAGATTACACTAGGAAATGAACTAAGCTAACAATGCAAGAGAGCTATGAGCAAACAAGAACTAGGAATTCAAAATAGAAAGATTACTCTAGAATGCAAGAATGCAAAATGACCAAGATTCTCTAGATGGAACCCTTGAGCCAAGGAAGAGCTTCCTTTTAAAAAAATTGCCTCAAGAATGAAGGATGGGGATTAAGAGGCAAAAGATGTTAGGTAGAGATGAGTGGTGAAGGAGATCAATCCATGTGATAGGATTCAAGAATCTTTATTAGCCAAGCTTGATTGGAGAATAAGATAAAATAACAAATCCCCTTTCAATTATCAATTAATCAAGATTAAGCTGCACAAAGTGTTTTTTTTTTAATAAAAGTGTTAGGACTTTATATTAAAGGTAAGTTTTGATGATTAAATAAATTTTCAAGTTTAGAAATGATATAATTATGTAAGGGGGATTATCCAGTTTGCTTACATAATTATGTCTAGTAATTATGCCTTTGAGATTTAGAATCTGTTTTAAGGCAATTTTAATTGAGATTAGGGGCTTAGGTTCTACTAGACAAATTTTAGGTGATTACAATAATATGTTTGAACATCTACAGTTTTTTTTGCTTCTAGTAATACTTAGCATTCCTTCTTTCAATATTGTGTAGATTCATAGATGGGTTTTATTTGTTGATTTGAATATGATAAAAGGTTTTTACTTACTATTCTCCTTTCTTCTTTAATATAATAAATGTGTTTTTTTTGTCAACTAATATGTTCTTCTTGAATTTTGTAGGGAAGATGAAAATGATGAAAATGATGTTATTAATAATGTTTATATTTGTCTGATATCTTTCTCTATTCTTGATCATAAAATAATCCATGAGTTTTTAAATTCGATAGCTCTTTCAAAACAAGTATGAGTTCAAAATTACACTTTGGATTTTGACACTAATTCCAGAACTAGAGGTGGAGCCAGACATCAAGAATGGAACACTAATCATAAAATAATCCAAGAGTTTTGAAATCTGATAGCTCTTTCGAAACAATTCCAAGTTCAAAATCATGCTTCAAATTTTGACACTAGTTCCACAACTAGAGGCGGAGTCCGACATCAAGAATGGAACATTATCGGGATTTATATTGTGTTATAGAAGTTGCTACAAATTTTGACACTAGTTCCAATCTTTGTCAAAACCCTACGATCAAAATGGAATAAAGGGTTTTATAAAATTATTTTGACAATTTTGATAATTTTTTATATTTGTAAAGTGGAAAATGGTAGTCAATGGTAGACAACCATTTCACCACTATACATTAGAAAGTGGTAAGGGGGTTCCAAAGTGTAGCCCCATTTTAGGTGAAAATCAGATTAGCACAACCCAAGTAGATGTATGGGTGCTAATGCAATATCTACACCTAAGAAAAAGAGTTAATTCTAGGATTCCTTGGTGGGGACTTTTTCATTTAATATATAGAAATATAATGTAAATTTATATGCAAGGAAAGTAAAGTATACACTCGTGCAATGATAAACATAAAGATATCAGATCTAGTTTATCAAAGTAAGTGTTATGGAAGAAGGGGAAAGATCATGAACTCGCCTTGAAGGCTAGAACAAGACACAAGTTCAAATCTGTAAAAGCATTGTCAAACTATGTTGAAACTAGGAACATGACTACATATGAAACCCTAAAGGTTGAATCTGTAATCTATGCAAATTTGGAAGCTACAGGAACATGTCAAACTTGAATCATGTACTAGTTAGGTCAAACTTGAGGTGACCTATACCCAAAAATTCAAATTCTAGAGGTCTGCAGACTATGGTCAATACTATATCTTCAAATCTGCTTTTCTGAATCTGAAAATCTGTAAGTCTGCTCATGCACATAAGAAAAGGGGACATTGTTGGGGGAAAGGGTCTTGCATTTTTCAAGCAAATGTTTAGGAATTAACATTAAAACTAAATAAGTAAAGTATGTAAAACAAGATAAATGTAAATATACCTTTCTTGTCAAACCCTTGTGGATGGATGTGGATCCGCTATATCCACAAAGATATATACTTGCTTGCTTGAATGTAGAATGTTTGGATCTAGGATGTAGGATGTCTTCACTTATGCAATAGATCAATATTTTCCCAAATCATATATCATGGATGTATGCATTCTTTAATGGAGGAGAGGAAAGAAGGTTGTGGATCTTCTTGCTCAATTGGAGAACCCTCTACGAATCCATCATGGGAAAGGAGTTTACACAATTAATAGAAGATATGCCTTGAAATGGAAGGAAAGAAATCTTCAAATCTTGGATCCAAAACCTTGTATTGAAGTCACCTTGGACTTGAACAATTGCACTTGGAAATCTTCCATAATAATGGATGTGAAAAATGAGAGGAAGATTCCTCCTTTTATAGTAATTTTAGGGTTCAAATTTGCAAGGTTCGGCTACACAAGGTGGGAAAAAGAAAGTACTTTTCCTTGGGCCCAAAAATTAACTAAAATTAGACCCCCAAGGTATATGTATCCTCAAGTGCAACCTATACCAGTATAGGTTTCCCCATGTGTGATCTATAACTAAAAGGTCTGGTTTCAAGGTAAATGTGTGGGGTTTGAGAAGAACTTGGAATTTCAAAGGAAAAATGAATAAATAAGCGGGAAAATAAAGCATAAATGAATCCAAAACAAATGAGATCACTAAAATGGAGCCCAATTTGTCCCAGATCTTTCCAATTAATGAGTGCTCTTTTTTAGGACTATATATTTAGCCCCCACTTTAGCAAGAGTATGAGGCAAGCTCATGCTCATGGTAAAGTAGATCAAAATACATAAGATGACCTCATCCAAGATAAGGAGACAAGGAAACATCAAGCCACCAAGTGACTTATGTCCTTATCAAATCCAAAATTAAAATAAGAGAGAGAGAGAGAGGTGATTACTTAGTCCTAGTAAGTTTCCCTATTTTACTATGAATCACACAAGTAAAGTGCCACAAAATATGATATTTAAAGTTATAGGAAAAGGGGTTTGTGTGTCGTTCTAGTCAATCCATCAAGGATATGTCTTTAAATATTGTGTATCAATAAGGGATCCAACATGAGCGATTTGAAGGCGTACTTCTAGTCCCCCCAATTTTGAAGCTTTTGAAATCGAGTCCTATGAAGAGAATTCCCAAATATTCCCAGCCTCCCCTAATATATTGTTGTGACAATTGGATTGATTCAGAACTTGAAGGTCTTTCATGTAGATTTCAGTTTAAAATGCAGACCATTCCTCTCAAAATTCACTTTCAAGTTTGAGATTCAAAGCAAGTTTCATATCCAAGGGCATTGTTATGAAAGCTCAGAAATGCTCGTATGAGTTCGGATTTTTAGATAAAGGTCTCAAAGCTATAGATTCATCTTTAGAAAGATATTAGATACCCATCCAAGAATTGGGTTTGCTTCATTTTTTTTACTCAGATTGTGCAAAGGTTAATTAATCATTGTGGATGAATTTTGGTACCAGAGTAAAGACGAAGTTTTGTGGGTGACTTCTAAAATTTTGAAGTTATTAATATAATTCATAATTTAAGTCATTTGATATGAGCACAGTTAGTATGACACACAAATTAAGTATGGTAACAGAAGTTCAATGTGGTGATAGTCCAAGAGGTGAATCCAACAGCGACTTCATTTAGGAAGAAGAGGAGTTTGTAAATAAATTGAATTGATTAATAAAAAGAAGTGTATCTTCTCTTTATGTTACAAGATGGTGATTGAAAAGATATCTACCTCGAAATGAGCTTGGTTTTGAAGAAAAAATGATATGGTAGAACATCAAACTAGGTGGGTTGTTTGCAAGAATAAGATTGATGCCTAGTGATGCTTATGGTTAGTCGCATCAGAAATCGGGAGTCCCGACACTAGTTTTCACACTCGGCATGTGAGTTTCCATCATGGAAGTGAGAGTTGAAATTTCCGCCAGAGGCTATGATGAAGTGGAATTGGGAAATTCCGCCAAAGAGAAGCACTTGAACGGGTAATTGGTGAGATTGGATCTCATTTCCTTCAAATTATTAGTAGCTCAAAGTGAGATGATTGCGGGTGTTTCATCACAGTCAAATGGTAAAAGTGTAATGAAGCCTATTTCCCAATAAGAAGGAGAGGTAGAAAAGGCCCCCCCATAGTCATTTTTCGCCAATGGAGAAGCGGTTTTGGATTTTTCTGCCAAATGAAGCCAATGCTAAAAATCTCAATTTGGGTTAATCACTAGCAAGTTTGCATGTTCGAATCATTCAAATTATATGAAGAAAGGTGGAAGAGAACATTGAAATCTTGAGCACAGGTCCATGCTTTAAAAGAAGATGAAGTGAAAAATGCTCCTCAATGATCATTTTCTGCCACGAGCGTATCCAATTTGGGATTTTCCGCCAGAGCATTTGATTTGTAATTTTTTGCCAATTGTATTAGAGGCCAATTTTACCAAGTCTCAGAAGTTAACTGCTTCCTCTACCAAACATGGTTTCTCTGCTTCTTGTTAATCCAAGCACATGACACTTTAAATGTGACTGAGGCATTACGAAAGACAGCCCCAGAGACAAATTGAAGCCGAGAAAGAAAGTGTTAATTTGAGCTCATAGTTATGATCAATGGCATCCTCTTATGGTGTTGCCACAGAAATGAAAACCTAAGATAAATGGCTTTAGAGAGAAATCATATTGATTAGAAAATGGAAAGAGCCGAGTTTGATGTCGGTTCTTCTCAACCATGAACAAAGGTAAGAGTATACAGTGGGAAAATCAAATTGATGTCATCAAATTGCACATGGTGAATGCCTTAAGTTGGTCACTAACGCAACTTATATGAAATAAAAGAAAGCAAAATTATCCACAAAATAGAGGATGGTCATCCTACCGGCTAGAGAAGAAGGGCACTACCATGATAGATAGGCTCGGGCTATGGAGGTAGCAAAAGACACAGTGAAACAATTGAACCTAAAAATTGAAGATATGCTATGGCTTGGATGAATAGATACTTCTTCAACACTCATCTTGAATGGTATAAGTATTTGATTTCCTCTATCTTGAGATGGGATCCAGGAAGTCCTAGGCAAGGTTCGATAAGACAGGGTTGGCCAAATGGCTCATGGAGATGATGGAGTCCTACCCAGTCTCACTACTACAATCATAGATGCCTCGGTCACTCTAAGGTGTTGAATAGCTCAGGTTCTGTTCATACACAAAGATCCCCAAAGTAAAGGCACGCCTCACATGAACAATTGTCACAGAATGGAACAAGAACCAGACAGATGTGAAGATGTCAATTATTTGAATATGAAACATTTACAGTTAGAGACAGAGCTTATCCTATCAAAGCTATGAGAATATATGTAAAACAACAATGATAGACGGAGAGCCTAGCTAAAGCATTCTCTGTTAATAGTAACAAATGGACAAGTGTCATCTCTATATCTTAGGGAGTTTCACATTTAGAAACAAAAATAAACACTTGCAAGATGAGAGCAGAAACTCAGATTGAAGCATGGCTGGTGATGGGATTGAATTGAGCTTGAAAAGCCATGGTTTAAAAAGTGTCTGTTAGTTCAAATTATATTCGGCAGTTGTGATCTTGAATAATTGCTGCGAGAACTTCAACGGGGTGTCTTCATCTCATGCTCTCCTCCATCATTTGGATTTGCTAAGTTAGGCTTACGGGTAGATTTTTCATGTCAAGGGATGACAACTTCTAGAGTCTCAAGGCAATGAATTGAATAGAGGATTTGCTGACTCATACAGAGAAGCGACAATAGACTTGCGAATGCTTAATGTAAAGATAAAGCCATAGGTCATAGGAACTTGATACAAAGACATGGTTCAAAGAGATTCTTTGAGAAAATGAAGACAACATAGAAGTGTGCTATTGCAAAGAAAAATTTAATACTGTTGACTCCGAAGAAGTCCATTTTGTATCAGGAAAACAGGGGATGTGAAGCTCCAATCACATGTCCCGCACTCATAGTATTATCCGAAGGAACCATAGTCAAATTAAATGACCAAGGCCATGATGATTTTGAATGCGTGAAGAGAATTATGAAACAACAGACAAATACATCTGGACCAAACTCATACCCAATTGGTAGAAGAAGCATAGAAGAATAGCCATTCGACACACAAGGACTCATGGATTCATTTCTACCAATGACAAGGGATTCAGTGATTGCCAGATGAAAGTGTGTTGTTATCAAAGTCATGACCATGAGAGCCTCATCATCGGATACTTGTGGCATCTACACACAGGTGTATGTAACAAAAGAAATGAAAGCCACGTGAGTAGGAATTGACTGGTATGCACATAAAAGTGACGGTTATTAATGACATGGCTATTCTATCAAGTGCTATTTTATTGGATGGAAGATAATATGCCTAAAATAGACAATCTTTCATTTTCACTGTGAAGGGTGGAGTATTTTCATCCAGCTGACATTAGAAAACATATATGCTTTGTGGTGTTGAATAGGATTATACAGATGGCAATCCCAAACTATAAAAGTCTCTAGTTGGACGTGAAGGATCGGATATATAAAATTGCATATCAAAGTAAACCTTTAGAATGAAACTGATAAAGATGAAGAAGTGCCAGCTCATAAGGTGATTAAAGATCATTCCTGACAGAATAGAGCAATCAAAGGAAATATGGAAATTTCAAAAGAAAAGACCGCAAGGGCTAAGAAAGATTAAAACTAAAAAGTCACATAGCAGTTTCAAGAAACGTTTTGGAAACTGAAAAGACACAATGTAAGGCAACCGAGCAGTTGCTAGTGAGGTTTATTTATTGTAAATATTTTCTTAAAGGGGAGCCTTCTTTTCTACAAGAGTAGGAAGTGCTGAGTAGGGGGAAGACATCATTTCATTCTTGCATTTCATTTAGGCATTGAGATTTTTGTTCTAGTTTTGCAATAGATTTGGCAATAAGCTGTAAGCAAATAAAATCGTTGAATTCTTATTTGTTGTGTTCAATACAAAGAGGGGTTTTATTTTGAATCGGAGAATTTGGTTATTACTTCTCTATTTATAATCAATCGTAGCATTGTTATATTCGGTTTTGGATATTATCTTGAATCTTGTGTCAAATGATGAATGCTATGTAGATGAGAATATTTACAATGCATTCCTATCACAAGAATCTGAATATTAAATCTTCATTCCTTCATTGCATTCACATAATTTGCATTCATAGTTTCATTACCAATGCTGGGAAGTCATATGAAGTGTGGGTTCTGGAGTTGGCTAGTTTTAGGGTTGTTTTCACTACCTGAGTTAGTCCCGTTTGTGTGTGTCTGCATGTGGACCTCTAAATCAGGCACAAATGCAACATAGTCATTGCTCAATCATGAAATGGCGAGTATGAACATGAATTGTCCATCTCACAACATCGATTGAATCGACCTGTTGCCTCCTATGTGGACGGGGTATTTAATTAATCTCAAAACAAGAGCCAACAACTATGAGACCAATCCCACACAAAGGATTTCCAAAAGCTATAATGATATGTAAAACTGAAATTAACTAAGATGAGTGTAATTAGTCTAGAAATGCTTTGAAAGAGATATGAAATGTAGATTTTTATTTTTAGAGAACTGAAATAAAGGTGATATTATACTAAGAACAAATAAGCAAATTAATCTAATATGAAATGCAATTATACTAAAAAAATGAGATATGAGATTAACTATGCAATGAAAAGCTTGAATTAAATGAGACTAAAATTTGCTATAATAAGGATGCTCTCAAAAATTGCCCTCTTCTCAATGAAGAAATGAGGTCCATTAAATAGAAAAGCCAGAAGAGGAATGAAGAGTTTTCTTGATTTGAAACTCTTGACCCTTCATTCCCAAATTGAGACAAAAATGTGAGAATTACTTAATAAAAAGAATGAAAATGTCACACAGGTGGCCTTTTGATATCTTGAATTATTAATTCAAAAAGGTGCATCCATTCGAATATCAAGCAATTATTAATTCCTTTTTATGGGTAATTAGCCAAATGGGTGGATTTAATTTAATTCTAAGCACTTAAGACTTTAGGATTAAATTAAATTATCATAGGGTAATTTAGCTAATTAAAAGTCAAGGACTTAGGAATTAATTTTGATATTTAATTAATGCAATTTATGGTCTTTGCAATTGACATCAAGTCAGATTAAGTCAGGTAGGAGAGTTGCCTAGGAAACTAGGACTTTGGAGATGTAAATTTGAAGAAAATGCACCAAAATGATTGAATTTATTAGGTGCTAATTTTAGGGTATTACATTTGCCCCTCTTTGAATTGATGTGTGACAACGCCGTTGATTCAAAGAATAGCCTGAAGTGATATAAATTTGGAAGTCTAGGTTAGGTTGCCAAGACACCAAGCAGATCAAAGCATGATTTTTCGAAGTCTAAGTTAGATTGCGAAGACAACGGTCTTGAGAGAACCGGAATCAAGGTTAGATTGCCCCAATACCAATTGAGATTCAGATGAAAGATTTAGGACTAATCTTCAAAATTAGGGTTAGATTTGCCCCAATACAAAGCTTAGTTGTCTGAGACCCGGGTTAGATTGCCCAGATAACGGTTTTGAGAGAAGATGAGAATTGGGTTAGGTTTCCCAATGCCCAGAATGAGATTCAAATGCAAACTTAGGATTGTCTCCAGAATCAGGGTTAGATTTCCCCAATACAAATCTTAGCCCTCCGAGACCCAGGTTAGATTGCCCAGATAACGGTCCATGAGAGATTTCAAGAGCCATCTCTAGAATGAAGCTTGACTCCCAGGAATTAGGGTTAGATTGCCCCAATACCTAAAAGATTTCAAGAACCATCTCTAGAACAAAGCTTGATCAGACTAATTCAAGAATTGATTTGACAAATTCAAATGATGCAATCATCCTACCCCTCGGGAGCGAAATGGAAAGATGACATAAGAGAGATGATTGACAACAAGAGGTTGCAGAGCAGAAGCAATTAGACTAGATTTGAGAAGTTGTAGAAGCAAATCAGAGCAAAGCAAAGGTCCTATTGACCAAGTTTGACCATGGTTGACCATGGTTGACCAAATTTGTTTAGAGTTGACTTGAGTTGACTTGATGAAAAGAGCAAAGATCTTGAGAACACGATGCAAAGATGAGGGTCTGGCTAGAAGATGACGCTAGAAGACTGACTGCACAAGCGTCTGATCCAAAGAGTCTTTGAATTTAAATGCGATTTCGAGCTATCTAGAGATGTTATATTTCAATTTCAATCCCGAAAATAGATTCAGATCAGTCGATCTAGCCAAGGGTGTAATTTTCACACAAAACAAAGCACTTTTAAAAATTAGGTCAAAAGCTATATAAGGCCTGGAGGGTCATTTTCAATTCATTATTCACCTTCGTCTTCCTTGTGATTTCTGAGCTCTTAGAGAGAAAATAGAGGGTCTTTCACTGCATATGCATAGATTGGAGTGCTCCTGACAATACACCTGGCCACCAGAGTATGACGCACTTGTAAGTAGTCAATAAACTACCTTGTATTTCAATTTATATAGCTTTCTAGGTCAATTTAGGGTAGATTTAGCGAGTTTAAGGTCATGTTCTTCCAACTTTGTGCGAGAAAGTAGTTTCCTCACGCGGGCCTAGGTTTCCTCTCACGTGAGAAAATGGTTTCTTTGCATGACTTAGGTTTCTTCATACGGGCTCCGTTTGGAAGCTCACGCGATCTGAAAGGAGCTCTCACGCGAGATTGTAGGATCTTACGCGAGGTCCAGTCCTGTCTCGCATGAGAAAACAATTTTCTGCACAAAAATCTATTGCATAGTTTGGAACTTCTTGTCAAAATTTATCAAATTGCATGAAATCAGTCAAGTAGAGTGTCACAGAGCCTTGTCTAGAATATATGTCTTGTTGCTTTTGCTATTGTTGTGTTGAAAATCATCATGTTGAGATACTGATCCGATGTCGTCGCTTGCTTTGTAGGTTGACTTTCTCGATGTCGTCTTCAGGACACACCATCCTATCCTTACCACACTAGTCCAGAGATTGACAGATGCAGAGGGTGCTCACATAAATGCTCTCAAATTGGGATACTTACGTGATTTTCCCAATATTTGGGTAAATCACGGTCTTCTTACTGCATTGGTAGAGCGTTTCCATTCAGAGATGAACACGTTCCATTTTTCCATGGGAGAGATGATGGTGACTACAGAGGACATATACTAGATTATTGGATTTCCATTCATGGTACTCGCATAGAGTATGATACACAGCCATGGTAGGGGACTGTAGCTTTGAGGACCATCTTCCAGGATGATCTAGTGATGGGTCGGGCCATCTCGTGGGAGGACTTGATGCACAGATATGGCGGTGCTCACCCATTCCCTGTTGTTTTTGGCGATGTTTCTGAGTTGTTACCTTATTCCAGATCGAGGGTAGCATGGACTAGAGTGCGGCTGGGGGACCATGTTGCAGAGGATGCTAGCCAGACCAATAGTGAGAATCAGATGGGGCGAGTGTATGCTTGCCCACATGTATCATGAGATGCATGAGATTGTTTACAGGAGCGTGAGGACCATGGTAGTAGGAGTCTTCATCTACAGATCTGGGCCTAGGAGCATCTCCCCGTGTGCAGGTCAGTATTCCATGATACATGGCAGCCTTAGAGCCGTATGTGTACACATATTCTGGCATCATGACTCAGCCCCTGCTTGGCAAGATAGAGCAATGGATGGGGCAGCTGGATGACATGGCAACTATAGTATGGAGACCCTGGGTGGCCATGGAGCCATGGGACGATGCTCATTGGGAGCTGTCTCATATGTTTTTTTCACATCCATTGATTGGCGGAGTGTCCATACCATTGAGATGTTCTGTGTCATACGTGTCCTGTGCCAGTTCGGCAGACAGTAGGATATATCTCAGGAGTACTGCCCCTACGCTCGCTTCTCCGCTGAGAAGGGGTGGCATGCGAGGTTGGATCTTGAGAGAT